>QXTE01000014.1:12741250-12896569 GCA_003942145.1 Platysternon megacephalum | reverse complement strand
AGCAGGGGTAGGCAACCTATGGCACGGGTGCCGAAGGCGGCACGCGAGCTGATTTTCAGCGGCACTGACACTGCCTGGGTCCTGGCCACCGGTCTGGGGGGCTCTGCATTTTAATTTAATTTTAAATGAAGCTTCCTAAACATTTTATAAATCTTATTTACTTTACATACAACAATAGTTTAGTTATATATTATAGACTTATAGAAAGAGACCTTCTAAAAACGTTAAAATGTATGACTGGCACGCGAAACCTTGTATTAGAGTGAATAAATGAAGATTCGGCACACCACTCCTGAAAGGTTGCCGACCCCTGAGCTAGATGTTCACTGCAACAAGTATGAATTTTATATGGGACAGCTGCAGCGAGCCTAAAGCAATATTGAGCCAATGCACAGGCTGAACTGCTAAAACTTACTTTAAAAATACAATATGCAGAGAAATGCACACCAAAAGGGAAGCATTCAGTTAAGTTTGTGTAATGGACGTTTATGGATTTTAAATTCTAACCACTTACACCACACACATCAACTGATCATCACAGCTTCTCCTTACACACCGAATCTCTGCATTTCACATATTATGAATTGTTTTACTCTAGCCTTAAATTTAAAAATATTCTTACCATGTACCTTTATTTAAGAACTTGACAAATAAGTGAATTCAAGAGTAAAACTTTAATGGACTGCTTATTTCTAATCAAAAGTTTACAAAAAGTATGCATGTTGGGAAAACCTGCTGAAATCCGCAACATGTTACTCGGTAATTTTGTGGCAATAGCATATCCCATGATGAAACTTACACAGCAGATGCCATGTTGCAGGCAGGAAGTCATTGCAATTGAAAACCACTTTCAGCGAGACAAAGAGCCCAACAGCACCATTAAAAAAAAGGTAAACAGCAAGATATTCCTTATATTTTTTTTAATTGAAAAAACTTACAAAATAAGACTTAACTCCATTACAGATAAAGTCAATTTTCCTAGTTTCTTTGAGTTACGGGACAAGCCACCATCTTTCCTCCAAGTCTATGTCTATGAGATCACACACTGCTTTTGGTAAGGGAACACTGTCAAGGTTAATGAGTCCATTTGATGTAAAGTACCTCTGTCTCTCAATACTGTATCTATTCAAAAAGTTTAATTAGGAGGTGCATTTTTTAAGATTCCAAAACAAATGATGCAGTGATTTTTCAAATCAACTCAAATCTGTGCCAGCAGCCTAATACTTATGAGCAACCCTACAATAACAAACAAACTTATTAAATCACACTTATTAAATCAAAGGGTGGTGGAGGAAGCGTGTGTGAAACCAGTAAATTAAGATTTCAAGTTTTGTCCTTTTAAAATATCTTGCCAATGTCCCCAGCAACTGGATTATATCTGTCTACAATACAGCTCTGAACAGGGTGTGGTTATTTTTCTGAAAACTAAGCAATCATTTTGCAAAAAATGATTTCTCTGTTTTTAATACTGAAGAGTGCCGTTAAACTATGTGAACCAGTAAGCCCTACCACTCTACTCCAGTAAACAGATTCACAAAAGCATTATGAATCTGGTGTAAAAAATGAAGTGAACTTCTGACAGAGCACTTTATGCATCTGCTTTAAATTGCACCCAGGGTCCTGATATTCAAAAAAGTGCTCCCTTATGATAAGATTCTTTAACTAGCCACAATACAACTCCACAGAAGACAAATGAATGTCTTTATATTACAACTACATTCCTTCACTCTTGAGAATAGCTTTCTAGAGAGAATGTACAGTTTCAATTAGTGCAATATGACTCAATAGAACTTTTCTTTAATTTTTTTTTTACAGTAAACAGACCTTTATACAGACCCACAAACTATTTTGTACTTCCTTATTTACATCAAACACAGTTGTACATATATACATGTTATCAAAATACAGAACTTCCCCCATAACATTTCAAATGTCTGTTATTCAATAAACACTTAAAAAAATTGTTTTCATCAACTAAATAATTCCATACAGCAAATACTCTAATTGCATTCATTTGTTTCCAGTGCAATGTGTTCTTCAATTACAGAATACACTTTCCACCAATCAATTTTTGTTCTTTCATTTTATTTTGGAGACAGAATACCCTTATCCCCTGGATTAGTACTTGCGATGATGTTAGGGAAATTCGGTCTGACAGTAAGTCGGATGGTTTCAGGAGTCCAGCTCCAATTCTTCTTGGTTTTCACTGAGTCTTAGCATAAGTTGTTGCTCATAATAAAGGCTCTTTGCATAGTTTATTTCTTGAGATAACTTTACTGCTAAAACTTCAGACTTCACATGGACCTGCACAAATAAAAGTTTATTATACATACAGCAGTGTTTAAAGTAGTGGGAAATTTTAATACCGCCGTGAAGATAAAAAAAAATCCACTTAAAGTAACTATCTGCAGTTATCAAATCTGTCATCTAACTGCAATGACCAGGCTGGTTACTTTAAGAGGTAGTCCTATCTAGTGTTAAGTAGAAAACTAGAAATTGGGACTCAGTTTCTGTTCCCAGGTGTACCACTTACTCATCATTTTCCCTATCTCTAAAGTAGAGATTTCCTTACCTAGCTCAGTGCTGAAATTGAGTGAATTAATGTTTGTAAAAGGGTTCTGAGATACTCTGATAAACAGTATTTTAATTATTTACATGGAACTTGGCTCAAAGAGAGACAGGCAGACAACTAGAGACATTAGGCATGCTATTTGCACTGGAGGGAGAGAGATGGGCCAAACAACAAGTACTTTGGGGCCAGTCATTTTACTCCTCCTATCTTTTCTGTCTCTTTTCTATTTAGAATGTAAGTGCTTTGGGGCAGGGTCAATCTCTTACGGGGCACTGATCTCTGCTCACGTCTCTAGGTGCTACCGTAATACTTACATCAGTAAGTGTACAAACTCCAGTTGGATTAGAACTGAGAGCTCTGCTATTTTTGATCTGTCTACATTACAAAGATTAATTTTTACTATACACATGCAATAAATATCATGAGATTGGAGAGAATATTTTGCTACTACAAGGTGAGGAAGAGCAGACACAACACTGTAAAACAGCGTGATGGATATTCCATTAAACAAAGGAATACTGGGTCAGGCTTCTGAATTTTTTTTTTAATTAGATACCGCCCCTAGTAATATCATTCTGATTGGATTTCTTGTCCTCGGGAAGCGGAACAGTCTCCATATCTGTCAGTGACACCTTCCCTTATTCAGGGAGCTGCTGGATTTGCCTTGATCTTTCTCTTGAGCTTAAAGAACAAAAGTACCACGATCCGATCACTTCTCCCTCACAGATGGGCAAAACACCATAAAAAAAGACTACAGTGTCTACTTTCACTGCCGGTTGAATGACATTTTCCTAATTAAATGGCATAGAAGATGGTATACCAATGATGACAAAGTATTTGACTATTGCAATGTAGAAAGCAAAAGAACATAATATGAACAGAAGAGTAAGTGCTGGGTCCTCACCATAGGTTTCTGCTGTGATGGGCCTGGTATTGCTACACCGCTACTTGTATTCACAGCTTTCTTTGTCAGCTGTACATAGACCTTCCCGTGGTCCTTTGAAATGAGGCAGTGGTAGAGATGATCGTATTTGACTTCCAAGAAGATGGCCTCTCTGTCCACATAATCCCCACTCTTCAGGAAATAAACAGCTTTGGATGAAATAAGAACACAATAGCTGTCTGTGTTCTCCACGGCTATGAAACTGCAAAAAACCAGAAAGATAGGTCAGTGTTGTTTTACATCATCTTATTTGTAAAACACTGAGCTGGGAGGGAGACTATTCTGTTCTTGTACTTGCTACTCCCTATGTGACCTCTGAAAACCTACCAGGAAAATGAACTGCAGCAGAGATAGTGCTGTGACCTTAGGATTCAAATGTTTTTTATTAGTTCATCAAAAATAAACATGCCCCAAACGGTCACCCTGGCACAATAAGCGTAATATTAATATTAAAGTGCCTGTTTCGTAGCCTTTCTAGCTTTGGAGATGAGGGCATCATGTATACGATAGTCTCACTCAAAAACCAAAGAAAGCAGAGAGTTAGAAGTGATAGGGAACAGAAGGATAAGAAAGCAAGGTAGTGAGACTGGAGTGAGCACATAGCATACCAAGTTTTACTGCCGTAACTTTGTCGGTTAGGGGTGTGATTTTTTAAAAATTTATGTCAGTAGGAGAGGAATAAGAGAAGAGAGGAAAGGGTATAGATGCAATCACCCCATGACATAGGTGGCTGGGAGCATTCTGTTAATAAATATCGTTCAGTGGGGGGTTCGACTGAGTCACTACCCTACCTTTCAAACAACATAATAAATTTCCCCCCAGCATGGAGAGATGGTGGTTGGTTTGTTTAAAGCCAATTTTATTGCTGACAAATTATTTAAATTAAAATTGTTTGTAAATCTACTCTGATGAAAGGTGTGTTGGAATGTATTAATGAAACCGCACGACTGTCTCTCATGATACATTACAAACTACAGTGCTTCACTTTCCTTTCTTCAAAAAAAAACAAAAACAAAAACAACGTTAACCTGCTGCCTGACCAGTAGCTAGAGAAGAGAAATTAGCTGTTTAACATTGGGGGTGAAAGGTTAAGCAGCAAGCAGGAGGGTTTCCCAGAGAGATTAGTTAGTTTGAGTGATGAATATGGGAGGGAGTATAGGGGGAAAATGAAGGAGATTTAGAGAATTATACTGTCTGAAAAGATCAATGTAAAAACAATGACAATTCAAAAGTGAAATATTTTAGATATACACAACATTTTGACTCACCAAACAAGCCTGAACACTAATGGGATATTTTACAAATTTAAATCTGTATTTAGTTTCTCTATTCACGCTATTAAATGAGTGCGCTAAATGGAATGTTTAGTGTTATTCCTGCACTGTCAGTAATTCACTAGTGTATGAAACATGCCCGCAGGAAGGAGATTCTACTCCTTTCGCTCAATTATTAGGCAGTTTGAAAATTATTGTGCATAGCAACAATTAACATTCTCACGCCGTTATTTTTAAATCTCCCTCTTCCAAATGGTTACAGCTTGAGAGGCCTATTGCAATTTTTCAGAGATGATGTTGCCATTCAAGTGAAACTGACAACTTTGTGTTACCTGTCCTATTCTCCTTACCAACTAAGTGTTCTCTGCAGGCACTGTTTCTGCAGATCCACACTGTGTGCCAACATGTGACAACCACAGCATGAGCCTGCTGATGTGATGTCTCAAAGACGAGCAGATGATAAGAACATAAGAATGGCCATACTAAAAGGTCCATCCAGCCCAGTATCCTGTCTGCCGACAGTGGCCAATGCCAGGTGCCCCAGAGGGAGTGAACCTAACAGGTAATGATCAAGTGATCTCTCTCCTGCCATCCATCTCCACCCTCTGACAAACAGAGGCTAGGGACGCCATGAATGGACTTAACCTCCATGAATTTATCCAGTTCTCTTTTAAACCCTGTTATAGTCCTAGCCTTCACAACCTCCTCAGGCAAGGAGTTCCACAGATTGACTGTGCACTGTGTGAAGAAGAACTTCCTTTTATTTGTTTTAAACCTGCTGCCCATTAATTTCATTTGGTGGCCCCTAGTTCTTATATTATGGGAACAAGTAAATAACTTTTCCTTATTCACTTTCTCCACACCACTCATGATTTTATATACCTCTATCATATCCCCCCTTAGTCTCCTCTTTTCCAAGCTGAAAAGTCCTAGCCTAGTATTCAAGATGTGGGCGTATCATGGATTTATATAAGAGCAATAAGATATTCTCCATCTTATTCTCTATCCCTTTTTTAATGATTCCTAACATCCTGTTTGCTTTTTTGACTGCCGCTGCACACTGCGTGGACCTCTTCAGAGAACTATCCAAGATGACTCCAAGATCTCTTTTCTGATTAGTTGTAGCTAAATTAGCCTCCATCATATTGTATGTATAGTCGGGAGTTATTTTTTCCAATGTGCATTACTTTGAATTTATCCACATTAAATTTCATTTGACATTTTGTTGCCCAATCACTTAGTTTTGAGAGATCTTTTTGAAGTTCTTCACAGTCTGCTTTGGTCTTAACTATCTTGAGCAGTTTAGTATCGTCTGCAAACTTTGCCACCTCACTTTTTACCCCTTTCTCCAGATCATTTATGAATAAGTTGAATAGGATTGGTCCTAGGACTGACCGTTGGGGAACACCACTAGGTACCCCTCTTCATTCTGAAAATTTACCATTTATTCCTACCCTATGTTCCCTGTCTTTTAACCAGTTCTCAATCCATTGCAGCACAGGATCCAGCAAATAAGCACCTCTTGCCATTACTGGCAGCGGCAGGAAGATGCAGAGAAACTCACTTTCACATGTTCTTGGAAGTTCTTCTTTCACAGACTGTTCAGTGTAAGGAGAGAAATACCAAAGGGGTTGTAAGGCACAGCCAGTGGAAGGAGTTCCTGAATTTCTGATAAATGTTATTGGTAGAACTGGGTGGAAATTTTTGTACGGAAAATGCCAATTCATTGGAATTGAAACGTTCCGCAGGAACATGTCGATTTTGATGACATTCCAGTAGAAACCAGGCAGCTTTCTCATGGAACCCCGCCTGCTACTCAGGTTTTGAAACCTGGTTGCTGGTACCTCAGCAGCCTGCTGGGGAACCAGAACTCCCAGCTCCTTGTCAACTTGGACTGACAAGGAGCCAAGAGCCTGGAAGTCCTTGGCACCCAAGCTTGCTGGCAGCCTGAGCTCCCAGGGCTTCCATGGTGACTGGCTCTGGGATAGTCTGCTGGGCAAACTCTGGCTCCTCAGCCGCTCACCTGGCAGGCTGCCACAGACAGCCAGGGACCGAGGTGGCTGATTCCCAGCCTGGCTGGCTCCCCAGCGATGCCCTCCTGGTGTCCAAGGAGTCAGGCAGCCATTCTGGGGAAAATTTTGAGAATTTTTTTTCCCCCTACTATGAAGTGAAAAACATTTCAAAATCTTTCATGGAACAGAAAATCCAGTTACTAATCAGCTTTAGTTATTCGCTGCGAAACGTTCATCAGCTTCACCATTTGAGAAGCATTTTGCACAATATACCAATCTACATCTGACTGCACCACTGGTTATCAAGGATTTTAATACCAAAACATCCAGCAGGGTCAGTTAATCAGGTTTCTCCTTGCCCCTCAATAAAATGGCTAGGGCTTCAAACTGCTATGGTAACACAACTAATAATAGCATCGGTTTCTGATTGAAAGAATCATGCCAATAATCTTCAACAAATCCTTTCTATTAGCAGCTTACTCCAGGAGGGTTCTTCTGTATTGTACACTTAACTCTTTGTCTTTTCCCCTCATGCCTTTGTGTCTCCTAGTCATGACAATTCATAGAGCCTCTTGTCATTGTAAACCCAGATGATATGATTAAGGAGAAGTCTCACCACACCTTGTCTTTAGGGTTTTTCTTTTTTTTTTAAATGATTTAAAAGCTGTTAATGTTCCAAACACTAAGCGCGTTAGTTATCATATGTATCTATTCTACTGTTTAGACTACAGGTGTGTCATTTAGCAGATAGGTAAAGACCTTTGAAACTAGTCTGATTAATATAAAGATTGTCAAATTAAATCCATCTTGCTTTAGTTCTATGTAATATGTACATAGGCCACTGTATTCCTAACACCCTTTGCTTGACAAACTTTTTTTTTTTTTTTTTAAATTCAACCAGCTCCCCTGATCTAGTTCCTCTCAATTCAGTTATGAAATAAAATGAACATACTGCCAGTTTATATGTTGCTGTTACCAGGACCTGACTGACAAAATTCTTCTCAGATGCTTGTTTAACTTACTATTTCTAGTTAACAATCCCAACTTTCATTTATCTGCTATACTACTATACCAGTGGTGGGTGCCTGCGGACGGTCAATGTAAACAAACTGTCTCACGGCCCGCCAGCGGATTATACTCATGGGCCGCAGGTTGCCCACCACTGTACTATACTGTTCAACAGCAGTAGCTCTCACAGCCTTAGATGTTTAAATCTTTACCATATATCATTTTTAAGAGGACATCACAGCTAAGACAGTAGAGTTGTTACATAATTTTCTGAGGAGTGTCATGGGAATTTTAATTTTAAGTTGATACTAGAGACTTAAACAGATACTAGAGACTGGCAGAATACTAATTTCTCCTCACAACACACCACTGTGACAAAACAGGTACTATGTTTTATACCCATTTTAGAGACAGGTAAACTGAGGCACAGTGAGGTGCTCTGGCTTCAGTCAGAAGTTTCCAAAATGTGGTTCATAGACCAATGGTGGTCCACACAGAATGTACTGGCCAAATGGTTCTGGTTTTCGTTGTTCCCAGCTGCTAAACTGCATTAAAAGAAGCTAATAGATACACAAATTCGTAGTATTATTATTCTATGTAAGAAATTGCCACAGGGAAGTTATGAAATTTCAGATGGGAAAGGAGGTGGTCTGTGTAATTGCAAAGGCATGGGGAGATAATCATGGGACAACCTCTGTTAAAATGTGGCCCATCTATGTAGAAAGCTACACAATTACATAGAATGCTAATACCATATTCTGACTGACAAGGATTTACTTCATTTTATCAGTTTCTCTTGATCAATTAAAGTCACATTCCATAAATCAAATTATTTTAAAGAGGGAAAAAAATCCCACCAAATGGCAAGACTATTGTCTAAACTAAAGCAAACAGACAATAAAAGGAAATTATTTTTTCTTGCTATAGTTTACTGAATATTTAAGCCCCGATATTCAGATGTTCTCAGCATAAGGCGCTCCCTTGGGTTCATTGATGTTCTCAGGCCCAGCACTTTAGAAAATCGGACAATTAATTTCTATGATGCTTTTTACAACAGGCCAGATTTAAACTTTATCGATTTTTCTACAAGGTGTCAGGGGTGTATTTTGAGGAACAAAGCTTTGAAAACCAAGGGCAGTGATTTCCTGGTGAAGCACTGACATTTTAGCAAATTTGTAGTTAAACCTTACATTTTGTTCTAAGTTTGAGTCACACATCATTACTCATTTTCTTTTGCCAACAACATACATCCTCTCCTCTGTGCTTAAAGTTTCAACAGAAGAGCTGAAAACTAAGACATTAGTTTTGTTTTTTTCTATATTCCTACATTTCTATGATTTAAAAAATCAAATTAATAAAAGAAAATGAAAAATTTAATGAAACATGATCCAGTAGAACAAAGTAGAAGCAACCAGATCTCTGGGGAATTCGTGGGACTTTAACTACATCAGGAAGTAATTACACAATATTTTCCAGAAGTGAAACAGTGAGCCTAACTGGAAAAAAATGTGGAAACATTTAGTTAGAACAGTAGAGCAAGGTATTATACCCCCCCCTTTTTATGGATTAAACTTTGAAGGAAAATATGCAAATAATCAGGTCTTTGAATCTGTTTTTAATTACAATACTAGAATAAAAGTCAGAGGCACAATTTTGTACTGGTTTTCCATGACAAGAGATACCGTTTTCTTGTTGAGTGATATTCCTGTTGGTGAAAGTCACAGTGAATGAACAATACAACAGATGAAATTGTGTTAGACGTTTTTGTTAATTTCACTGATGTACTTACTCATTTAGTAGCGCGCGCACACACACACACACGCACACACACCCTTCCCTCACTCATCAAAGTCTTATTTGGAAAATCTATATCAAAATCTAAATCTATCTCAGGGCTCAAGTTTTTCCCAATTTTCCCCCAGCAGAAGCCAGATTATGGCCCAACAGTGAAAAATCTGTCCACGCACTCCGTGCGTTTCAGAGCCACTGAAACAACAGAACTTCCCACGAGAGAGACAGTGATCACTAGTGCACAACCAACAAGAAAACCCTGGTGTGCGCACAGCTGCTGGAGAGCAGCTGTCAAATCTCTTAGACCCCCAACTTGAATAGTAGTAAGGAGAATGCAAAAATGGAGAGGGCAGGGAAGGTCATGGTGCCACCAAATTAGATACACTGAGGCACAAGGCTAGATGTCAAGTGATATAATTTCTCTATAACGTCACCTTCTTGGAAAATGTTATGTTTTATTCTTTCAAAGCAAAATGAGAGTAATGAGACTGATAACATGCAGTTAAACAAGACTGCTACATCATTTAGAAACCTAACTGGCTCAGATTCCTTCTTTCGTAAACGTGGGGGGAGAGACTGACCATGTAATTCAGACTGGGCATCAAGAGACATGGATTCTAATCTTGGCTCTGCAATAGCCTGTGAGACACACCTTGAACTAATTATTTAATATCTTATTGCCTCAATTTTCCTTATCTGTGAATCAGAGATAATGACAATGAGCTAACTTATAAGGGTTTTGTGAGGCTACATCAAACGATATTTGTAAAACATGTGAATACACTTGAAAGGGAGGGGATGATGGAAGTTCTCAAGCACCAAAAATATCCTCCAGTACATCAAAAACGAGAGAAATAGATGACGTGGATAAGAAAAGCTTTTAGTGGCTATCACAAAGACACAATGTATTTTCATACAGTGATTATATTGCAACACAGCAGTTACTGGGTTAGTACTTACAACTCATCTTGGATGTTGTCTGTCAGCTTGAATAGCTGCTCCTGTCCTTCTGCCTGGCTTTCTGAATACCGGGGCAATAGTCCTTGAGGGCCTCTACAACAGCGTGGCTTCCTCACTCTCTCGGCCTGCGTCCTACATACAAAACACACATTAACTGATTTAATGCGACTTCTAACTTTACTCAATATAAGAAGTCATATTATAAGCAAGGTTTGGCATGAAAAAGCCATTAAGTTTTTAGATCTCTGTTGGTATCTGCTTCATATAAATACAATAATATTTTATCTGGGGGTCTCTCTAGTAGACACAGATCTTTATGCTTCTTTTTGCTATTTTCCATTGAAATCTGGTCTGAAATTGAAAAGAAAGCAGGTGAAATTGAAGTGGAAAAGCACTGTGAAGCACAATGGCCTGCAAATTTTTAATAAACATATGTATTAATACATAAAGGTTTTTACCCTTTTTTCCAGAAACAGGAATCCATATGTGGTGTATCCAGACAGTTATTGTATTTGTTGGAGAAGGTTGCATGTTGATGGACAAGATGGCAATAGGTTGAAAAGTAAGATAGCCACAAGTACTCTGCACATGTTAATGCTGTACCCACTGGTATCTGCATCAGCACTATAGTGTATCTTTACTTTAAAAAAATCCTGAATGCTTTTAAAACTTGGGACACTACCAACATGTGGAGAATTGTGCTGCAGGATACCCACCCCTGCCTCATTCTTTGCCTCTTCCCAATCCCACCACTTTGAGATTGCTGCCTGCTGTTGAGATCTCTCTTTCAAGCTAGTACTGTTCATTTTTCAAGAGGCTACTTATAGCCGAACGCAGTATTTTTGAT
This sequence comes from Platysternon megacephalum, assembly GCA_003942145.1. Lineage (NCBI taxonomy): Eukaryota > Metazoa > Chordata > Testudines > Platysternidae > Platysternon > Platysternon megacephalum. The sequence continues at coordinate 12,885,162 of QXTE01000014.1, read as the reverse complement.
TATTGAACCCTACTTCCCCTCTTAATGTTCTCTACAGACACTGCAGAATGAACTGCTGTTGTCCTTTTGATCTAACGAGGGGGAAAATCTCACATAACAATTAGTTTACTTCTTAAGCTGCTTGGCAACAGCACACAAGAGTACTTGCCCTCTAAGTTTTGCTTCTTGCAGATGTTTTCTCTGGAGTCTTGTTACTTCTTTAGTGCTTTTCCTTTTCATCAACCCTATCCCTATATACATACATACACAAACACACTTTTCAACTCTGCTTTCCTCTGAGTTTTTGGCATCCCTGCCTACTAACTCTAATCATGGCAAACTATATTTTTACTGCCCCTACTCTTCTTGGCTACAGCTACTAGTAAAAGTCATCTTCTATATGTCCCTCATGTGCTGCCTTTAACTTGAGTCACGGCTTTATTTGCCATAACTGTTTACTTATTGAGTCACTTATTGTGACTAAATTTACTTTAAGCACTTTGACTATTGCTGCTTCCTGTGGCTTTATTTTCTTGTAGCCTCTGTGGCATGGTATCATTCAGCTGGCTCAGTGGAAGTAAGAAATGGAAACCTCCCTTTCCCAATCCCTTGGAATGCAGAGAACAGGCTACTATCATAAATGCCATTGGCTCTTTTAGAAGGGTTTGTTTATTTATTTTTACCTCTGATCTATTCGTTTAAGTCTGTACCTGAAATGCAGGAATAAAACGTGCTGGTAAAGAGAGGATAGATGTCAGATTTGTAGGATGTACTATTCGAACGTCTGAATTAGCATACAAAATGGCAACCGTCATCCTTAAAAATTTCCAATGTTGCTTTTACAGCTAGCTGACATTTCCACAGTTTTGTTATTAGTAGCTGTCTAAAAACATTGCTATATCTATCTAATTTACCTAGGAACTGCTGTGCTGTATGTGGTTTAGAAACCTGTAGCTAACTAGTGCCCAGCAGTGGTCTTTCTTGCACTGGAGAAAAAAGATAAAATATCCCCCCTTGTGCTGCTGTTGGAGGTGGTGCAGGGATGAATTACAAAAGGTGTAAAGTAATAAAACAGCATTTCATAAGGGACAGACAGGTACTTAGAAGTAAAACTAGACAGCACTTTAATCCATTTATCAAAATTCTTGCATGCTCCTATTTCCAGGCAGCTGGAATATACTGTGAAGAAGGCTAGTTTGTAACCAAAGAATTTAAATAAATAAAAGGTTAAAGCAGAAATCACGACATATCCATCAGCTTCTCAGAACATTTTACTTGTGAACCTTACTTGTGTGAATTTTCCTTCTCTCCATGCACCACGTTCTCGACAGCTTTAAAGGCCCAACTCTTCCACCCTGCACCCACACTCTTACAGCAGTTTTCACAACTTTACAAAACAAAATGAATTGTTGAATATGAAAGAAGGGATTAGAGATTACAAAACAGGTACAAACTGGTTATTGTCTTCTTATTTTATCTGCTTCCCAAGTTTGTGCAACCTCTCATCCTTCCAGGGACTTACAACTGCAAAAATTCAGATCAAGAAAAGAATCCACAGCCCTAAAAGAAGTAGTTACGCCAACCTAAGCCAGACAGCACTAAGCAGACAGCACTAGGTCAAGAGAAGAATTCTTCCATCGCTGTAGTAAGGGCGTGTCTACACTTGAAACGGAATAGCTGCACCGCTGTAGCTCTTCAGTGTAGAGACACGACCAACACTGATGGGAGGAGTCCTCCTGTTAGCGAAGGTAATCTACCTCCCTGAGAGTTTGGTTGCTAGGTTGACAGGNGGGGGGGGGGGGGGGGCGCCACGAAGAGAATAGGTCAGTTTAACTACACTGCTCAGGGGAGTGGATTTTTCACACCCTTGACTGATGTCGCTAGGTTAACCTAACTTTTTAGTGTAGACCAGGCAGAAGTGTCTACACTGAACTGCTGTAACTGTGCTGCTGTAGCGTTTCTAGTGTAGACATACCCTCTACCAACATCATTTGATTTTCAGCCTCTCCTGCCATGTTGCCACACAGCTTTTGATTTTGGCGAATGAAAAATCACTTCTCTAGATAAAAAACTAAGAAGCAGTATCACCAAGTGGACTGAGTAGGGAACTAGGAGACAACACCTAAGATCTAATCTTGGCTCTGCCACAAACTCACTGTGTGATCTTGGACCAAGCACACTGTAGACACTCTTCCATGTCTTAGTTTCCCCATCTGAGAACACGATACTTCTATCTGTACATACTTATCTTACATAACTTTCAGAGGACTGATTGTAGAGCATTTTAAAGATGTAAATGCTATACGAGAGCGAATTATTCCAACCATCCCTCTGTTTGCCAGAAACTGGGAATTAGCAACAGGGGATGGATCACTTGATGATTACCTGTTCTGTTCATTCCCTCTGGGGCACCTGGCACTGGCCATTGTCGGAAGACAGGACACTGGGCTAGATGGACCCTTGGTCTGACCCAGTAGGGCCTTTATGTTCTTCAGAAGTTGAAAACTAGTATATGACAGAGTGATGACCTTTACTTCACCCTGAACCTATCGAAAAAGAACCTTTTTGCCAGTTTAAGTTCATATAGATCTCCACTAAAAATGATATTAATATGCACATTTAAATCCGAAATGGTCTGTGAGGATTTAGGGCTGCATGGTACAAGATATTTACTGCAGGTGTGACCATGTATTTATTTATATAACTTTACAGAAAACTAAGAGGAGTGAAATAAAATGTTTGAAGCAAACAAATTTTTCATCAGTAGCATCTCTCTGAGTTGGAGTAGCCTGAGTATTAAATGATCATATTGAATTCACAACCTAAAACTGCTTAAACAAAGATTTTAATTTACTGAAGAATTAATTAAAGAGCCTAATATGAGAGGGTAAAATTGGTGGAGAATTTCAAAAGTGTCATATATGGACAGTTAAGACAATGTAGAAGTAAGTGAAAGGGGAAGAACTGTGGTCAAGTGGTTAGAACAGGACACTAGGAATCCTGGGTTCTATTCTCATCTCTGCTACTGGCTCACTCTGTGATCTTGGCCATGTCACTTAACTTCTGTCCCTCAGTTTTCCCATAGGTAGAACAGGAATAATAAAACTTCATAGGGGTATAGTTGGCTTAATTGTTAAGTACTTCTAGATCTGTGGATGAAGTCTGTGTGTGAGATGTGCAAATCACTACCAATTATAATGCAATACTAAATAAAATGTGTGTTTTTCTTAATGAAAATGCAAAACGTTTGAAGGCTATAGAACATACTTCCACAATAGGAAGCAGAGTCCCACCCTCACTATCTTTACGTCTTGCTGTTTGTCCCACCTCTTTGTCACACACACTCCTCAAAGAAAAAGCAGGGTGCCTGAATAGCCCACATTTAAAAGAGCAGCACAACAGAGAAATTATTGTTTCTTGGCAGCCCTCACTGGCTCTTAAATCTTTCTGCAGCACCTAGAGACTGTAGCGACAAGTGATTCAGAAATGCTTATGTAGTGACAGATTTAAGGAGTGACTGGCTTACTCTTAACAAAAGGTTTAAACTTAAGCTACAGGTCAATAATTAACTTTTCAATGAAAGACTGTTCCATTATGCATTCAGGAAAGTGAAATGAATAATGGATCATTAATCCACCTGCCCTGGAATGGGCAACAAAGTGTCCAATAATTTTCAATATAAAATATTCTTCCAGTAACACTCGATCATGTCATTTTTACTAATATTTTGTCAACTTCTCTTCTGCAGCACAGTGTCTGGAGGCATCTGAAAGGTGGCATGTGAGAATGCTGTGGGAAGTGGAAAGAATAGGGCCTTCTAATCATAACTATTCTGCAGAAATCAGGACATCAGAGTGTGCTGGTTTCCAATGTCTGGCCTAGGAGCAGGTCAGAGAAACAGAAGAAAAGTGCTAGGCATTGCAATGTGTTTCTGAAAGACTCTTGGCAATTTATGAGTTAGTCTGGAAGAAATTAGGAGTACAGTGTGTCTACTAAGCTGATTTATTTACTGTTCCTCATTGCTTTTTTGGTGCTAAGATGTTCAACCCGGTGATAAAAGGTAATGCTCCTCTTGGTGATAAGAAGGTCAGCTGCCTTTTAATTAAGTGCCACTAATATTAACACCAATTGTGTTGACTGTCTTAGTCCATCAGCCCTGGGCAAACTGGTTTGCTTGGTCTGGACAGCTAAAAACATTCCTCACTACTTGGGTTGGGTTTTTTTAAAATCTACAATTTGTTCTGCTGTCTCAAGTTACGTTCTGTAAATAAAAAGCACCAATGATGAAATACAAAAAACTGAAAATCTATAGAGCAGAATGAACGGTGGTGTGCCCACATCTGTGTTACATTAAACATGCACTCAACAGATTTGCTGATTCTTTTTTAATAAGCACACAAAGGCAATACAAGAGAGAAATGCCCTTATGTCTACTAGTCACAGCAGGAAAGAGTGCTGCTCAATGGAGACACAAAGATTGTGAATGGTGTCAGAAGGTTGGGGCACACAGTACAGTGCTTCACTGTTCAGACAAAGCATGACACTTGAGATTCTTATTTCAATTTGTTATACGCATGTTTAAAAACCGTAAGGCTTCTATTATTGTAGCTGTGTTAATTGGTTGTCTTCTGCTATACAAGCTGCAGTTTTTTTGAGAGTCAGCCAAAATGGCTTCACGTTTTTTTAAAAAGGTTTAGTGAGCAAATAGATCAGTGACTGTAGCAAGGCACTCACATATCTCACTGGTGAGGGCTATTTAAGAACTTGGTGATAAACAGCATAGCTTAGTTTACAGCATATCTAATGGGTTGTACTTTTCCATTTCTTCATCACCCAATCAAGAGTTGTTATTCAAAGTATCATAGTAGTTGTAAGAAAATCAAATTCCATCTCTTTACATCGTAAGAAGAAAACAGAACACTGCATTGTAAGTTGTGGTCTTGCTAAGAAACAAAAGCTCGTGAGATTTTCTAAAACTGTCTTCCTGGTAAGAAAGCCGCCACTCTTGTCACGTATTGTCCCATTTAAAAGCAGTTAAACACATTTTTAAATCAACAGATCATAAGCTTTTCCTTGGTATACAGAAATATCCTGATCTGTTCAATAGGTTTTTTTTTAAATATATATATTTATTTATATATATATAAATAAATAAATGAATAAATAAATAAAGGATTTCAGTGAACAACCCAGGAACTAAGTTTATTTGCAGGATTTAAAGAGATCCAAAAAATGTTCTCAGATTACTAGTTTCACTGATCTTAATAACATTTGTGACTTAGTGTCTGCAATGACACAAATTCTGCATATTTAAGCACTGTGTACAGTACTTAAGATGCTATTGCATCAAGTCCTTTGCAAGAAGACAAATCTTCTTTTCAAGTATTTTCAAGACAACAGTTCCTCTTGGAGGACATATCAATTTTACACATTTCCAGAGGACTTCACTGCAATTCTCAAATGAATGCATTAAAATCGTTAAGGTGAAAATATGGTTGCTTACAAGGACTATATATTTCAGAGTAGCAGCCGTGTGAAGATTAAATTCACTAGGATTGTTTCTGTTTTGGGGGGTTGCCTCTGCCAATTTATATCGGAAAGGGATAAGATAAGAGGCAGATTATCTTGTTTTCAATCTTACCAGTCAGATTTCCAGACACACTTTCTCTTTCTCTTAATCATAAAGTGGCTTAAAGCCCAGATACCTCTGTGCTGGGCTCTACTTGTGCCTTACCTGCCAGACCCTTAATGGAATTGTGCATGCAATAGTACGTAATACAGTTTGGAGCCATCCAAATCCCAAACATGATCTGAGACACTCTAGGACTTGGAACATGCAGAATTTGATCCACAGTCAGAAGAGGATGGCACACCACCAAACCCAGCACCCAGGGGCAGTTAGCCACAAACTCATCTAGATAAACTGCTCTGGAAGTTACAGAAAGTTAGGAATGGATATACCACTAAACCTATTCAGCCCTACCCATCCTCCCTATTACCAAACCCTTCCCCATAACACCTAGAACAAGACCCTGGCTCCCTTCCATCTGACAAATAGTCCTACATAAATCAGAGACAAACACCCAAAAACAAATCTCTTTGAAGCCATCAAGCTCTTCAATGCTCCCACTAGTAATAAATTTCCTCAGCCAGATCTATTCCTTGCTGCCAAAACACAACTGCAAGCAACTGTCACCAATGTCAGTGTTAAGAAAGGTGTTTCAGTTTTCCAATTTAACAGCTTAGTCACCGTACTCTATTAAACCAGTAACTTACTGGTGCTGATGGAGTTAAAGCCCTGTCAATGTTTCCATTGTAAATCCTGTTTTCCACGTTTGTATAAAATTCATCTGTAATAAGTCTGCTACAGGCTGTAACTTGGCATGAAAAGTTTCAGCCTGGGAACAATTCTTTTTTCCCCTTTAAATAATTATGAAACAACATCAGTTTAAACAAAGGAAATTTGGCAGGTAATCTGTCCACGAAACAATTCAATCACTGCTGGTATTTTGAAGAAAGAGAACACTAAATTTGTTGATCTACTTAACTGTGGAAAGAGTTTGGTGCACGTAACATATTAAGTACCTTTTCTAAAGGTATTTTACTGTGTTTAAAAAAACAGAGGAGGCAAAATCTCTGAGGATAAGAGGAGGAAGACTATTGCAACTTTTCTCTTAAAATATGCAGTGACTAGAGGCACACTGCACAGTGGTCTGAGCACAAGACTGAAAGCTGTGATGCTAACGCCATCAGTAGCCTTGGGCAAGTCACTTTACCTCCATGTCTTTTATTTTCACGATACATAAAATNCTGAGCACAAGACTGAAAGCTGTGATGCTAACGCCATCAGTAGCCTTGGGCAAGTCACTTTACCTCCATGTCTCTTATTTTCACGATACATAAAATGGGGATAATTTCTTACTTACATCACAGATGGGTGTTGGATGAATGAAATGTATAAAGCACCCTGAAAAGAACTGATGGAGGCTAGAATTGTTTGGCTGCTAAAAAACTTTTAGATCGGCAGTAACAACTTGTTAAAATGTTCGTCAAGGCTTAATTCAGATGTGAGATGATGAGAGGCTGGACAAGTTTTAGCTGTGTGGGTGGATAAGAAAAGCTGTATTTTAGGGCACATCTAAATGACAAGCTAGTGTGTGGCAAGCTGGGGTGTAAACCTACTGTGCTCCAACATGCCACACACACTGCTGCTGTGCACCAAAAGTTCCCTCGTGCGCGCTGACCTACTGCAGTTTGAAACAGCAGTACGCAAAGTGCACTAGGAATCTTTTCCTGTGCAGGAATAGGGTCTACATGGGCTGGCAGCGTGCAGCACGCTGGAGTGCTGTAGATTTTTACACACACACACACACACACACACACACACACACACACAGCTTGCTGTGCACTAACTCATCATCTAGACAAAAATTGGCAACANATGGGGATAATTTCTTACTTACATCACAGATGGGTGTTGGATGAATGAAATGTATAAAGCAGCCTGAAAAGTGCTGAACTGATGGAGGCTAGAATTGTTTGGCTGCTAAAAAACTTTTAGATCGGCAGTAACAACTTGTTAAAATGTTCGTCAAGGCTTAATTCAGATGTGAGATGATGAGAGGTTGGACAAGTTTTAGCTGTGTGGGTGGATAAGAAAAGCTGTATTTTAGGGCACATCTAAATGACAAGTTAGCGTGTGGCAAGCTGGGGTGTAAACCTACTGTGCTCCAACATGCCACACACACTGCTGCTGTGCACCAAAAGTTCCCTCGTGCGCGCTGACCTACTGCAGTTTGAAACAGCAGTACGCAAAGTGCACTAGGAATCTTTTCCTGTGCAGCAATAGGGTCTACATGGGCTGGCAGCGTGCAGCACGCTGGAGTGCTGTAGATTTTTACACACACACACACACACACACACACACACACACACACAGCTTGCTGTGCACTAACTCATCATCTAGACAAAAATTGGCAACATTTAGACATAGCCTGGATGTGAGGGCCTAGAGAGAAGTTCGAGTTACAGATAACACCCAGGTTACAGGGCTGACAGGCAGGATGGTGGTGTTACCCCAGTGAATAAGAAAGGAGGTATTGCGGAGGGCTTGGGCTTGATTAGGAGCAGTGAATTTGTGTCTGTGAATGAGATTACCCAGAAATGAGGGGCAGATGGCGAAGAGAAAGGGACCAAGGACAAAGCCCTGTGGAACCCTCCCAGAAAGTTAGAAGAGGATCCTCTGAAGGACATACTGAAGAGGGGATTGGAGAGGTAGGAAAAGAACCAGGAGAGGGCAGTCATGGAAGCCAAAGAAGGGTAAGATTTCAAGAAGAGCATGGTTGATGGTATCGAGGCGGCTGACTGATTAATGAGATTGAAGATGGTATACAGGTTCTGAGCTTTTAGCTAGTAAAAGGTCATTAAAGACCTTGGCAAGTGAGGTTCCAGTGAAGTGCAAGGGGGTGCAAGTTGGACTGGAGGGGGTCTGGAGAAGAGATACTCAGAGAGAAAGAATCAATATCTTGTCAACTGTGGCCAATTTCACGCAGGCCTACTCTAATTTAAAGCTCCTGGCTGGATGCGACTGTTCTGATAAAGTTTGTGTTAAATGTTTAAAGGTCGGTTACAGCTGCCTCCTGTCCAATTTTGGCAACGGGGGTGCAAACCCCAAACAAGGAGGACAGAAGATGATTATATGAACTCCTGCAAACAAACTGATGAGTTGTCACAGCTCTACAATGTAACTCATTCACCAGTTCAGGGTCACAGATGCCTTTAAAGTGTGTTACAAATGCACATGAAATCCAATGTTGGATTTGGCATTAGAATATCTGAGTGAACTGAAAATACGTGTAAAAATCACATGCAGCCAGACAGCTCTCTACTGACTACACACTGAAGGAGATTCACATGTGTTGTTTATTCCAGCAAATGCATGGAATGCATTGCACTTGTGAAATGTGCTCCCAATATGCTAGTTTCAGGCAAAAACATGCCAGGTAAACAGCGCCTAGGACTAAAACCTCCCACTTACAGTCAAATCACTCCTCCTTTGGGGAATCTACTAGCTCAGATGAGGAAGACCTTTATCTGATTCAATATGCTTTTTGGAGGACTGTAGTGTCCTGGGGAAGCAACTGTTTATTATGGAGGCTGCTCTTGCCAGCTCCTCAAAGATGTAGCCATTCCACCACTTATTTTTTATGTGAGATCAGATTGGAAACGAGCCCTGTGTGTTTTAATACAGGGACCAGGTAAAACCTCCTGACTTTGATCATTAAAATAGACTGAATAAGGGTCAGGTGAATGCACTTAAATTTTGCCTTTATAAATTTAAGGCAGATCCCGAGGGCTAAATTTTCAAAATAGGAAAGCAACAGGTCTGCCCACAGGAATGGAGGTACCTGTGGCACCCACACCAGAACTGATATTTGTACAATCTAACTAAAACGTGCATTTGCAAACTGGATAACTGTGTGCCTAACTGCCTGGATGCATTTGCAATTACCTAATTCATACCCTATTCATGTACGTGCATACACGCCCTGTTTGAATATTTAGTTCCATGGTATTGGCATAACAATGTCATTTTTAACAGATCTGACATTTTTAAAAAACGTAATAAATGGAAAATATACTATAGCCTTTATTAGCTTCCAGTTTCAGCCCGGATAGCTGATGTCACAGTAGTTGTTTCATTAGGATATTTTTTAAGATGCTGAAAAATTCTTTCACTCACCCCTGTTTAAAAAAAAGTCAGATAGACTTTGACAATTACCTCATTCAAATACATCACTGATTTCTGCTGCCCGAGAAAACTACTCCTCTCCCACCTTTGACTGCAAAGAGTTGCAGTCTCACTCAAACGTTGGTTAAAGCAAATCACACATAACCCTAATTCTTAATAGGATGAGTCACTAATGTCAGATAACTCATGGCTATCTTGTATGCAAGTATAAGGCTTTACTTTTAACTCTGAACATTCAAAAAAGGATTAGAACTTATTTGAATAAAATGTGCTGCATTTGCCTTAGCTAAGATAAAAATCACAAGGCCTATGCTTCAGGGCACAAGCTGATAACCTGAAGCCAGAGAAATCCCACTCCATAGCACAGTATTTCACAATTAGGAACAATGTGGGAATACTGCACCTTACTCCTCAAGCTTCTAGAATTGACTGCTTCAGAAGTGGGATGCGGGACTAGATGGAGAATTAGTCTTCTGTAGTATGACAATTGCTACAGTGCTCACCATTAAAAAGTTAGCATAGACCAAGAATTGCCACTTTGTAATGACAACTACCACGTGATCACTCAATTACATTAAATACGAAAACTATTTTGTTGTACAGCTTCATACTTTGGGCAAGCAGAACCTTTTGAGAAAGTAAGCTAACCAACAGGCTTACAACCAGAACACAGGGCTAAATACTAAATTGTATATAATTAAAAGGCCATACAAAATGGATTGCCTCGATAAAGCTGTAATAGTATTTTTCTCCAGACCCTGGTGTACATATTTTTAAATCTGCTACAGATGATACAGCAATGGGTGCTATACAAAATTCTAAGATACACAAACAGAAAAGGGCAAAGATGTTAAATATGTTGACTGGGACTTTTAAAATTTACAGTTGCAAGGAACACTTTAAATCAACTGGTAGAACATGCAATACAATAACAGCAGTATCAGGTGGAAAAATTACCTATAAAATATACCAACACTTATACTAGATGAGGTTAGATCAGGGTAAGAAATAGCTCCGTCTGTGTTGCTTTGGATAAAGAATGACTGAAAAAGGAGGGTAGGTTGGGAATTTTTTGAAGGATCAGTTTTACAGATTTTTTTTTTCCAAATCACTTTATAAATCTGCTGAGTATTAGAGATCAGACTTTTTTATTTTAAAGAAAAAAATGGAAGGTTTACATTTTTAATAGCAATATGACTACTTTGAATGGCAGCAGTATATATTACAAGCAGTGTGAGAGGGTTAAATAGGACAGCCTCAACTCTTTATAAACTTTTGCCCTCTGGATATGTACTCATTGGCTGCCGTACAAGACTTGAGCTGTATTACACGCCTTAACGATATGGTTCAACTGTCGGTCAGGCTCGGGGCCTGGCAATGGGCCAGACCGCAATCAATGGGACACAAACCTCCCCCTTTCAGATCATCACGAAGGCTCATATTATCTCCTTTTTGTCGTGCTGGTTAAATTTATGGAGCAGAACCCCAAAGCTGCATTCCTTGGCTTGGGCCGGCCCACGCGGGCCTCCCTTTGTTTGGTACTGTAAGCAAGGCGTGCTTTGGAGGATTGCAGGGTTGTTAGTTCAGGCACTGACTGTTTGCTCATGACTGAAATGAAAAGAGTTCAATGGAAGGGCAAAAGGACAGCACAAGTGTAAAACCCTATCCCAGCAGGCTCTGGGATCCCATATACAGACTCTGGACTAGTACTGAACATAAAAACTTGCTGTTAATGACAAAAGGAAAAATCTCATTCTAGTAACTGCTAAACAGACTAACCAGTAAGTTAGCACAATATCTTGCCAAACTGTCACTTAACTTTAACCAAAGCTATATTACTGCACACAAATGAATTTGAATAATTCAGCATAATATACTAATTAGCATGAAAATGATCTTTGAAGCACTGCTCTAATTTCTTTTTTTAAACATGAACATGAAACCTATGAAGTGCAAACATTGTCACCTGGCTAACACCACATTTAATAGTTTTTAAATGACCAGTTTTAAAGCTATGGAAGAGCTCCAGAGAACCTGATGTGATGATCTTTATGCCTATCGCTGCAGAAATAATACTTGCAATACTATTTCACATGCCTGGCAAATAGAGGGCACCTACTCTCTTTATTCATTTGAAATAAAATAAATATGAAATTGCCACATGGCAAAGGGGAGTTACTTGGGATCTTTTTCCTAATGTGGGGAACTCAGGCTCTGTTCAGTTGCATTTACTCCATTCATCTTAATTTCATGATCAATACAAAAAACTAAGAGTTTTATCAAGAGTTAAGCTTGAAAGATTGTTTTAGTGGACTCCAGCCAACACCTCAAAAACAATAATACATTTTCTTTACAAAAAACTAACATATAAACTGCCCCCAGCTGGTACAATATCTGCAAATGAACAGTTAAAGGATCCAGCAAGGTCTCCACTGCCATAAAATCCTTTGTTATTTATATTATGTTAGAATGCCAAGTTTCCAAGCAAGATCTGGGTCCCTTTGTGCTAGGGGCTGTACATACATTGGCAGACAGGGTTCCTGGTCTGCATGTTCCCTAACCCCATCCATGTCCTCTTTCTGCTCCATAGTGCTGGGCACCTCCTTCCATGCTCCCCCAGGTACACTCCACTTCTGATTCCCTGCACACACACCCATTACGTCACACACTAGTTCCCTGGACCTGCTCTATGTCCATGCTCCCATACATGTGCCCAGGATCCCTGGCACCTCTTTCATTCCCCTCCATGCTCTGCCATTGTCTTGCTCACCTGACATGTGCTTCCTCCTCTTACCACCTCATTCGGAGACCAGGGAGCATTGCTGCATGCCATCCTTCCACATACTCCAGTCCTGCACTTCCCAAACTCCATGTCCCTTCCTGGTCCTATTCCCCTCTCCGTGTATCATATCGGTTCCTTGCTCCATCACATTTCTCTTGGGTTCTTAGCCCTCAATCTCTGGCCCAGGCCAGGAGCTGCTGCAGCAAAGCCTGGAGTTGGATGATGGTCAGTTTGTATTATGAAAGTCCATATACACCCATTGTAGTAGTAGTGGCCTAAACACTGCTCTTTATACACATAAACACAACTCTGTTTTTCTTTGGGGTGAAGAGAAGGATGGCAAAGTGAAGACGCACCTCCTTTCAGCAAGTCCAATTAAAAAACCACACACACGAAAATTCTGGGCCAAGACATTTCGGAGATATGTGCAGCTACAGAAATACCAGGAAAACTTTCAAACCAACATAACATTAAAACCTTTTCTGATTTTTACAAATCTTACCAGAGAAATCTCTGCCCAGTGCTTAAAGTCAATTTAAAAATATCCTTTTATATAATTTCAAGTTTCATGTTGAAAATAGCAGAGCTAAAACAACAGCAAAACACTACAAAATAAAATCAGGTTATATAAAACATATGCCACTAAGTTCTACAGATAGTGCATCTAAATCGATAGCTATAATCTTTCTACGTATGCTGAATATGAAGGCTAAAAAGTAAACATCGGGCTTACTATACTGATTACAAGAGGATAATGGGGCTTGGCTTTGCTGTATGCTAAATATTTCCAGAGTTCCAACAGATTTATAGTGGTCTTCTGGTCACTGAGCAGGGGAGAACAAAAAAGAAAGGAAAAGCGTGCCTGGATACTCTCAGATGCTTTTTCAAGTAAAAGCTTTATTATTGCTGGAGTTAAAAGACACTTCCTGATAAGGGACGTGAGGTGTAGGGTATGGAGAAGCCTTTAAAATGCTCACAACTAACCTCAAGCAAAATAATTCACGTGGAAGTAAACAGAAAAGAAAAGTGGAAGCTGTAGCTCCAAATGCTCACACAGAAGCAAAAATGTAAAAGAAAGAAAAACAGAAGGACTAAAAACTATTAGACATCTGACTATCCCTTTTTATGGCTTACGGAGACTGTTACAGTTCAAAGTGGCTTGTGTGTGTCCCACATACTTTACCTATCTCTATCAGAGTCTATAATCTACATAGTTAAGTTATATGCAATAAATCTGAAAGCTACTTGCATATTTTCTACAATTTTTAAAAAACTTTTATTGGTACAAGATTAGTAAAGCTAACTTCAAGAAGTTACCCTAGACATACTGTACCAGACTTGAACCCCTTGGCACAGAAAGCAGATATTTCTGGATATTAGTCATAAAGCCACTGCATTGGCAAGTGGTTGATTGCTTTTACGCTTTCTTTTACTTTTTTATTTTTTAATTGTTTTCCTGTTGCATTAAACATTAGTTTAATCTTTTCAACTATTTTTATAAACTGAAAATACTAGACGGGGGCCAAAAGTTATAAAAACCACTGGATATGCAGTAAATGTTTTCACTTCTGGAGATCCAGTCTGACTGGTTTAATGCAGTCTGATGATTTTTCCTGGTACATTCCAACAGATGTCTGTTTTGAATAAAGCTTTTGTTCATTCCTGGGGTGTAGACGCTTTAAGTTATTTAGCCTAATTCTAAGTAATAAATAGATTTGTGAATGGAAATTGTGAATACTTTATTCCATGATCCTTGTTGACTTTTCAGTTTATTCTGCTGATGTTAATGTATGAGCTAACATAGCTTCCATTCCAAACTATCTACAGTACCTTTCTGAGAAAAATTCTCCCTCATTATTTGTATCCCCTTGGACTACTTAAATCTACATCCTTTTGTAAATATTTTTGTAACAAGATTATTATTTAGATACACCATAACAGTGACATAATGAAGCTAAAGGACTTCCATGGGAAAAACAGATAAAAAAGGAATTGTAATGTTTAGATAAACACCAGGAGAGAGATGCATACAGTGCATAAAGTATTACTTTGCTAAGACTTTCTAGTGTCTAAAAACATTTGATAAAAAATGAGGACAAAATATGCAAGATTTTGGAAATGTGCAAATCTATCTTTACTCTCTTGTAACTGTATTTCACTCAGTAACTTTAGGTTAACTAATACATATCTAAATGAATAAAATAAAAAGGAGATTCAGTTCATAAAAGTACACTGAACTGGGCAGCCCATATGTGGATTTCATTTGGGGAATGAACTTGCTTCTTCTTTTGGTAGGACTGCCACTTAGGAATGTAATGTGTGTCAGATGGAATAAACCCATGTGTCAAAGCCTTGCAACATTTATGTCCCATGTAATGTTGCATAGATAAGAACAGTTCTGTGCAGATTTTTAAACAGTGTATATACAGTTCTGTGAAGACTAATTTTTGACCAATTATGGTCTAAGACCATGAGAAATTTTAAATTGCAAAATCAAGCTTTGGTTATAATGCTCTCTGCCCCAAAATGCTCACTATCTCAATCAAATTGGGGAATAAACAAGAGAATTTTTGGATACTTTATACATGCCCACCTAAACAACCTCAACTCTGCCCTATACTGACACCATGAGGAGGGGAATAATCAAGTTTGTGTCTTTAAAAAACATTTTAAGCTAATCCAATACCACATATACCAATATGCCTAGTCACAATCATATAATTATTACATGGCATCACCACAGGGCAGAGTTAAGGTTGTTTGGGTGCCCTAACTCTGCATTTCCATAGCTTAACAAATTTGGAATTCTGTTAAATTAAACCTTAACTCCGAGTTTAAGACTTGTGGGTGTTTTGGGGATAATTACAACAACCTGTCATCTTCTCTTACCCTAAATTATTGATATATATTCTCAGCAGTAGCTCCACAGTTTTTATCTGAGAATATAGACAGAGATAGCAATGCATAGAACTTTATTCTGTAACAGTGACTCTGCAGTGTTTCATTGGCTAGATGAACTCTAACAGTGTCATATGAGGTATGTCTAAAAGGAATAAATTTTTCTGTTATGAGGCATAGTGCATTATCCACTTCCCTAGGCATTATCTATATATCCATATGTTTTCCAAGGGTTTTAAAATATATGCCATGTCCACCTAATTGTGGAAATAAGTTTTCTAGCACTCTGTTGGCAATGCCTTGATTCTACCAGTTTGAAACTGCAGCTAATTATGTGTCATGCTAAAGCTTGCCTGAGAATTATCTCCACCACGTTAACATTAATTTCACTTTAAACATTACAGAATTTCAGGGGTACTGGTTACAGTACCAAATAGTGAGATTAGCCATCCTTTATACTGAACACAAAAGTCATCTGTGTGAGGCCTGGTCTACACCAAAGTTGTAGTGGTTTAAACAAAGGTGTGATTTTATACCAAATTAGTTAAACCAGTACAACTTTGTGTGTGGACACTTATCAGTTTAAACCTGGCTTATAGCTGTTGGTACATTTACAGGTGTCAACTAAACCAATATAACCAGTTTCAAATCAATATGACTCCACACATAAAAGTTGCACCAGTTTAACTAAACTGAAACAAGTTAAACTGGTGCAACTTATATGTAGACAAGTCCTTAGTTACAGAGTGATGCAAAAGATTCAGCATGTAAAACGAAGCCATTGTTTTTAGGTCCTAAATACTTTTTGTCAATTGTGAATTTTGAATAGATTTGTGAAATATTTTTGTTAATTTCACCATAAAAAATAATTGCAAGGAAAAGCAGAAACTTTGCTCAGGCCTAATAATTAGTTCCATCTTCTTATTAAGAGAACTTGTTTGGCATAGTAATATTAAAGGTATATATTCTATATAAAATCGGTTTAATGTGTTAATATATTGAGAGCCAATGAGCTCAGATCCCGATATAGATTAAACACAAACAGGACTCTACTATATACATTGGGCATCTGTTGAGACAAATAATTATGCATACCATTTCTAAATTTGAAAGTTCATTTAATTATTTTTTATTAAAAGTTCATTTGGTGATCTTAAATTACACAGCTTGAATTATGAAGAATTCACACAATAACAACTGGTTTAGTTGATGAGGTAATGGACTCCATAAAAACTGATAAGGGATGTGTTGGCTCTTTTTCAAAACTGTTTAGGTAATTGGTTAACTTTTTCTGATAGACGGTATCAGGCCTATATGATATTATTACTAATAATGTATTAATCTGAATGGATTAAAATTTTGGTTACTATATCTCAATGAATCTTGTTCAACTATTCCCAATTCTTGCATATCAAAAGAACAATTAACAGTCGTGCTTCTTGAAAATATAACCATTTTTAATAAACGTTTTCAGCAAAGACGCTGCCTCTAAAAGCTGTTTATTCAGAGACAGATGGTTTAGCTACAGAACTAGGGCAGCTCCAGTCATTGAATGGTCATTTCTTTAATCCCCACTGCCCCTCCATACTGTAGATGCTGACCCCTAAAGGCATTTGCCACATAACTTTTACCAGCAAACCTTGGTTCAAGGGCAGGTTTCAATATGATGTGGGACTCCTGGCTGAACTCTGCTTGAACCCAGAGGCATATCACTTACAACAGACACTAACAATAATGCTCTGATCACCTGCTTAAGACAAGAGGGTTCAAAGTGAGTTCATGTCCCCACACACCTTTTTCAATTCAGTTCTTGTACACAATGATATTAAGCTTAATCTAGTTCCTGTTCAGAACCCAGGAGTGGCCTGGGTACCTTCTTGTGTAACGTGGGAATTTTAGGAGTTTTGTTTGATGTCATTTCATCCAGTCAATGATACTTTAAATTAAACCTTCTCTTGAGATATCAACATTTTACTTTTGCAGGGACAATCACAGTAAGAATTATATATTGTATTGATTAATCTTTTCCACAAACCCCTTCCAGTGTTTTTAATTTTAATTTTTTCTATTTATATTCAACCATTCTCCTTTCTTATTTTTTTCCAGGACTGGTAAAGGATCTAAGATTTTAGTGCTAAATTCCACTTCTCTTGCTCTTTTTGTTATGAGGTATTGAAGACTGACCTCCCTGCCCTCGAATGTCAAGATAAGGAAACTTTCAACAACCTTAGTTCTAAACTATAAAATGAACATCAGTACTAAGAATTTCAAGGCTCCCTTGAAATCTCTTTTACTCGTAAACAAGTGGTAGTAGCAACAGCACCTCGTCACTAATGGTTTGTATGCTCCCTCTTTCAGTCTTGGATTGACAAGAGCCATCTATAAAAAGCTTCTTTAAAATATATAAATACAAAGAGGTGAGATCAGAGGTGACATATGGGTGGTTTACTGGTGGAACTGAAACTAATTTTTTAAATAAAACAAAACAAAAACAAACAAATCTGGCTTCAGTGTGA
Organism: Platysternon megacephalum; assembly: GCA_003942145.1. NCBI lineage: Eukaryota > Metazoa > Chordata > Testudines > Platysternidae > Platysternon > Platysternon megacephalum. Next base: position 12,867,236 of record QXTE01000014.1, on the reverse strand, counting down.
ATTTCCCCTCAGAATTTTTAACTGTTCTCCATAAATAAATGTTTCCGTCTTCACTGCTATTTGAAACTTTCTAATGGTGAGTTCTATCCGACTATGGAAGTGCTGGAAGCCCTGACTTGTTATGTAAAATTAGACTGGACAAGCAGTAGAAAACAAGACCACAAGGAACAAACTTGCATTGAAGGAAGGAGCTAGAAGAACTACACGATTTCTGTTTTCAAAACAAATAATATATTTTCCATACAAAGCATAACAGATGCTTATTGGCATTTTGATGCTTCTCAAGTACAGAAGTGAAATTCCAACAACAATGGATGTGGCCTAAAAACTGAGGCCTCTAAAAAAGCAAGTTCCTAAGCCATACAGGATTCAAATTCTGGTTAGTTTTTCAGGTGGGTACCGATACGTTTCCTATTCTACACTCCAGGAAGGAAAACAGATCATGAACAATATGATTTTATTAGCAGTATGTTGCCAGGGAAGTAAACTAACTACAGAAAAATTATCTACTTGATAAAAGGAAACAACTTGCAGCATTCTTATTCAGAAGAAAGTCTCCACCAATGTTTGCACATATACATCAGTGGGAAATCCAAGCTGGAGGACCAAAGAATCCAGGGTCATATCCATTGAAAAGATACAAGTGCTATTTCATTAGCTACCAAAGCTGCCCTGAGTACTTAATGCTCCTCAAAAATGTATAGGTGCAAATTGCAGTTATGGGCTCTAGATGCCCCTTAAACCCCACTCTGGTCTCTCTGAGCACACTGCCCACAGATATTGGGACTTGTGCCTTTACCTTTCCTGGAGTGGAATCATGTGAATCTCCCTCTGAGAAGAGGTCCCGGGCTGAAGTACACGGTCTACTGACCATGCTTATCTAGCAGTTCTTCCCTTTGAAACTCTATGACATGTGGTGAATACAGTGCCCGAACAGCCTTCTTAAACCAATAGGAACAAAGCATAAAAGAAGAGAAAAAGGGTTTTAGAAGAACAAAGGGACTACATGAACGTCTGTCTTACCTAAAGGCTTACCACTCCCCTGATGAAGCGTAGGAAAGCCAAACTTTAGACACAGCAGTGGGTGTCTGTCAGTCTGCTTCCCCGAACTGTCTCCCCACTGCTTGAGGCACTGTCCTTTTAAATTAGCTGGGGTCTTTGTTCTCCTCAGCCTCCCCAGTTTGGACCTTGTTGCTCAAAACCAGTTTGGTGAGTTCCACAAGGGGTTGGAGGCAGTACATCAAAGCAAAAGGCTCTTGCATCACCCCCTAAGTTTTGTCTGATAGGAGGGGCTCTCTCAAGTCATTTCTAGGTAATTGATTAACATTTTCTTGCTCCCCGCCCCCCATAGCCTGCTATTAAACAGCTAAACCAACATATTAATACCGTAAATCCCTAATAACCAGATTACCATACAGCGTTCATAGCTTATCACAGAGCAGCATCAGGTCCATCACAAAGCACAAACACAATCCCCCTTTTTTCCTCCACATGATTAAAACTGACATCAGTCACCAAATGAAAGTAAATTCCCAATGAAATCACAAAGCCACCATCAACTGTAATGGTTATTGTGACTTTTCACAACTATTCCCTTTAAAGTGCATTCAAATATCTAGTAACACCCTCTTAGGCATACATTACTGGCAGCACTGGAGAAATGCATAAAAAGATGGAGTGGTTTAGATTTTGCTAATTCATGGGTGGTCCGAATTCATGACCCTCTTCATTCACACCTTCAAAGTGGAAAATGAGATGGATACCTTATATAGGTTTTAATCCATCTCTGAATCGTTTAGGCTTTGTTTAGCATCCAATCAGCGAACGGGACAATATCAGTATGAATGATACATTTTTTTAAAATTGCATTTTTCTTCTCTGGACATGAAGTGGATCTATACATGGGGCTGCAAAATTTTAGACACCACAATCAAATAAAATAGAAGCAACTGGCATTTTTACAAGCTTCATCTTCTTTTTACTGTCTACTGTATCCTACGGAAGAAAGACACGTCAGAGAAACTGCATTTGTCAAGCTTTTTCTCTGCAACCAGGCATAGCAAATGCTGTTTTATTGGAATTACACAGGACTTACACAGATTGAGCTTTTGAATAATCATGCCACAGCTGTTTGTCTGAAAAAAGAACAAAACTGTGGGATGTCCAGTCTGTCTCTGCTGGCATGAAAAAAGTAGAACTTTGTGTAATTTGCCTCTCTTCCAGTTGCTGCGTTATAGCCAACGTGTTTCATGAAGAAAACATATTCTATAGGCAAAATCCATCCACATCTATCATCTGCTGCAGGATCTCAAAGGGAACAAAATCCCAGGAGAGGATCTAGTTACTTCTATACAGTATTTAATTTGCATTTCACATGCAAGTCATGAAATACAAAGGTTACTGCTGAGTAACTGAATTTCTTTGAAAGGAGTCTCTGCACATTCACACACCTGGAAGATGTGCCCATGGCTCAGGAGTATGGCAAAACCTTCTGGAAGCAGTGTCCAGTGGTGAAAGTCTCAAAGGAACGCTGGCGTAGAGCCGGTCATGGAACGTGAGAGATGCCTCAACTGCCTCAGTCCTTTCGACCAGAGCCTCGGAGATCTGCTGGACAACAGTTCTCTGAGCTAGCGAGGAAGGTGGGGTGGGGTGGAGGGGGTAATAGGAATGTGCAAAGAATCATCTCAAAGAACTGCAGTTATTGGTAAGTAAACTTCATTTCTTGAGTGGCTTCTACACTTTCCCACTGTTGGCAGGGAATGTTACAGACTTTGCATCAGACCTTGAAGCTAAGTCTAAAGATTGCTTTAGTCAAAGTACGTATTGAGCTTCAAGATGCAACTCAACATATTTCCGCTATAGGGATACATGTCTAAGGCATATTAGCCCTTATGGGAAGTCCAACTGTTACAGGAATATTTACTAACTTATTACACTTCAATTCAGAGTCTGATCGACTTGCACAGATGTTGGGCAGTGGTACTCTTTCCCTTGTGGTTATCCCTATAGGCAATGAAATGTTAGGGTGATTTTCTGTATTTTTTAACCAACTTAGGTAGAAACTAATGCCTTCTCAATATCTAATTTATGCGACTTATATCCCCCATGATGGAAGTGTGGTCTAGGAAAGAATATTGGCAGTTTATTATCTGATCTGATTAATATGGTAATTAGTCATTACTTTGGGAAGTAATTTTGAGTGAGGGTGTAGGACCACTTTATCCTTATGGAAGACTGTAAAGAGATGACCAGCGGTAAGAATCAATCTCATGGCAATAAAGAAAACTGTTTCAATGCGTAAATTGAACAGAAAACAGTCTTCCATGGGCTCTAAAAGGGCTTCAGAAGGCTCTGAGGACTAAATTTACATCTCAAGGGGATGATGCTGGGTTCCTCAGCAGAGGGAATAAACTCACCAGTCCCTTCAGAAGGTGTTTCACTATAGGGCAATTAAACACTCTCGTCTGTTTCTGGATGATGAACTAAAATGGCTAAGTGATGCTCTTTTTAGGGCGGATATCCCAGAGACTGATATCAAAGTGTTCAGAACTGAAGACGAAGGGGCAGTAGTTGGAGAGATATTATTGTTTCCCCACCTCCACTTGTGTAACACCAAGAGTAGATGATTCCCTGGAATTTAGCAGGACCGTCCACATTTGGGTTGGACAATATAGGTGCCATGGGTATCAGCATTGTCACATGGATTAAAATCTAGCTTGAACAAATGGCAATGATAAACAGAAATGTATCTAGTTAACCAGGGAGAAATGTCTAGTGAGGTGCTTCAGGGAGTGCAACTGAACTCAGGCTTACTTAACTTCATTTTAAGGATCTGGTAAAAACGGCATACAAAGTACATTTGTAGATGACATTAAACTATGAGGTGTTTAAAACACCAGTCAGGAGAGGAAACACTAAGGAACCTAAAGAGGTTAGAAATATGGCAGGAAATGAAATGAGATTCAACCTGGAAAATTGCAACCCAATATATCTAGGGAAAAATAACCCACAACACAGATATTTATTGACAAGGAGACATTTGTAAAGCAGTCAAGCCAATCTCCCACCCCAACCCTCGGGATAAGAGTGAACAGAAAATTGGATATGAGTTTGCAATGAAATATGGTAGCAAAACCAGACAATACAATTTTGGATTGCTTGCACAGGCAATGCATGATGTCACAAGAAAAGGGAGATGATGGTCCATTTTCACACAGTACTGATGCTACTTACAATTCAGGGAGAGGTTATACAAGAGGAAATTCAAAGATAAGCACTAAAAATGATGAGAGAGTTTGGATAGCTGACTGCAGGAGAGGAGTTTAAACCTGCAAAAACTGGCCAAACAATGACTGAAGGCAGGGGAGACATGAACATCAATGAGGACCAGCAATTGTTTTGAGCAGCCCAACAGGGTTTCACAAGAAGTAATGGGAACAAACTTGCACAAAGGTAAAGTTGGCTGAGCGGGCGAAGGCCCTACACTGAACTTGATGACATTTCTGTGTTTGTCTGTCTCTAACGCATTAACTTTTTAATGATGTCTCTGATCAATTCCAAAATTTCAAGGAATGTTCTAGGCATCAAAGACGAGACCATACTGATCTTGGGGGTAAATCTGAAAACTTAATGGGGAAAAGATGGGTGAGACAGCTTCAAGCACTTCTGCAACTGTCTGCAGATAAAACAATTTGGTTATGGCATCCATTAATGCAGTGGTCCCCAAACATTTTTGGTCATGCACCCCTGAGCCATGGTCGGGAGACGGGGCTGGAAGAGGGGCCATGGTCAGGGTCGGGAGCAAGGCCGCAGTCAGGGCCCCGGCCAGGAGTGGAGCTGGAAGCTGAGGCCAGGGCCAGAGCTGTGGGTGGAGCGGGGCTGGGTGGTGCTTCCTTCTTCCCCCCCCAAGGGGGAAGGGGCTGGCCCAGGCCCCACTGTGCCCCCTTGAATACTCCTCTGTGCTCCCCTAGGGGGCATGCCCCCCAGTTTGGGGACCACTGCATTCATGCATTCCAGCATAACAATATCCCTGACCATCCTCCCAACAGAGTTTAACATGTTAATACCCTGAATGATTTACTTCCCACGTAGATAATGGTGGGGAGGGGAAGGACGAATATGGAGGCATGGGAAGAAGGGACAGTGGAGGCATGCACACAGCCCCTAACATTGGGGGTGTGGAGGGAGAATGGCAGATCCTGATATGGGGAGCGGGACCCATAATGCCCTTGGCACAGGGGAAGAGGGGAATGATGGTGCACACAGAACCTCTGCCACGTGGGGGAAGAATGGAAGATTGTGAAGTGGGGGGAAGGAGGAGGATTGGGCTGGGCGCAGAACCCTGGTAGGTGAGAGATTGGAGAAATCTGGTATGGGGGTAGGAGGACACACAGAGCCCTTGCCATGAGGGGAGTGCGACTGGTGGGCACACAGAATCCCTGGCAGTGGGGAGATTGGGGGAAGATATACAGAGTCCCTAAACTATAGTGAGATGCGGGGCTTGTGGGGGATGGAATGTGGGAATGCCCAGAGCCCCAGTGTGTGCAATGTGCTTGGCCTACAGAAGCTATGAAGTGTGTGTCCCTCTAGTTAGATTATGAGAAAATATATCATAACAAAGGTCTCTTAACCTGAAGGGAACGCAAAGGAAGGAAATCCCATTGCCCGAGTCATTTACAAATCACACCGATAAAGCAGTCAGGAATACACTGTAAGCAACAGTTCCTCATTGGCACGAGACTGGGTATTAGCTGATAAATCTGTTTCACCTCTAGTTCCTAGGTGAATTTTTGGGAGGGGTTTAAAAGAGCAGAGGACGGATAAGGTATCATAAAGTGACCTGATCCAAAGCCCACTGAAAGCAATGGAAAAACTGTTGCTGATTTCCATGGGCTTTGAATCAGGCAGGCCCCAGGTTAGGGAAGGATTTCCAAGCATAAGGATCAACATAAAAGAAATCATTAAGAGGGAGCGAGTTAGATAGGTATATCGGTAAACAAGTTTATCCCCTGCTCAGTCAGGACACAGGCAGAATGCCAAACAAAATAACTTGTTTCAGGGACAAGTGCCCTAATAAGGGAGTACTCTCTCTGAATATTAATGATTAATTCACAAGATGGGTAAACTGGTGAAAACAAGCATGACAACTTTAGATTAAAACAAGGGGCATGTAGGGACACTCCTGATAGAATCTTAAATGAGCTCTCCCCTTCCCACAGACTTTATACACTATGTGGTATTATGTGCATACTCTTCCTCTTTCCTTCTATTTCCACTCCCAGGCACTCTTTTAGTTCTGCTGCTGTTGCATTATGAAGAATTCCAGGGCTGAACAATGAAATTGACACATCAGAGATAATTACTCCCTCTTCTCTTCCTATGCCACTTTATCATCAGTTGGAATGCTACAATCCTATTGGCTGATACGAAAAGGGGTAGCAGAGGAGGCAAAGACATACCATTTTTTTTTATTTTAAAGGCCATTTGGTCACTCACGGACATTGTCCAAGAACAAAGATCTTACTGCACAGCTCCAGGGCCTCTCTTCTGGGACAGAAGTACATTTTTAAGAACCCAATCCATACGCATAGGAGAATTTTCTACTACACATTAAGGCTAGCCGGGCCCTAAATAAAGTGCTCCTAACTTAATGCGTTCCAACAAACCTGTTAGAACTGGGTAACCCCATGAAGTAATCCTTTGCTTCTACTGACATTTCAGAAAGTGAATTCTTTATTTTCAGTCTCATGTTGCTGATATTAAAAAACAACATAGTTCAATAATAACTAAGGAAAAGTCTCTGGTCAGAGTTAAGCTGCTTTGGCAGAAGTCTGAGTGAAAGCCATAATGGCAATTTCCTGTATTGAATGTGATTGTGGTATAAAAAGGGATTTCAAATAAGGATCTCCAAAAGCCCACAGGCACGTATCCAAGATTACTAAAGGGTAATATCAGAAAATTCCTTTTACTACCTTGTGAATTACAGGAAAAAGTTTTAATGCATGTTTTCTTGACTAACAAAAGTACTGTAGCATGCATTAAAGCAGATTTTTAGAAGATAGCTTTCTGAATATATCTATTCAATGACAGGATAGTTTTCTTGTTTTGGACTGAGCTTTTTGGCAGTATGCAACACAAATGTGGAAATAATCAGAACCGCTGTATGTGACACTGAAGTACTTAGAAGAAAATATAAAACCCACTCAAAATAAAATATCAAATCATACATATTAGTTGCTAATAAATTAAATGTATGCTGCACTGTCAAGATAGATTTTCTTTTAATATCTTCCCAGTGCCCTGACATTTTAAAAAATTAAGCCAGCTGTCCTTTGTTTCATAAAGAACAGAATTAATGTTAAGTTTATCTCCAACAAAAGAATATTCAGTTTGTTTTTCTTCACAAATTAAATGAGTTTATGCTTCAGAAGTTCAGACAGCTTATGCAATTATAGGATTTCTTTCTTCTGAAGAAGTTCATCAGGAGGTCAGGCTTTTTAAATACAACCTGCTAAAAGTACATGAAACGTTTTAAACTGGCACCATATGCTATAAAACCACCACTTATCCCAGCCTCCATGGTTTGGCTCCATGCTCCAACCACAGTTTGTGCTAGCTGGGTGTGTCACAACATAGATTAATGGATTTTAAAGCCAGAAGGGACCCATTATGATCAGTTAAGTCTGACCACCTGCATAACACGACCATAGAAATTTATCCAGTAATTTCTGCTTGGAATTCAATAACGTGTGCTGGAACTAGAGTTTGTGTTTTCGAGAGGCCTGCAATCTTGATTAAAGACTTTGAGTGATGAATCTACCACATCCAGTGGTAAACTGTTCCAATGGTTAATTACCCACTCTATTAAAAATGTGCACCTTATTTCCAGTTTGAATATTTTAGCTTCAACTTCTAGCTATTGGATTTTATATGCTAGATTAAAGAGCCCTTCTAGTACATCATCCCTCTATGGTGCTTGCTATGGTGTCAGAGAGGAACAAAAAAAGCCAGCATTATTTTAGGGCAGTGATGCTCAGACCTCAGTGATTCAGGAGTCAAATTAGCGATCAGCATAACCCAAAAGAGCCACAGTAGTGTGAATTCATTGTTTTATTAACTATATAATTCTCACAGCAAAAATGACTGACCAAGTATTATTATTTTATCAACTACAATTGGTGATAACATAGTAAAAGCATCCTGACTGCTTAATAATTAAATCACACAGTGTTTTAATATTGTGTGCTGCAAAGAGACACACAAAGAGTCTGAGTATCACTGCTTGGGGGGTTCTAAAATGGCATGTCCTCCCATCCTTAATATTTGGTAGATTTAATACTTAACTTTACAGTTCTCATTTTGCACAGATCTTTTGCAAGGGAACTTTTAGTAATTTATTGTGATGTATCACATGTCACTTTTAAGAGAAGAGGAAATGTAATGCCTGACCCACTCAACTCACTCCCAACACCCAACTGACTTAGAGGTATGTTGAGACGACATTAAGATCACTACAGGAAATTCCAGCCTTAAAAGTGATACTTCTCACAAATGATGTACTGCGACCATGCAGGCCAATAAATATGTTGTTCAAAAATACACTTCTTAAAGTTAATTCATTCATTACACTTGTCTCCATCCAGATTAGCTAGCATTGCTATACTTTGTTAGCGTCACGATTTTATGATTCTCCCAAAGACACTTGCAACTAATAAAAAAATGACTCCCATAGCTTCCAAGTTTTGTGTAGCTCCGTGTGTGATATTTTATGCAAAAATATTTAATGAGATAATTGGCATATAACCATCATTTTTACCTTAGTAAACTGTATGGATTTAGTGTTGGTGAAGGTGGCCTATTTGACAGCTCTGGTGACTGGAACAATGTGTTTTTCTATAGGCCAGCAGCAGGGCAAATTTGGTGGAAATACTGCCCTGCCAGCATGCCACTCCTGACCGTGGCATGGGGAGAAAGGAGGCAACTTCTAGGCATAGAGGGGTAGTGGAAGCCTGGGAGTTATTGAGGAGTTGAAATGAGACAACATCCCCCGTTTTCTCCTACACTCCCCATCAGCCGTCCCCATTCTACCCTCATCCCTTTCCAGCCTCCATTCCTGCCCCATCCTCTTCAGCCCATCCAAAGATTCACTCTCCTCAGATACCCTGCAGCCTTTGAAACTAAATTGCTTTATTACTCCTCCTCTCTGGGGCTCCGGTGCCACATTCTTTAGTGGCTGTAAGGTAAACTGCAACTCCTGCCCACAGTTCGGCCAAATATGTGAGATTTAGGCATGACAGGACTTCTAAATGTGTTTGCATGATACTTGTCAGCCCCAGGCTATAACGAGTGTATTTATTATTCTTAATACTGACAAAAAGAAAAATAGTAATTAAAGCATGCAACAGCTGCCTGTGCAACTGGAAATCTAAAAGAATAGATCAGATGCTCCCCAGGACAGGAACCTAGTTCTTTTGAGAAGAGTGTAAATACTTAACCACAAAATAACGATAAAAAAAAATCTCAAAGTTCCAACTTGTGGTTGCACTGTGACTGTATGCATGTTAACAGACTCAATCTAAAAGTCTATAAATACTATAATGCTTTCCATTTTCTAATCCTCACCACATCTTGGTGATCTAGGTATTGTACTCCAATTCTGCAAATGAGGAAACTGCGACAGAAGTTTAAGTAACATGCCCAAGACCACAGGGGTGTGAAAGGTCAGAACTCCAGATTTCTGGATCTGCATGTGCTCAGAATAGCTCAAACAGCATAAAAATTATTTACGACATGAAAGGGAACATTAAAATGTTATAGAAATTTCTGAGCACAGAAGTTTATAATAAAGCAGTAAGTTTTGGTGAATTCAGCTATGCAAGTACGCGTCTCGGCTCTCTAATCTACTAGAGTCTTGCATCATTAAATTGTACTGAAAAGGGTAGAAATTTCCAACCCTGGAGCAAGGTGAGTAATTTTTTAGAAGAAAATATTTTGTACTAGAGCAGGGGTAGGCAACCTATGGCACGCGTGCCAAAGGCGGCACGCAAGCTGATTTTCAGCGGCACTCACACTGCCCGGGTCCTGGCCACCAGTCCGGGGGGCTCTGCATTTTAATGTAATTTTAAATGAAGCTTCTTAAACATTTTAAAAACCTTATTTACTTTACATACAACAATAGTTTAGTTATATATTATAGACTTATAAAAAGAGACCTTCTAAAAATGTTAAAATGTATTACTGGCGTGTGAAACCTTAAATTGGAGTGAATAAATGAAGACTCGGGACACCACTTCTGAAAGGTTGCCGACCCCTGTACTAGAGTATAATGCAGACCTAAAATTTTTAAATATATTCCCTAATACAACCATCTAAACATTTACATGCATCCATATGGAAAAAGAATTGGCTCCTTATTCTCTAACAAGTGGAATAAACATTCTGCTTTAGACCAAAATGTGGAATGTTTCACATAATGTGGAACTTGAAAAATAAGCATGCAACTCAGCTGGAAGTGTGACTGTCCGGCAAAATAGAATCAGGCCCTGTTTACCTAGGGGTCTTTTATACCACTATGTTTGAGGATGAATGAATTCTGACTAAGGCTATTAATTTTGATCTCTACTTTTATTTTTAAAACTTATATTAAGCACACAAATGTACACATTTAAAAAAAGTCAGATTTGCAATAGTTCTATTTAAAAATGGCAGAAATGGAAATGTAAAATAAGTGCCTTCAAAATACTTGGTTCGTTTCCAAGCCTTCTATTTTTCCAAGGTGTGCACCTGATATCTAGCAGTTTCCATTAAAACCAGTCATGGTAACTTGGAGCCAAAATGGTAAAAGGAAAAAGTATGTCTCATTTCTAGCAATGATATTAAACTATCATGACCAAGAAATGGGTATTTTTTTCCATCAGACAGTCTAATAGAAAATGAATCTTGCACTTTCACAACTTTATTCAAAGAATTTTTTATTTTTTTATATAATTTCTCAGGAACTGGTAAGAGCCTTACATAAGCTGCATTATAATGAGCAATGTTTTGTTTTAGGCTTCTGAGTATTAGGGAGTATTTAGAGTTCAGCCAAACAGAAGGAAAAAAGACATCACTTGGAATACAATTTTTGTGCTTTGGTGGAGACAGCTATACTTAAGAGGGAGGCAGTGATGTTTCAGTTGCTTTTCAGAATATTTTGTGACCATAAGCAGCAATCATAAACCAGCCATCTAGTACCCACTTTGTGTAAGAGGTGACTGAATTTCCATTATAAGAAGTTTTATTTTGGTTCCTTCTCTTAAATCTGCAGACAAAGGAACATCTACCTTGAAACTGGGGGGTTAAGTTCGTAGCTTAGTTAGATTTTTCTGCCAAATTGGAGTTCAGTTGGACAAAGCGTTCATGAATGACACCCAAAGAAGAGAGGCATGAAGAGTCCAAAAATAATTTTAATGACTTTTTATAGTCAATAGTAATAATGTTGATGAGAAGTAGAGAGATAAATCATCATTTACTGTACTTTCTAGAACACGGAATAAAAAAGATTATACTTTTACACACATTTAGCATTTTAAAGCATAAGTCAGCATTTTTTTTTGGACAAGCTAATTTAGTATTGTGAAGTGAGGGGGGGAGGTGATGCATTCCATCCAGGTCTGCTACACAGACACCGCGGAGGAGAAGAAATTGTCCCTCAGTCTCTTCAGTCCTCACACCTCTGTGAGCCACAGAAGGCCAGCAGCAAAAGATCCCTACTACTACAGCAGTCACTTAGCAAGTCTGCTTGGGGGAAGAACGAGGCCTAGAGAGATGGTGGTAACTGGTGACGGGCATTTGCCCATTTCCTGTTGGCAGCCTATGAGGCTTAGCAGACCCCATACGGAATATAGAAGGCTCTTCAGCTCCCTCCCTCTCCAATCCTCAAGGTGACTTAGGAATCTAGCTGGGGGCCATGCTAGGGTTGCCAACTGTCTAATCACACAAATGCAAACACACTTGCCCCGCCCCCTGCCCCGCCCTTCCTCCAAGGCCCCTCCACCTCCCTGTGTGGCTGGCTCTCCCCCACCCTCACTCGCTTTCACCGGGCTGGGTCTGCCCCGTGCTGACTTGCATCAGACCTGCTCCGAATGTTTAAACCCCATCTCCGAGCCCAAAGACAGGGACCTAGACCGCGAGGGCCAGAGCGGTGCCGAGTGCTGTTGGGCCGGGGAGTGGTGCAGCGAGGCTAGAGAGTGGTCCACGACCTGGAGTGGTACTTTGAGCAGGGTCTGCGCGATGACATGGAACGGTGCCGAGACGGACTGTGCTGGGACCGGGACCTGCTGCGTGACGGCAATCAACGCCTTGAACGGGAGTGCTGGCAGGACCTGGAGCGGTGCCGCGAGTCTGACCGGTGCCTAGAGTGTGATCAGCGTTGGGACTCCTAGTGGTATCTTGCCTCAGGAGGTGGCACCGAGGGGCAGAGCACTGCTGGTTTTCCACGGGACAGTGCCACACACTGTGGCATCAGAGACTTGGCGCGAAGGGCCAGTGACCGCAGTGCCCTCGTATCTATGAGGTCTCTTGTAGCCTCAAATGTGTCTGGGGTGGAAGGCAGTTGCACCTCCTCCACCACCTGACATGGTGAGTCCAATTGCACCAGACTCAACGGACCCCCTTGCAGGGCCAAAGTCGACGGTGCAGGCTCCAAAGTTTTCGGCACTGGGGACTCCTCCCTGGGACGCACCCATTGGCCTGTTCTGAAGGGGTGGGCCCCGAAGTCGGGGAACAACTCCTCTCTTGTTTCCAGTGCCGCTTCTGCCCCGAGGAATGGGACTGGTGCCGAGTTGTCTCCGACTGTTTCCGCACCGCAGAGCCATCTCCGTTACCACTGCCGGGGCACTAAGCACCAATGCACTCCTGCCGATGCTGTTTGTGGTCTAAGTGCCACCTCCATAAGGAGCTGCTTCAGTCTAAAGTCCCGCTCATTTTTCGTTATTGGGCTAAACCCTTTGCAAATCTGCATGTATCCACCTGATGTGTTTCCCCCAGACACTTTAAGCAAGCGTCATGAGGGTTGCCCGTTGGCATAGGCTTGTTGCAGGATTTGCAGGGTTTGATCCCCTGGGACTTAGGCATGCCCTGAGTCCCCAGAGAGAGTGCAGTGGGGTTGGAGGGGAACTCCCCATTCCCAACAGCGAACTATTAACACTACACTAATTAATAACTAACTAAACTAACTAAGGAAGACAAACACTAAAGTAGATAGAAGCCAGGGAAACTTGGAGAGCTTGCTGAGGAAGACACCACAGTTCCAAAGACTGTCACTGGCGGTAAGAAGGAACTGAGGAGGCGTCGGGTCAGCAGGATCATATATAGAGCACTATGGAGGTGCCACTACAGAGGACTCCACAGCCAACCCGACGGGTGCTGCTAGGGGGAAAACTTTCCGATGACCGTGCGCAGCGCGTGCACGCACCTAATTGGAATCGATATGAGCAATCACTTGAAGAAGAACCAACAGTTCCAACTTTTAGATACCACAAAAACGAGAATGCTTGATTCTGGATCACGCACGGCTTGTACCAACTACAACCTCATTTACTGTCAGACATACTTGACAGAAAATTCCCCATTGCACTAATAGCGTACTGAAGACATAACTCCCCACTCCTACATCATAAAAACGACAACAGATGGAAGTTCTAAAAAATGCTCCTTTACCCATAACAACAATTTGCCTTATATACTTAAAATCAGCTATTGAAATTCTACAGCGGATTTTTCTAGGTATCTGGCCATGTGTGCCCCCCTGCAGCTGAGATCAGAATGGGATCTCAGCACTGGAATAGTGTCAACCACAGACTTTCAGTCCATCCATGACAGTAAACTTACTTTAATTCATACTTTGCAAGGTTAAGCAACACTAATCAGATCAGCTAGAGCATTTTTATTTCTGTATACTTCTTAACTCGGAACAGTCATGGCCCAGCACACGTAGAGCAGAAAGTGCAACCTGAGCCAGTGATTCAATTTGGAACAGCATTTTATTTTGATTCCAAACCACACATAGCTGAACAGTTAACAAATGCAACAGGGGGCTATTGGTACACAACAGTCAAAACAAGTCCAAATCCTTTGTTGTTCTTCTCCCTGTCCTCCAAAGAACAATTTAGTTGCTTGATTATATAAGAGAATGAGAGAGAAAAGTGGGTGTGGGATTCTTTTATGAACTTTTGCAACATATAATTGCCGTTGAGTGTATTTTAATTTATAAGGTCTATACATCTGTGATTAAAATCTTTTTGTGAAAAACAAATACAGTCACACCTGTGTAAAGAGACTTCCTAAATTAATTACTAGAATTTTTTTTTTCTTTAAGAAAGGTTTATGGGTCAATGGATTTTCACAGGACAGTTGCAATAATACAAGATTTCTGTGTACTGGACACATTTTTGTCCTGCACTCATTATATTTAGATGCCTTATATGGTTTCTGCTATTTGTTTACTATGCAGCTAAATTAGGAATTTTTTAATTTGCAAAGGATTGAAAATTGCATGCTGATGAACTTCACCTCATGCTGCTGTAGGTCCATGACAAACAAAAGTTATTCCAAATTCAGTGGAAGCTCAGCTCTGGTTCATCTCATAGAAATTTCCTAATCTGTACTCAGTCAACAGCCATCAGCAGGAGGGCACTGTGCTACACAGGCACATGGCAGGCGGACAAAGCTAGCTCTTGCCTGCAGTCTAGTTTCTCATCTGTCATGCAACCTCATCACTAGTAATATTGCAAATAGCTTGGAAATTCACAAATGCAGATATTTCAATGTAATGCACACATTGTATGCATGTGCACATTATGATATACGCATTTTAATAAAACAGTGCAACCTTCATAATCATTTCTTTTAAAAAAAGAGTATAACCGTGGTTTTTTTAAATGAACTCTGAGACTGCTTAGGTTAACACATTAGTTATTTTGCTTGAATGTGTCGCAACCTTTTACTTGTCTGAGAGATAACATTTCTAATCATACTCTATATGGGTTTTTTCTTTAAATCCCTCTTTACTTATCCAAACTATGATCCCTGACATTTCAATTCTACAAATTAAACTAAGTCCCAAGTGCATATAACTATATGCTAGCTGCTCCCATTCCCTTCCCAGCCCCCAACACGCTAATTTAGTCGTTGCTCAAATTTACTGTTACGTTTGATGCAGGTAAAGTGTGGGGCCCTATTATACAAAAATTCATCATTACCGACAACAGATGGGCTAACTGAACCTTATGAGTCTTAACATTAATTCTTTTTATATTTATTACATTCATCGGCAGCTAAAAAGGCTGGTGCATTTGGAACACTTCCTACTTCCACAACAAAGTATGTCTAGGTTTGCATTCTTATGAGTTTCCTGCACCTCACTCACACTTCATCAAGCTTATTGTTCCTTACTGAAATAGTGATGGCAGACGCATCAGGATTCTGAGTGTGGCATAATAAAATGCAGGAAAGGGAAAAAACAAATGGAAAGACTAAAACAAAAACAAAAAAACTACCATTCTGAAAATCACAAAATAATATACCTGGATTTTTTAACCCCCCCTGTTGTGCAGGATCTTGTACAACAGAGTTCTTACAGTAACACAGCACAGCATCAATATACAGGAACTGAATGCCACTTACCACTGGAAATAAAATGTTTATTCTCTTAGATCCAACTCTCTGGAACTCTCCTATTCTTTTCCTCATTTACTTTGCCATTATTATTTTTATCAGTTTTGTACAACATTTATCTTTAACATGTTTAATATAATTACATATTATTTATTTCTGGTAGTGCTCACAGCATGCAAGGCACTGAACACACACAGAAAGGCATAGTGTCTGCCCAACAGAAGGCATACAGAGCTGCTGCCGAAGTAGTAAAAGGTGGATCCTGGAGGGGTGGGGGTGGGGGGCACACAAACACAGAGCCCTTGCTATGTCAGGAAGGTAAAAAGGAGGGGGAACAGATAACCCTTGGTTTGGGGAGCGGTGGGAATCAGGGTGCACACTGAGTCCCTGGCTTAGGGAGCAAGGGAGGAATGGAGGGCATGGGGAAGGGCAAACAGAACTGCTGGCACATGGGGAGAATGGAGGATCCTGATATGGGAAAAGAAATAAATGGGGGGTATATGCAGCTGGGCTCTGGGGGTGAGAGTGTCTGGGCTGGGGGTTGCCCCGCGGCTGGGCTCTGGGGTTAGGGGCTGTGGGTGTCTGGGCCGGGGGGATGCCCCATGGCTGGGCTCAGGGGTGAAGGGTGGGTGTCTGAGACCAGAGGGGCAGAGTTTTCCCCACGATATGCCCAGCCGGTACATGTGACACACCTAGACTGAGGCGCCCAGTAAAAATAACAGAGAAACAGGAACTGGGTTGTCGTAAGGGTTTCTTTAACTCTCTACTCCTGGGGGAATCTTTATTGCCGTCTGTATTGCTACAGACATACTTGCTGACAGATATTTTGGAATAAATTACCAAAATAACTGAAACTGGCTTGAATATATGGTGTAACTTTGACAAATAAAATATGCATAATTTTGCAGAACTGTAAAATATTGTGCACAGAATTTTTAATTTTTTTGGCACAGAATTCCCCCAGGAGTAATATGTGCACATGCACAATCACACACACATACATATTCTTAGTAAAAACTGATTTTGCAAAAGAAAAATAGAAGTGATGTCGCTATTACATTATCTTCAGAACTCTTCAACTTCTTTAAAACAACTGTTTTCCTATGAATTCTTAATGGAAGCCTAAAGAAGAACATTTTTCATTCAATTCTGCATCAGGATGCCAAGATGGCAATTTCTTTTTTATTATATTTAAGCTCTTCAGACTTTCTTTTTCCTGATTTATTATAATATGATGTAGTAATACTGCATGCAGATGTGGTCGCCCCATCTCAAAAAAGATATATTGGAATTGGAAAAGGTTTAGAAAAGGGCAACAAAAATTATTAGGAGTATGGTACGGCTTCCATATGAGGAGAGATTAATAAGACTGGGATTTTTCAGCTTGGAAAAGAGACGACTAAGGGGGGATATGATAGAGGTCTATAAAATCATAACTGGTGTGCAGAAAGTAAATAAGGAAGTGTTATTTACTCCTTCTCCTAACACAAGAAGTAGGGGTCTCCAAATGAAATTAATAGGCAGCAGGTTAAAAACCAAACAAATGGAAGTATTTTTTCATACAACGCACAGCCAACCTGTGGAACTCCTTGCCAGAGGATGTTGTGAAGGCTAAGACTACAGCAGGGTTCAAAAAAGAACTAGATAAGTTCATGGAGGATGGGTCCATCAATGGCTATTAACCAGGATGGGCAGAGATGGTGTCTCTAGCCTCTGTCTGCCAGAAGCTGGGAATGGACGACGGGGGATGGATCACTTGATGATTACCTGTTCTGTTCATTCCCTCTGAGGCACCTGGCATTGGCCACTGTCGGAAGACAGGATACTGGGCTAGATGGACCTTTGGTCTGATCCAGTATGGCTGTTCTTATGTTCTTAGTAATGAGAATCTCCTATATTACACTGTAGCTTTTCTGTACCAATTTTACTAGTACACAAGGCCACACTAGTAAGTCTACAAATGCAGTATTTCAAAAAGGAGGTAATTAAATGCAGTATTTCAAAAAGGAGGTAATTAAATAAACTAGAGGCAAAACTAATAATACAAAATAATGATTACAAAATTACAGTTCCTTTGGGCTAGGAAACAAAATCCATTACAAAATTGCAGAAGGTATTGCAATATGGTTTTGTAGACACTTTATTATGATTAGAAATGAAAAGTGTTCACTGACCTGGGGCCACTAAGAGTTGCAGTGTCTCTCACTGCCTGCGCTGTTTCAGAAGCAAAATCAAGGGCACCAGCCATTGGTTTGGTTACTGTGCCAACCAGCCCTTTCCCGAAGCCTGATATGAAACCACTGACTCCTCCTTCAGTTTTGACACCTTCTACTGTTGAGGTTATTACACTTGTTAATCCACCAATGATACCTAGCAAAGACAACAAAAACTGTAAGTGGACCAACTGCTTTGCCACTAAAAATAAAACAACAGGATGTTATTACAGCTGACAATGTTAAATGATTTACTTTTTTGAAAGTTCTTGATAGTGGTAAAGCATGCTACCCACTTAATGCAGCACAGCACTTATGAAAAGTTTGAATTATGAATGGATGTTTTTTATTAATCTAATAATATAGTTTTATATTTGTATAGGGCATTTTATCCTGAAGCTATACATAAAAGTATTTTGTCTACTGCTGAAGTGAAGCCACCTCCAATAGCGTGACAAGGATTTAACAGAACACAAAATATTACACAACAGCTTAGGACAGGAAATAAAAAATACTGTGTTCAGTTGGAAATACAAAGAGAAATGTAATCAGGCAAACTGGAATTTTGACCAGGACACTGGGGATAGGCATCTCATTCTTGCAAAATGTTAATGTCCATGAGAACTTGAGGGCCCACAAGGGGTTAGGAACTTAAAAGGCAGATCCTCAGCTGGTATCAACTGACCTAGCTCCACTGACTTCTTTGACTGCCCTACAGATTTTACATCACAGACAAAACACAGTAAACATTGTGATGTTGGCGGTACGAACAGTATTGTTGGTACATACGTTCTGGAGTCGAGAAGCATATAGCATATGCTATGTTTAATTGTTTCATTTGGGTAACTTTGCCATACAGTGGAGAATTTGGGAAAACTACAGTTCAACAGACAGAATTTAACAGTCAACAGCTTCTTTGAAGAAATGGAAATCGGAAACATTAAAAAAACCAAAAAACCAACAAAAAAAAGATTCAAGTCAAAGAAGCTAATCAGCTAATGAATGTTTCTGACTCTTCATTAAACAATCATATTTCAGATTTCACATGTTGCTAGCAACATAATTTATACCTGATTTTAGAACACACCTAATGTTCTGTAACTGGAATAACCAAAATGCTTTGCATTCAAAGGGAAGTCTAATGTGATCCATTTAGAACTTCACTGCTATCTTTTTCATAGACATTTTTTTATCCCTGCACTTAAGTGAACTACAAGAGTTAGATATGGAAACAACTTACAGAAATGAACCTTTTCCATTTTTGGGCCATCACCCATCTCAAGTGATGGGGCTTCAACTACCTAGAAAAATATTTCAGTCTAATACTGGAGACTGAATAAACAAATTTCCCCTAATTTTACATTTCTTAAGTACAAGACTTTTTGATAATCATACAGACTGCATTTGAAATTTCACCAGTTTAACTAAAGGTGCAATTCTAAACAAATTTAATGAAACTGATACAAAATACAGTGTGAATATTCAAATGATTTAAACCTGGCTTATATCGAGTTAGCTTAATTCAGCAGAGAATTGACTCAAGCTAAATTGACATAAGCCTGTCTTCAATCAAATTAAGAGTGTCCACACTGTCTTTTACACCAGTTTAAATAAACTGTTTTTTGGGGGGTTTTTTAAGACAGCTGAAAGTTAAACAGGTGCAACTTTGAATACAGACAGGCTAAGGACCGGATTGTGCAAGAAAACTGGAATCTGTGGGAACTGAGTGAAAGCAGGGGAAGCTAAGCGCGATACACTTATTCATTCATTTGTACCACTGGCTGATTATCATCTTCTTATTTGTCACTTACAAAGAGATTGTAAGCATATTTATGAACCTATATGGAAATTAGAAATTTTGGCTGATCTCGTTCCTAAATTTAGTTTTGATATCCAACAGTACACTTAAATAGGACCTATTCTCAAATCTAGGTGCCTTTGCCAAAATTAAAAACACAATTAAATTAAAAGGAAAGCCAGCAATTGCTCCATTACCTTAAGCCACATGTAACCAACCAGTGTGGAGTGGTTTAAATTGAGCTGCATTGTTTTTCTGAACCCTATCACTTTGAAACCACAGGGACCGAGATAACAAAGGAACTGATATTACAATAGTATCATCTACTGATGCACAAATTACCATGAGCAAGTCCATGGATCCCAGCTATGAGATGTTCTCCACTGGTTGCGCCATGGTATCGAATGTACTCTCGCTCAGTTTGATGTCGGTTATCCATCGTCTTTCCCAAACCATCGGATAAAGTCCCAGCAAACTACCGTAAGAGAAACAATGGGAAATGAAAAAAATAAAAGAAAAAGAACAGAATTCTAAATGATCAAGATTTGTGGAAACAAGCTCGACGTTTAACTTTTAAACACTGATTTATGCAATTCTCCTTTTTATTGCTTTACTTTAAATATTACTATAGTGCTAAAGAGCAGAATTTGTGCAGTTCTCAATATCTGCAGGTCACACTTACATGGCAGCATGAAAAGAGAATTTTGCGTTGTTTGAAGGTATGCATCTACAGTCTAATCCCATAATCACTGTGTCTTCTATTCAGAAAGACCTTGTCTGCATTAGTATTTTCCTTAAGATTGCCCCACAGTTATCATTCCACTGGAAGTAGCACCAGTGTAAGGCCAGCCACTTGTATCTTAACAGTGTTATTTAGCCCACGTTGGTTAAAACATCATTGGCTATTCCACACCAGAGTTTCACTCATTGCAACCATCAGTGGATCTGCACGAATGGCAGCACAATGGTGGGACATTTTAAGAAAAGTGTTACTCTCATGGTCTGGA
Organism: Platysternon megacephalum; assembly: GCA_003942145.1. Lineage (NCBI taxonomy): Eukaryota > Metazoa > Chordata > Testudines > Platysternidae > Platysternon > Platysternon megacephalum. Next base: position 12,846,564 of record QXTE01000014.1, on the reverse strand, counting down.
ATTAGAGGACATTTTTTAAGTAGTACAATGATAACTTGCATCAACTATACACATTTCTACAAATGATATTTGGTTTTGTTAAGTGTTTCAGTGTCTTGGCACTTTTTAAAAATAAATATTTGCAGAAGTCATCCAGTTTTTCTCCTTTCGAATGCTAAATGATTTAGGGTCCAATCTTGCTCGTGTCAAAGTCAACAGAGTTTTGCCATTGACTTCAGCAGGAGCACGGTTGAATCCGATGGCTATGTTTACACTACCTTTTTACATAGGCAGCAAAATAGGTCAGCCTATTTTCCCCCCGCCAAATATACTAACTCAACTTGGCTTTATATATGCCAAACTGAGCTGTATAGCATATAAAGTAAATTAGTCATTTCAATTAAAAAACATTCAACAATACATAGCCAATTTATATTCTGATCAAATGAAGTTAAAGTATGTTTGCTGGCACAAATCAGGAGAGGATCTTATTGATAAGCAGGAACTCTCACTGTAGATGTTTTATCAGAAAAGGATTAAGAACATTTACCTGTGTTCTATCATTATGCTATCTGAAAAGTTCTAGAGTGACATTAAATAAGAAATCACATCTATGCCTAACTATAGTAGTCAAGTGAACAAATGAAACAAATGAAAACTGCTAAATATAATTAACTTTCTAGTGAAACCTCTCCCAAAACAAGTAGTTAAATGCCAGTGACCCTAGTTTAACCTTTCAGAAAACTCACTGGAATGTTATTTAGACATACAGCTATCCTTTTGCAGAGATATGTGAAAACCTTCAAGGCAAACACTCCCAGAAATATGCTTGTACTAGTGTACTTTACATTTTGTAGCAAGTTAAGAAGCTATTTAAATACATTTCAGTAACTGGGTTTTAAAGTGGATCTATTTTACAGCTGGTGGGGTAGCAACGCCATGTTTAGGGAAAGGTGCAGGATGATCCAGAGGTAAACGGCTATATTGACAGACATGTACTGCAGCACAGGACAAAGATTTGAACTAATGTAAGGGAAATCTCAATGACTGTAATGAAGGCATGTGCAGAATCATTATAAAAGTACTGACCTCTTTCCTAATCATATACCTTTTATGATATAGGTGAAGGATTAAGACATATCTAATCCGAGCAGGAGTTATGAGAACACTGGCCATTACTGAATGAAGATACTGAAAAAACACCAGCTAGAGTGAAGGGTAGATCAGTCCCAGTGCTCCATTAATTCTTTAGCCACTTAGATAAGATCACATCCCAAACTTAAGCCAAACACAAAACAAAACAACCCAGCACCCTTCCCTCTAACTGAGAACAGTTATCAGTAGTGAAAAGGATGCCTAATAGGACCCTGGCCTTCCTAGAGCAGCTGCAGATGGTGTAGCGCCACTTCTGGGCCAGAGAAATGAGCACTGGCTGGTGGGATTGCATCCTAATGCAGGCTTGGGATAATGAGCAGTGCCTGCAGAACTGGCGGATGAGCCAGGCCATATTCCTGGATGTGTGCGCAGAGCAAACCCCTGCCCTTCCAGTGCAGGGACCCCAAAATGAGAGCTGCACTGACAGTGGAGAAGAGCATGGCGATCACTGCGTGGAAACGTGCAACGCCGGACTACCACCGGTCAGTGGGAAATCATTTTGGAAATTCAGTGTGGGGACCACTGTCATGCAAGTGTGCAGGGTCATTAATCGTGTCCTGCAACGCAGGACTGTGACTCTGGGCACTGTACAGGACATGGTGGATGGATTTGCAGCAATGGGTTCCCAAACTGCAGTGGAGTGATAGCACACACATCCTTATTTTGGCACCAGATCACCTGGCCACAGAGTACATCAACAGAAAGGGTGATTTTTCTATGGTTATGCAAGCATTGGTGAATCACCGACATCAGTGCTGGCTGGTCAGTGAAGGTGCATGACGCGTGCATCTGTAAGAACACAAGAGTGTTCAAAAAGCTACAAGCCGGGACTTTCCCTCCTGATCGGCAGATTACCATTGGTGATGTCGGAATGCCAATAATGATTGTGGGGGACCCAGCGAACCCCTTGCTCATGAAGCCATACGCACGCTGGCCACCTCGACAGCACCAAGGAAAGATTCAGTTACTAGATCGGCAGATGCAGAATGACAGTTGTTTGCGCTTTTGGTCTGTAGTTGTGCTTGCACAGCCTCTTCTCTCCACAGGCCCAGGAGATCCAATATCTCCGGTCTACTCCAAGCTGGAGTGCAACTGGAGCATGGAGTCGGCATGGTCAGCTGGGCAGTTGCACACAACAATGGAGAGCTGTTAGGTGTGCTTGACGAACTGGACAATCAGGAAATAGGTATTTCAAAAATTTGCGGGGCTTTAAAGAGGAAGGAGGCCTTGTAGTCTCCGTGATCCCTGGGCACTGGAGTTCACAATTGTGACCAGAGCAGTCAGCGTCAGGAATTGTGGGACAGCAGCTGGACAACTGTTAAGGTGGACATAAGCAAGGCAGTGCCTGCATTTGTGCTGCATCGACCTCAGTACACCCACCACGGCTCAACCCCATTCAGGGAGGCGGTGTCACAGCATCGCTGTAACGGGGCACTTACATCAGTGGGAGACAAATTTAAGAGTAAACACATGTACAACTAGGTTGACACAAGGCAGCTAGTCAACCTTACTTTGTAGCATAGACCAGGCCTTTGTAAAATGCCTAGAGATGCTTCATGAAACCTTGCACTGATGAGGAGAAAGAGAGCCTAAAAATTCTTTCTTGAATAGTTTAGAATTCTCATCTGTCCTGCATGTGACATGAATGGTGCTCTGCCAGTGTAACAGGATTCTAGGTTTGAATTCCCTCTTGGTAATTCCTTCATTGGTAATTCTTTCATGGAAATTTCCTTTGATACCTTTGCTCCATCCTATAACTCAGAAAGGTAGGAACTTCAACACCCTGTTGTGCCTTAGACACAGAAAACTGATGTGGAGCAAAGTGTGTACACGTATTAGAAAGAATAATCTACATATCCTTAATTTATAAAGTCAGGCCCTAGTCTACATGCCCTTGCCACAAAAGCCATCTATACAAGAATAAACCTAATGTAAGGATTATTCATTGTAACGTCTTCAGGATTGGGCATTTACACAGATGCAAATACAGTACAACAATCCTCATTTAGATTAACATTTTCATGTTATGAGATCATTCAGAATAGCTAGATATTCCAATATTATCCACTGACTATATTAAAAAGGAAATCTGTACCAAGTTTAGCAGAGAAGTGAAAGTATAACAATATTAAATCACATGTTGATTGATGACAAAGATGTCAAAAGTTTATTCTTTTTCAAAAATGACCTTTCCTCAAGGTGTTTTGATCAGCAGCCATCAATGGGGGCAAGAGCATCAATTCCATATCTCCCTCAGCCCCCCAATTCTAGTAATTAAATAGCATGTATGTATACATAATTTGCATCAATATAAAAAGTGACCAAAGAGCATGTCATTATTTTGTAAATTGTAGTTTGGAAATATGCCTGAGATCCTTGTTATAATAAGGTAAAAACTCAAAATAAAAAACAAAATTTAGTTATATGATGTGTCTGATGCAATTTTTTCTTCTACTTACATCTGCAATGTTTTTAAAGGCTGTGCAATTTTTGCTAGCTATATGATTACTGGGCCATAGCTCCTCCTTTCTTGCTAAGAAATGCAAACTATTCAAAGCATGTTCCATTATCTCAACAAGCAGATTTTAATGATATGAATGAAAATTAAATCCCATGACTGTTCTTGTGACTTAACCATACGGACACAAAACAGAGCACACAGTTCATTGGCTGATTTATTTTTAACCCCTTTCTGAACTTAATGTAGATGCTATTTTTGATTAGTCTAGAAATACAAATTGAATTGAAACTATCCCATAACCGGGTGGTGTTCTCTCTAAAGGGTAATAATTCGTTTTTACAGGGATTAGAAGAGTTACCATAAGGATTAAAGGCTCACACATGAAATGTGTATATAGGTGGGAGCAGGCATATTTTCTGCTGGCTCTAGATTTCCAGCCCACACCGAAAAATGTGCCATGTCCTGAAACAGTTGTCAAGAACTGACCTCGAATGCCAAATTAGTTAGCTTGGTTGTGATGGTTGGTGCCAGCCAATGTGAATAGGACAAATTATAAATTATTATTATTAATGAAATGACTGGGCTTTCATAACTGTCTGGGGAAAGTTTTTTACCCAGTCCAGACTGGCCAGCACAATAATCAAATTTTCCTGAATAAATAAGGCTTGTGTGTTCTCTCCTCACATTTTCCTCCTCTGATGAAAGGAGTCCACCATCTGTGTTAGTCAATCGCAATTCCTGTTTTAATGCCTCGATATGAGACTTGTTTTCTTAGTAAAGCCGAAAGAGGAAAAATTAATAAATGTACCGGTTAAAAGTTCATCTTGTCATCACATGGCAATTTTAATACTCTGTCCATGAAGAAGAAAAAAAACCAAAGGTTAAACAGGGACACACTGGTTTGCGTGTTGTAGCAAATAGCACCAAGTGCCCAAAGACAGACATTTGTTTCAGAGTTAGACCATACGGATTTTAATGCACTAATAAATGTTTTTTCCCTGCCTCAAGTGATGTAATCCAAATTCTTCACCAGATTTTAACCACAAAACACTGAATTTTAATGTTGAATGCCTTTATCAGTATTTGCTTTATCGTATTATTTAACCATGTTACAATCCACAAGAGGTTACTGGAAAAGAATAAGTTATCACAGAAAAGATGTGGTAGGCATCCATTTTCCCTAGTGAAGAAATAGATGGCACCTTCCTATTTTTGGTAATATATATCTGTCTTTTTGGGCTTTTATACAGCATCCATCACCATGTTATTTGAGCACTTAAGTGGATGGGCCACCAAAAATGGTTGCAAGCTGACAGCTGATCTATGTAAAATGAGTTGACAATGTCAGTCCAGTTCCCAGTGTCTCTAGGCCACAACGATTCAGAGGTGCCATGGACTAGCTGAGTATGGAAGCTGAATGCCCCTTATCACTAGCACAGGTTAGAGTTGAGGGCACATGAGTAGTGCAGTACTGTTGCTCAAGATGTATTCAGTTTTTGATTTTCATGTCTGCCAATCCAACACCCTCTCTTATGACTACATTCCCCAATGCCTTTTGGCAGGTAGGGTGCCAAAATGATCTGCAACAGCAGCGTCACCACGTACACAAACACCAGCGTATATTATTTGTGGTATGCATTTCCAGTTACCTGTTCTTTTCCACTGGCATGTAAATTTCCTTGATATGTTTTGTAAGAACAAATGTATGGGAAAACAAAGTGAATATTTAGATAAGGCACAAAATGTATTTCTCTACTAAAGATATCTTAGGGCATGTCTACACCAACAGTTCATGGCAAGATGGGGTGTAAATCTACCCCATGCTAACCTGCTGCACACTTACTGTGGACTCCGCTGCCAAGCACTAATGGTTCCCTAGTGTGCTGTGATCTACTTCTGTTTCAAAGCACACTAAGGAAGTGTTTTGTCTGCAGGGCTCACACAGACAGCTAGTGTGCAGCAGGCTAGTGCAGGGTGAATTCCAACCCCCACTTGCCACAAGCTAAATGCTTGTGTAGAAAAAACCGAAAGCTTTGAAAACTATTTCAGTTTATGGGGAGTAGGGAAAAGTCTTCAAATAAGGTTCTGCTTGTGGGTGGGACTGATGGGGTGTAATGGATTGGGTGTGGCAAATATTAACAATTTGAGTGAAGAAGAGTAGACCAGAGAACTGTACTCCTTTATTTTGAAGCACAGCAATCTTAAACTGTTCTTACGACGACAGTATTATTATTATGAACTGAAACATTTCATAGTGAAATTGGTGCACATCTTTTCAACCTGCACATCACAATAGCCATACTACAGTATAATTGTAACCAAGCCAGGAGATTCAGTGACAGCAGAGTCAAACCCAAACTTATCCGTTGCCTTCACTAGGAAAAAAAAAAAAAAGTGTGTTGTTCACTGGAGTTAGTTAACTTGAGGTACAATCCTAGTGAAGATAAGGCAGTTTGTCATTTTCACATGAGTTGGCAGTTTGAGTTCAAGCCTAAACTCCCTCAGGCTTTTTACAGGACCAGTTAACTTGTGTGAAACCTACAAACTGCCTTGTCTTCACTAGGATTTTACCTCAAGTTAGCAACACTCTTTTTTTTTTTTTTTTGCAATGAAGATAAGGCCTTAATTACAAAATGCTTAGGAGGTGTAGTGTAGACCTAACCATGTCCATATCTTGAACAGTCCAGGTGATTAATTTGGTTATATGGACACCATGAGCCAATGAGATCCCCTGGTTCTCATGGATGTAGGGTAGAGGGAGTAGATAAGGCAGGGGAGAGGGATAGCTCAGTGGTTTGAGCATTGGCCTGCTAAACCCAGAGTTGTGAGTTCAATCCTTGAGGGGGCCACTTAGGGATCTGGGGCAAAATTGGTCCTGCTAGTGAAGGCAGGGGGCTGGACTCGATGACCCTTCGGGATCCCTTCCAGCGAAGGCAGGGGGCTGGACTCGATGACCCTTCGGGGTCCCTTCCAGCTCTATGAGATAGGTATATCTCCATATATTATAGTCATTTCCCATTTTGTATGTGTGCAACTGATTGTTCCTTCCTAAGTGGAGTACTTTGCATTTGTCCCTATTGAATTTCATCCTATTTACTTCAGACCATTTCTCCAGTTTGTCCAGATCATTTTGAATTTTAACTCTGTCCTCCAAAGCACTTGCAGCCTCTCCCAGCTTGGTATCATCCGCTAACTTTATAAGTGGACTCTATATGCCATTATCTAAATCACTGATGAAGATATTGAACAGAAATGGATCCACAGATATCATTCAAATGACTGAAAAAAAATGTTCAAGCATATTTGAGAATATAACATCTGATTCTTTGCCTTGTTCCCCATGCCTGGACAGAAGCAGCATGAATTAAATATTTTGGAAGCTCTGCCAAAAAAACCAAAAAACCCACACAAAAAAAACAACTCTCACACATTCTTCCTCCCAATTGTCACCTGTGTTCTTTGATCTTCCTTCCAAATGGACTATACCTTCCAATTCCCTTCTCCATGAATGGGCAATGAACTTCTCTCTGATCCTCCACTCCAGAGACACTTAAGCCCAGATTCTGATCTCACTTACACTGTCATAAACAAATGAAGTGATTCACTGAAATCAATGGAGTTACAATGGTAAAGCGGTGTGAAAACAGTATCTGGCTCTTGATTCCTCACCAGCTCTCTATGACATGAGGCCTCCTCCCTGAGGCCAGCAGAAAAATAGGGTGCGTTCTTAAACTCGAGTTTGGTAACTCAAGTTAACATACATTTTTTTCCTAGTGAAGACACAGCCTAGGTCGGTATCCCACGAATCGTGTCTTAAAACCTCCTTTGAGTTTAGCAATCAGTTAATTAATCTCTCTAAAAACTAAACTGTTCTGCATTTTCCTTTACCAGCTGAAATCAGTATCTAACTTGCTGTAATCTGATTGTCCACTTTGGAGATTTTAAATCAGTGGCTTGCACACTTCCCTTTGAATCGTATTCAATGTTAGTGAGCACTATGCTGCCAGAGATGCCATCTTTTAGATGAGATGTGTAAAAACTCTGAGCACTTGTGATCATTAAAGATTTCATGGCATTTTTTGCAAGACTAGGTGTGTGTTGGCTGCTGTGTCCTAGTCAAATTCCCATTTGGGTAATTACACTCTACCTATCTACATTTTCTAGAGTTTCACGTAGAGTATTAGTACTTTCCTATCTTAAATGTATGCAGTGTTGCTGTGCATTGTTAAATATAAACCGTTTACACTGCAGAAGTGACCGATACAATAGCTGTATAATTTGTGACAGGTTTCAGAGTGGTACCCGTGTTAGTCTGTATCAGCAAAAACGAGGAGTCCTTGTGGCACCATGCATCTCATGAAGTGGGTTTTAGCCCACGAAAGTTTATGCCCAAATAAATTTGTTAGTTTCTAAGGTGCCACAAGGACTCCTCGTTGTTTTTGTATAATTTGTAAATTTCTTCAGGATTTTTTGGGAAGAAAGGCACTATTCTTATTTAAGACATTAACTAAGTTATCCCACAGAAACAATGCATCCAGAGCAACTCCAGTCCTGTAAAAATCAAAACCATACACAGTTTCTTTGTAAATCAAAGCTCATGCCAAATAATAAGCTTATCTGACACGGAAGGAACTGCAAAGCAAATGGAAATGGAGTTAAGCCCAAATTTCTGTACTGATTGTTCCCACTAATCAGACTGTGTGAGGCATTCAGTACAGGAATCAGTTTTAACTAACTTTTAAAAATGTCTTTTTATCCTCTGTAAATCCTTTTGGTACTTCCTGGTTCACTGAAGAGGTCACAAACAGACATCACATACCTAAAACTCATTGTAATCCACCCACTGCATGAAATGTTACAGAATAAGACATTCAGGGGTATCCTTTAGCAAACCAAGACATGACAAGATGGATTTCGGGGGGGAGGGGGAGGGAATTAAATAAAGGTCAGTTATAACTTATTCTTTGTGAATGCTCCCTCACCTTCAACACGCACATAGATCCCAGCTGGTGAGAACGTTTCATATGGCTACACTACGGCGCTTTTAGCGACACAGCTGTGCCGCTACAACCGTGCCGCTAAAAGCCACGCAGTGTAGCTGCTGTTTGTCGGCAGGAGAGAGTTCTCCTGCTGACAAAAAACTTCCACCCTCCACGAGCGGCAGCGGCTTTGTCAGCAAGAGAGAGCTCCTGCCAACAAAGCGCTGTTCACACCAGCACTTGTCGTCGGTAAAACTTTTGTCATTCGGAGGTGTGTTGTTTTTTTTAAACATCCCTGAAACACAGAAGTTTTGCCGACGAAGTGTCAGTGTAGACGAAGCCTCAGCGTAACTCACTTTTTAAATTTGTTTTGCGGTGCACCTTTGAAAGACATTAGGTTCTCCCATAACGTTTGGCAACAAACACTGTTATATAAAGCAAAACTTAAACCCGAGATCTGGAAAATTCTTGTTTTTCACTAGGCTTTGTCCACTGCTTTGGTAGAAGCCAGCCTGGGCAGGGATTTCTTTCCCAAAAAATACAATACAGAGTATCTGATACTGACTAGCTTCCCAGCCAATTTTTTTTAAATTAATCCCTATCCACACTGGTGCTATTATTATAAACATGATGTTTCAAGCCTAGTGAGGATACTGTATGTTGTCATGCAGAATGCTCTAAATTGCTGTCCTTGCAACTTTCTCTTCTCAAACTCTTATCACCACCGCTGTGATGTTCAGAATTCTGTCTCAAATTTAAAAAGTAGGGTCTTAAGGACTAGAAGGGAGAGAACTTATAAGCATGCAAATTCAATGACACAGACAGGAATAATTTAAGTGCCAACTGAACAGAGTTAGGAGTTGGAAAAATCTAGTGTCATGTTATCTCTAACTCCCTCACACTTTTGGATTTTGCAACAGGAAAATCCCAGATCACGATGTCTGGAGAGTCATTCTGACATCACAACAGCAAATCCTAAACAGAATCCTTCGTATCTAGATGCAGAGGGAGAGCTGTTCATTACAGGAAGCAAGGCCTCCATGAGCAGCAAACAGAGGGATAGGAAAGCCATGAACAGGCACAGTTAGTGCTAAGATTTCCAGAGCTTTCGTCAAATGCACCCGTTCCTTATCATAGAAGCAAAGAAGGCCGTCCTAAGCAGGAATGCAGGGTTTGAAAACTTTTTCTTTTTTCTGCTACTATCTTAACATTTACTTCGTGTTATTGACAAAGTTAAATCTCTCATCCACACAAAGCTTGGGCTTGAAATGACCTAGTACCTCAGCTGTGTTTGTCATGGGAACCAAAGGTTCAAACATGTGTGTGTGTGTATATATATATAAAAAAAACAATTTGAGAAACTTAGAAAAATGTTACTGAGAAGTGTATTCTTTTTAGCCTGTGTAGTACAAAATCTGATCAAGTTATCCTTTATCATCGCCCAAATGTATCTTAAACTTCTTCATACAAATGAGAAAAGTTTCTTTACCACTTTCATGAAAGCTACAGAACAGAAGACTAAAGAATTAGAAAAAAAGTACTATGAGTCATAGGCGCCGACTCCGTGGATGCTCTGGGGCTGGAGCACCCACTGGGGGAAAATGGTGGGTGCTGAGCACCCACCAGCAGCTCCCCATCCACTCCCCCTGCCCCCCCCCCAACGTGGACCAGCGCTTCTCGCCTGCCGCGAACAGCTGTTTTGCGGCATGCAGGAGGCTGGGGTAAGGGCGGAGGAGCGAGGACGTGGTGCGCTCGGGGAAGGGGGCGGAACTGGGCAGGAAGTGGGGGTGGGAAGAGGCAGGGCGGGGCCTTGGGGGAAGAGGTGAAGTGGGGGCAGGGCCTGGGGTGGAGCCGGAGTCGAGCACCCCCCCCCGGCACTTTGAAAAGTCAGCACCTGTGCTACGAGTTCCTGTTTGTAAGAACCATGTCCATAAGATTTGTATTTATAATATATACTGTACTAAGAGAGTCACATTAACAACACTTTGAACCAGTTTTTACAAGTTTACCATTGAATATATATGTTGTAATAATATTGTTTGGACAAGTCTCTAATAGTGATTAATGTAATGGATAATGCAATAGGTTTCAGTTAACAGAAGTCAATATGTTTTAGTCCCCTGAAGTTATTTGCCTTGTTTTTATCAAGCTATTTACACAGTCATTGAGCGTTTTCACTAGTCAGTTATAGGATTCACTACAAAAGAAAATCTACAGTTTAGTTGGTTAAAAAAAGATTTTACACTAATTAAACCTCTCGCATCGAAATGCAAAGTAAAAGCATCATTTATTTATTTCACTGTGTGTAGCTGTTCCCTAAACTTAAACACACTGCATGATCTTGTTTAATGAACATGCTGCTGTAGCTAAGCACAATGACATGCACCAAGGACAGACTGTGTTAGTGAAAAGCAAGGAAACTCGGAGTTAACACTGGCAATCAATCCTCAACTCTTGCTGTTGTACTAAACTATTATAAGCACTACAACAAGGAAGATCACGCAGAGTTATGAGATATATACATAACACCTAGGCACAATGAGTGAATTAAGAATGTGTGGTCAATCCTTTACTATAGATTTCCTTGCCTTTGTTGTGGTGTCACCGGTTAATGTTTAATGCATTTCTGTGTCTCTTGTTAAAGCATAAAAAACCTCTAATGGAAATGTACTAGAAATTACTCACACAACAGACCAACCTCTTTACTGTGCAAATGCATATTTACCTAGCTTTTAAAAAAAATATGCATTGTTATTAGATGGATTGTATAAATACTACATATTTAAAGAATTTTAAAAAAACATATATTATTTAAAGAAAGGCAAGAAGCCATTTCCCCCACTTATAAATACACATTGTGTATTATCCTGGGCCTGAAATATGAATAATAAAAATACTTGTGGTCTTTGAAAACTTATTGTGCACATGTGGCAGGAGCTACTTCTCCAAATTAAAAGCCGTAGTCATTTAAAATTGATTCACAAAGTATTTGAAGTGGCAAGATCATATCACTGGTCATTATAACCCCCCCCAAATAGCTCCCTTGTTCAAGCACAAGAGCGTTTCTAAAAATCAGTTAATATATATTCTCTCTTAGAAAGCATAAAACATACCAGACTGATTTAAAAAACAAACAAAAAAACACAAGTGGGCCCAGCAGAGAAAATGTATGAGAAAGTTTAAGCCAAGAACAAAATGTTTATGACCAAGTTACAATCCTCTGAAGACAGTGATTTATAATGGAAATACTGACAGAACATTAAATATAGTGACAGAATTGATTTAAGCTTGTATTAGGTAGTACTATACTGAATTTCTACAAATGCGGAAATCATGGTGGTGTCATATACAAAATGCATATAGACTCTGACTCCTTTCTCCCTTAGTTATTGATCAACAGAAGAACAGAAAAGAAGCCAGCTGCATTCAACACTGAACGCACATGATACCTTTTTGGAGATTCCGGAGACATTTCCCCCACCCCCACTTATGTCACAGAATCAAAGTAAAGGGCCTTTAATTAGCTCACATCCCATCGTTAACTAAGCTTCGTAATACATTCTGACAACGGCATGTTGGCTGGGTAATCTGTGAAGCCCCCTGATGAGTTGTCTGTATGGATGCCTGATTAGCTGGGTATCCCAGGGGAGCCCCCGCTGTTTTTATCTCCACAGATGCCTGATGAGTTGGGTAGCTTCCCCCAAGGACCTCCTGTGAAGCTGCACCAGCAGGTGCCCATTGGCAATAGTTTTGTGTTACAGGGCTGAATGAGTGATCCCTGCAGGAACTGCCAGCTGTTTTCACATACACAGAAGGCAGTCAAAAGTCCACAGCATGAACTTGGAATGACCCCAACTGCAGAGTCACTGGCGGGTTCATCTGGAGGGCAGCTATGCTTTATTAAACAACTAATACTCTTAACAGATAACTTTCAGAAGGAAAAAATATTAACTCTTTCAAATCTTCTCTACGTTTTTTTTTACATAGTGTAATGGCATGTATTATAAACTCTATAGTACTTTTAAAGACCCTTTCTAGTTCTTTGAGTTAACATGTAATACAAATATCTTGGCACAATTCGATTTTTATTTTTTTAAATAATCTGACATCTATTTTTAAGCAATTTTTCAATGTTCGTTGATTTACTTTTTCATAATTAAAGAAATTATAGGGATGGGGGTCAGACAATTATTTTATGACAGTGGACTCATTCAAAAAGTGAAAGCTTTATAACCGTTAAAATTCAAATTGTCAACACTTCATGTCAAAATACCCAAAGTAAATATCCTTAAATCAAACTCTAATAAGTTCTCAAGCAGCATTTTTCCTACTTTGACTATCTGTAAATATCTATTACTATCCATGGATTTTGTTGTTGTTGTGGATGTGTGTGTGTGTGTGTATGGTGAAATTTACGCTTACTGACATTTAGTGATCGAAAGCTAATCCTTCCATTCCTAAATGTACTTAAAGAACTTTGTCAGCTTAAAAGTCTTCTTAAAAATAAAATGTCTTTATTTTATATTAATACCTTAGATGAGCAAAACAATATAATTTCATTTTACCATCTGCGCTATTTGTTTACATTCTGAACTTCATTCTGCTTGGGAAAACAGACTAGCCACTTTCACTTTCTGTTTCCAGTCAGTTTCACTTTCTGTGGCTGATACGCTATTATCAAGTTAATTTTGTAAAACTGCTGGAGAATGTTTAAAACAAAGAATTTCCTTTTTCTTTCTTTTTTTTTTGTTTTAATGAATTAAGACACTTGTACTTTCTGTAGTGCTTTAAAGTTTAAAATGAAACCTAAATGTGTGGCCAAAACTATCTTGTAGCATTTCTTTAAAAACAAATAAACCCGTGCATTCACCTTATCTTCAAAAATAAAACACATTTTATTAGCCAACAGATTTCATTCTCATTAAGGCTTTGTATATATTTATTTTAAATTTTCCACAAAGCTTTCTATATTGTCTGTATACAAATTATAGTTGGGAGGCCTGTTTGGGCTGACACAAAATCACTAAAAGCTGACTAATCCCAACTCACGAACAATTGAGACTCTACCCTTTTCACCTATCAAAGACTAAAAATGAGAACTTTGAACACAGATCAATGTTTGCTTAAAAAGAACACCAGCAACTTATACATCACACTTCAGTATAATTTTTTTAACCTACTATATATTTACACAATACCTAAAATTACTGTAACCAAAAGATAGAAGAAAAACAGTTTTCTCTATTAAGTCTATTTGTTTATTTTGTGTATTTGGCAGCACTGTGTATATGTTGTTTTACTATTTCCTCTGTACAGTTAGTTTCCTCCACTTGGAGTCAATCACACAGAAAAACATTAAGAAAAATATCAATAATGGCTTGTAAAATCTCAAGCTGGTGGGGGTCTAAAGCAGGTGTAGAAACTGAAGTTCTTTAACTTGGTTTTTTAAACTGTCTAGATTACAAGTTGACAACACACTTTAAAACTCAATAAATGGCTAAGCTATTTATTATTTAGCAGTTGATGAACGGATGCCTTTTGCCTACCACATAATTTTGCTTGGAAAAATCTTGGTATAAAGCTGCCAACTACATGTCAGTTTGCTTCTGAATGCATACTTATTAAAAGAGACACCAAGTCCAGATCAAACAGTTCTTTCAACAGAGCACATCATCAATTTCATTTGGACTCACAGGCAAGGTAAAGCAGGATACCAGTTTTTATGTAGCTGTTTAACAAAACACACACTCTTGTGTAATGGTATTTTCCCTCAGCAATGACTGTGGCCACAACAGAATCATAGGGACCGCAAGGGTCTATTTATTTATTTATCTATAAAACATAAGGATTAAGGTGGTGCGGGTAGGGAATATGGGAAGAAACAAAGTTTCAATGATCCTTTAAAACTCATAGACTTGCCTTATCTTTGGCTAGGTCCACACTACCCGCCCGGATCGGCGGGTAGCCATCGATGTAGCGGGGATCGATCTATCGCGTCTCGTCTGGACGCGATACATCGATCCCCGAACGCGCTCACATCGACTCCGTAACTCCAGCAGGGCGAGCGGAGTTCGCGGAGTCGACGGGGGAGCCGCGGACGTCGATCCCGCGCTGCGAGGACGCGAGGTAAGCGCGCCAAATTCGAAATAAGATACTTCGACTTCAGCTACGCTATTCTCGTAGCTGAAGTCGCGTATCTTATTTCGATCCCCGCCCCTAGTGTGGACCAGCCCTTTGCACAGATTTAAACCAATCTCTCTCAAGATACAGTGGTCATGGATGCCAGAACTTTCTGAACATATGAAGGAGGGGTGACATTTTTCATGGTTTGTGATTGTCACCCCATTAGTCAGTGGGATCACTGTCTACTAAAAGGAGGCACTTCCCTTTTACGCTGCCCCCAAGGATCTGAGTGGTCTGCTTCTACAGCCTTTCCCCCCCAGTTGGGGGAGCAAGAGATTGAAAACTAAACCCAGGTTTCCCGCATATTCTGTATCTCTCTACATAGATTCTTATACTGCATTCATCACCATTGTATCTGACTGCCTTTCACTAGTGCATTAAGCAACCTGACTATACATCTTGTTTGTTTGCACAGTACTACATCACCAATTCTGATTATTAATTTGGCCAGACAGTTGGTCTATAATTTTCCATTTGTCTTTATAGTAACTGGTATATGTCCTTATTGTCCTCAGTTCCAACTTCTGTTGATTTCTGATGCAGCAAAAGCAGATGTGCTGTCACATCCCTTTATGCTAAAATGCAAACTCAACTGACAAGAGGCAGCCACGGTCAGCTGGATCTACTATTTAATCCAGTTTAACAGATGTCATAAATTATGTTTATATGGAAAATCTTCAAAAGCTCAATCATTGAAACTAAGAGGAGATTACTACTTAAAAACAGCAGAAAATGATTACAGCACAGAAGGCCGCATTGGCTCCATTTTAGGCACACAATTAAGAATACAGAAAGCTTCTTGCACATAAACCTGTACCAACATAATCTTAAAATTCTGGAAATAAAAAAAAACAAAACACTCAAGGTAATGAACGTTGAAACCTGCACTTCCATATTCAGCTCAGTATCCAAGAGGACACCTAACAATTCGCTTGGGCAAAACTCAAACTCAGTCAATTAGGTGTCCGCAGCCTTTTCTCATTTTGCCTAATTTGAACCTAAACCAGCTGTCACATCCACTCAGTCTTGGTCAGACAGCAGAGTGGTGCCAAGATGAAAGTGCCACAACCTAGACACAACAATATAATGAATTGATGACAATGAAGATCATACCACATCATCAGTTGTCTAGTTAGCTTCACATATACACAAAAGAAGAATGGTGAGAAAAGTAACCTCTTCTAAACTTCATGTGTGAAGATCCTTGATGATGAGAAATTTCCCAGCACTACTGAATAAAATTGACTGTAGGATGACTTTCATTTCAGCTATTTACAATTCCATTCTGTCAAAATGATCCTGGAGTTGCTCAGACAAAACATTTCCAATGATGGACGTGCATTAACTGTCTTAGCTTCTGAATAGAAGTATCTTAAATGAGAATGGCTGACTGTATAAGTCAAGGGATGCAAAATTTTAACTTGCTGTTTTATTTTACAGACAGCTATCCACACCTTGGCAGTAATTTGCTTAGATTACAGCATCCTTCTTCTTTCTGGGGTACATGACTCCCTTCTTACATCCCTCCAGCCTGACTAAAATGGCACTGACAAACTCATCTTCCTCTGCCAATACTTGTCCACATTACTCCCAATCGCTTTCCACTTCAAATTTATAACCCCTCGTCATAGCCCTGCCAGTGCCTACCATCTCATCTCGTTTCCTGTCAGCCTCCTATTAGTATCATGTGCTCTGCCAATTCTACTGCCCTTCATGTTGTCTTTTCTTCCCCTTCCCACAAATGCCTGCATGTCCTCCAAATTCCTGGAATATCCTTCCCATACCTGTATTATAATGCAGTCTCCTTACCTGGCTTCAAAATCCCACCTCTTTCCACATCTCGAACAATGACTCACACTCCTACGACAACATTTAAGTTTTAAAAGTTGGAACTAACATTATGCATACCTTACGAAAACAAGAAACACACTATCCTTATTTGAATTAACCTCCTTCCATCTGCCTTGCATGATGTCAATTTTCTTTGCATGCTATTGTATCAGATGTAACACAGCTAGTAATATCCTCAAGACAGTATTTATTCTCTCTACAAAGGTCCATGCAAACCTCTGGTGCTCTAAAACTTTATATACAATTATGATGAGCTCTGAAACAATGGGCTGAGCCTCTGGCTCAATGAAGGTATCTTGTGCAGTATGAATATATCCCACTGAATGTTTCCAGACATCTGCCCCCAAAAGAATGATTTAAAGCGTCAGATAAACAGCAAAGGAAGTCCTAATATATATATGGAAAAAACATGTCTTGCCTTTGTTGGCTGTGCAGCCAGTGTTCTTCTGTAATGCCATCGAACAAGATTCATGGAGTGGCACAAGACTAACAGAACTGTCAACTAACTGGCAGTATTGCTCAACCACAATGGGGATGAAAAACATCAAGGATCAGAGAAGCTAGTTTCTTCCATGGTGGGAAACTGTTTCCTATTTTCTTTAGTTTTCAAATTCTTTGACATTCCTCATTCCCTAATATCGTAAGTCTGCATTGTTGAAGAGAGGATCCTCTTTTTATGTATTTTATTTTCAGTGAACTGTTTCCTATTTTCTTTAGTTTTCAAATTCTTTGACATTCCTCATTCCCTAATATCGTAAGTCTGCATTGTTGAAGAGAGGATCCTCTTTTTTATATATATATAAAAAAGAGGATCCTCTCTTCAACAATGCAGACTTACGATATTAGGGAATGAGGAATGTCAAAGAATTTGAAAACTAAAGAAAATAGGAAACAGTTCACTGAAAATAAAATACTTATTAATGCGCTGAAATGCCATTTTAAAGATTCTTTTAAGTGTTTATTTAAATCAGTAATACTCAGACCTCCGTGGTTCAGGAGCCAAATTAGCGATCAACATTACTAAAGAGCCACTGGTAGCTCCGGAGCTTCAGTCTAAGGATCACTGATTTAAATCCTACCAAGACCTATTTGACAAATCTAAAAATGTTGCGTTGACAATTCAGTAAGAAAAGCAAATCTGGTAAAAATGTAGAGATAAGAACTCTCTTGTACAGAACAAAGGATGGGTGATGTGTCACAAGGGATCAAAGATACATGACAGAATCCCTCCCTAATGTTATGTTAATGTGTTTTTTAAAATATGCATCTCCCAGCTGTGCTCTGTGCTGAAAACCAAATATTATTTAAAAAGTGACATCCTGATTGGTTATAGATTCTTTAAGTAGCAAAGTTCAGGAAGTAAATTGCCTTTTTATATATACATTTAAAGGAAGATGGCTATTAGCAAATAGTTCAAAAGTAATCACTGTCAACTGTTCACACAATGAAATGTTCTACAGCTTTAATCTGCTTCACGGACATTGCATAAATGATGGGTCAAATGCCACTCATCAAATTTTGTTTATATTTAGTTTGCACAGGAAGCAACTAAAAGTCTGTCAGTTTATAAACTGCTTTGTCACAATTCTGAATTCTCCCCGATTTTATATGAAAGAAATTCTCCTTTACCTGAGTTTTTTGTTTCTCTTTTACTCCAGAGTTGGAAAACTAAGAGCTAGTGCAAAAAGTACACCTACAAAAAGCCAGCCACCAGCTGGCAACTGCTTAAGGAAGCAAAATAAAACCTCCTTCAGAAAACATCAAACTTCACTAGAAAATCTGAGCTCTCTTTTACAATGAGGTTTATCCTTTTATGTTGCTTATATTTATAGCTTTCAGAATCTTTATTATCCCTTTGCAAAAACTTATGATTTTCTTCCTTTGATTTAAATGTTTTTTAGTATTATATTGACAGATAGTTACAAGAGAGACTTTTTTCTACTACAAAAGGAATCATGTCAACGGACCTAGTTCTCATTTGACGTAAAGCTAGGATCTTAACCTTTTGCCATAAGCAGGCTAAAGCCTGGGACATGACCAAGTCTTTAGGCAGGTTACAGAACACATTAAAACTTTGTCTGCACTACAGATTTGTAATTGGCTAAGGAGCAGTCCTGTTATAATTGGGACCCCTGACATGGTTGTATTTGTAATGCAGACAGTCCCGGACAGGCCCTTTTTTGGTTTGGCTGAATGTAAGGCACAGTAGACTCAGGGCTCAAGCCTTTCACCTCCTTATTTAACTCAAGTAAAAATGGCTGTAATGGATTCATACTAGTCTGTTCATGTCCACAAGTAATTTGTTATAATTGGCATTCATGGTTCAAGAGAGACCTAGAATTTGAAAACCAGGGAAATTGCAAGTCAGGACTGAGGTGCGATGGCAAAGCTGTCTGGTGGAATTTTCAAGGTCCGAAAGCTTTATAATATTGTTTTGTTTCCAGTGTTGCTTTTATTTTTTTAAAACATTTTTCCATCAAATATTTATATGCAGAAATGGAGCGTAGCTTTTCCATCACAAACCAATGATTTAGGATACATTACACTGAAGCCAGGCATGTAAATGGATGAATGGCAGCCCGGGTAGATGTACTGGCACTAGCTGTACTGTAGCTAGCTTGCCATAAAGAAAAGTAAGGAGAGTGGTACGGATTTCAGCATTGGCTGCACAAGCGAGAAGGTATACAAGGTGGGTCAGGTCTCGTGCTGCTCACTTCTATTTTTAGCGAGCTAGCTTGAGCGCAGTTAGCGTGCGTACATCTACATGAGCTGCTATTCACACCAGTGGCTGTAATGTATATATACCCATAGGACAGATTCCTATAAGGATTGCAAATCTTAGACAAATCGCGTACGGTATCTGAAAAGTTGATTCTCACATAAAATAGCACAAAGCAATTATAAGGTATATTAAACTTTTAAATCATTTTGCACCAGGAGTTGCATTATCTCGGCACAATATCTATTTACTAGTACAGGTCTGTCGCATCTTAGGCGCATTTAACATGTGCGATTTCAGCTTTATGCAGTCGGCAAAAACAAGAAAAAAACAAAAAAAAGAGAGAAAAATAACAATTTAAATACTGTTTCTGTAGGGCGGGCGATTCTGCCCACCATTACACTCAATGTAATTTTGACTATAGCGGTTTTCGCTTTAGGCGCTGACCGCGGAACGTAACCCCAGTGTAAGATGAGACAGACCTGTATTGGGTACAATGAAATAAAGACTTCAAGTCAGAAGAGAGTACAGAGTCAATACAGGGCTTTAATTTATTTTGGTATTTAGCTCAGCATCTAACATGCATTTCTGACTGAGAAGTCTCTGAAAGAGTAATAATTTTAGGTTTTAGTAGTATCATGCCTAAGGCGGAAAACAAAAAAGAAAAAAGTTTGCATGCCAAGAATTTGAGTCACTTCTGTGCATATGGTCACTTAGGAGCCTCCATACAGAGGGAATCAAATTCCCTCAGGTGCCTATATTTAGGATCAAAGTACTTTTTAAAATACAAAACTTGTAGCCTCCAAGGGATAAAAACTACAAAACTGTCTGAAATGAACTTTATTTAACCTAAGGTTTTGTGCCAACTTAAATACACTGAACTTCTCCCACTTGAAAGAAGGCATTTACCCACTGCGTGTTCTGAGATGCATGGAGAAGCCATTACAGGAATAATCAACAGCACTGTAAAATAGAAAAGCCATAAAATGACAAAAACAGATACAACTTATAAACAACTTACTTTTCAGTTCATGCAGGCACTCTGTATATATTTCTTTTAAAGTGATTATTAAAGTTTAGCCTGACATGGTTGTATGAACAGAACAGATCTAGTCCTATTTACAGCCTCCAACTCACCTTAAAATCTAATATAAATTTTATTAAAGGATCTTATAAGGCACCAGGTAACTGAAAAACAAATAAGATTTGTGAAAGATTTTCCAGCCTGTGGCTGGTAATTACTAGATATGGAGGACAGTTCATCAAGTTTTGGCTGCATTGCCAGCTCCACAGAATTGGTTGCATTGATGAAAAGGGACAATTTCTGGCACCGCTGAAACAGGTGAAACCCTTTGTAGCGAGAGCAGACACTAATTAATCATACTGTCTCTACAGACAGCACCGGTGGAGCAACATGAACATGATCTATTGGCCAGGTCATGTTTTCTGTTGCAGTTATGGTCAGATGAGAGTTTTTCCTTCTTATACTTAACAAAAATTAAAATGGTACCTATGCGGCATACAGTTATATATAATTTTAATTTTTGTTAAGTATAAGAAGGAAAAACTCATATCTGACCATAACTGCAACAGAATATATATATTCTGAAGAGAAAGCAGGTTTTAATTAATTTTACTCACTGCAGCAGTTATGGCATTTCACAAGTTATATTTGAAATATCAGTTTTGAGTTATATTGGCATTCCAGGGTTATATCTAGTTGTCCAAAAGCAGTACAACTAGTTGGGAACGAGCCTTCACCTCCATCACAATGGTCTTGCTCACCCTCGTCCCATAAGCAGGGGGATTATCACTCTGCTGAGAGAAGCCCTTTTTGAGAAGGAGACTGTTGGTTGCTCAACTCGCATTCAGTTTCAATGAGAATTTGACATCTAACTGCCCTCTGTGTCTTTGAAAATCTCTCCAACAGAAACCTTAGTTACAAATGACTCCGAAGTTCAAAGAATGACCTTGCCCTTGTGGAAAACGCAGTAAGGCTCGTGCCTTTAAAGGCAGAGATTTATGAGACTCTTACTGCAGATGTGATCGCAGCCAGGAAACAAATCTGTATGGAAAGGAAATACAAAAGAAATAGATACCAATGGTTGGAACGGATGGATCATGAGAGCACGCAGCACTGTAAGCACAGAACATGGGGATAAGTGTTCATTTGGACAAATGTACAGCTCTAAGGAAGCTCCACATCATTAAGTGATCTACCACCACCACCAATGTTACAAATACAGGCCTATCCTGTATTAGGCCTGTATTTGTGACATTGGTAGTGCTTAGACATAGATGATAGGATGGGAGATCTCAGTTGCAGGTTTAGATTGCCCTGTAAGAAGTCTAAAGGAGATGGAACACCGCGTCTACTGGTGCTGATACTTCCATCTTGACACCAGTATGAGATCTGGCTCATACTTTTGCATAGGCCCAAATGGCGGAAAGCTTGCTGGGAGCAAGTGGGGTATTGATCACTTTGGAGAAGCAGCATGCGATCTTGGTTGAGACTTGCTGCCGCTCAATAGACAAGGTGTTAAGACTCCGATAACTTGGGTTAGGATACAGCCATGAACTTTGAAGATTCTGTTTACTGGGAAGACCTATTGAAGAGCTTTGTGGCAGATCTGCTAGGTATGAAAACCCTGGTCTTGGCTTATCTGGGGTTATGAAAATGCCCAATACTACTACATTTTTGACCTTTTGAATTGCTCTTCCTATTAGTGGGAGAAAGGGAAAAGTGTCTAAAAGTAGATTTGGCCATGTTTGGGTCACAGCCTCTGCTCCTATTGACCTCTTGTCTGCTTCCCTAGTGAAGAGCAGCCTTCTTTTAAAATTTCTACTGGATGGGAACATCTGCGCCTGGGGATAACATAGGTCCCTGCATAGCAGCTGCAATATTCCTTGGTGCAGAGACTGAACAGCATTGTCTATCTGCTTTTGCATTCAGTGTGCTTCCTTTTATGTGGAGCACCCCGATAGAAACTAAGTGATGTTCTGTCCAGGACAGCAGTTATAAAGCTCCTGTACTTAGATCAACTTTTTGAGTTCCATTTTCTGGTTTATGTATGCTGCAGTTGTCTGGTTGCCCAATTGCCTCAGGAGGTGCTCTGCGAAGTTTTGAAGGGCCAACCTGACCACTTATCTCTAGCAAAAGTTGACACTGTGAAGCCTTTCATACCTTGACTGTGTTCCCTGTGAGTCCTGAATGTGCTTCCCATATATAACGGCTGGTGTCTGTGGCCAGGGGCTTGGGGACCAGATTGTGAAAGGAGAATCCTTACATAAGACAGTGGATCCCTCTTGAATGGTATTTTCACTTTCCTTTACATTTGCTATTGGGAATTACTCTATGCCAGTTTAACAATCTCTGAAACTCTCACATGTGCTGTCTTACCATTGGAGTAATCTCCATGCAGGAGACTAGAAGACACAGAAGCTGCAGGCAAAGAAGGATTGATATCACACAGTTCCACGATACTTTGGAAATTAGAAACTGGATCATGTTGACTCTTTTCCTGTATCAGAAAGACTATGGCCCTTCTCTTGTCTACCTCAATCCTAGGTCAATGATCTTCCAGAACGGAACTCAGTTTATTAGAAATATTTGTGCTTGAAACATGGACTCTGTCCTCATATCAACTGACACTGGACATTTGACATGCCTTATAACTAACCCTGATCTATTTTATCTCATACACATTGTGACTGAGAAGTTGACAAATAGTTGTTTTTTGTAATTAACATAGGTCATTTTTATAAGGAAGATATCTATATAGCCTTATTGCCCTGGTGATCGCTCTCCTTACATCTTTGCTGCCACTCTAAGTTAAGAAAAAAAAAAAAGGATTCTCTCCCATCATCCTATCACAGACGGCCCATGTTTGGGATTTTCCCAAGAAAAAAAAGCACAAGGATAATTCTGGGAGTATAGTCCCCTCAGGAAGATGCTCTGTACATACCGTGCTCTATGAAGCTGGGCTGTGACAGTAACCACAGCTCTCCAGCAGGGGTAGTCAATTTGTTTTTTGGTCAAGGTCCAAATTTCTTGCTCAAGGTATAGTCAAGGTCCAGACTCCAGAGGAAATAATAATAGAAATAACAATCATGATAGTAAGTAAATACAAATATTTCAGGGTCTGTTCAAAAGCGGCTGGCAGTCCAGATTTGGCCTGCGGTCCGCCTATTGACTACCCTTGCTCTCCAGTGTAAACTGATTGCCTAACTTCCGCATGCCTCCAATCAAGAAAGCAAGCTTCCAGAACCAGAGGAAAAGGTGCAAGCCCCAATCTACCAGAGACTACCAATACGAGAATACTTTCTTTCCCACAAACATAAGCGTATTACTTGTTTAATCTCTCTCTCTCTCGCCTACACCTCCCCACCCCAAAAACAGCTGCTCCAGAAATCTTAAACCTTGAACAAATAACTGCTCTTCACCATGTGATAACCCTTTTACGACTGGGTTTTGTTCATCTGTAGATGCCTTAACTGCATCCACCCACAAAGATGAAAGAGCAACATTATAGAACTCCCAAAAGCACTGATATTCAGACTGTTAAAACCATTATGTATATTACTTTCTCTATAATCTAAATTCCCATGTAACTACCATGGACTTTCAGTTCTATTTCAGACGCTCTTGTTCCCAAATTGATAGAACATATCTTTAGGATCCACCATGATCTATGATGGAAATATGTTTTAATAATAATATAGTAAGTTCTTAAATAGAGCTCCCCTTCTCCATCAAAAAGTCTTCATGTGAGGAAGGTATTATTCCAACTTCAAATATAAAGAACCTGAGGAAGAGAGATTAAGTAATTTGCCCAAGACCACAAAGGGAGTCAGTGCCAAAACCAAGATGTGTTTGTACAGTGCCTAGTACAATGGGCTCTTGGTTTATGATTGGGGTTCTTAGGAGCTACCGCAATACAAAGAATAAACAAAATAATTCAAGGAGTTCCTAGCTCTACGTCCTGTGCTCAGACCATGCCTTTTTCTCAGGCACAAAATAATTAATGAGATTTTAGAAACAGTTACAGTACTAGTGCACTAGAGCCTCCTAATCAACTTACCTTCGCTTTCCTCAGAAGGAAAGAAGCGTTTTCACCATAGCATAGAATTATTTATTAGCTAAATTTAAATCAAACACTTTTGCTTTGTAAGAGTATCAAAAAGGCACAAAACTGGAAAGCTGTACACAGATAGTATCAAAGACTTTTTTTTTTTTTTTTTTTTTTTGAATAAATGACATTTTCAAAACAAGCAAAACAACTTTAAAACCTGGTAAAATAAAACTTGCTACTATGTGGAATAGAAAAGGTAGCATCCAGGGTAGTGCTGGCAAATCCTTCAACTCCAGGATCACAATAATCTTTACATTCACATCATATTAACTGATTAAATTCCAAGTGAAGAATTAAACTTGAACATCCAAAAGCCCTAGAATTTCAGCAGGATTCAATAACAGAGTTAATATACAGTTCTGTTCATGTACACAGGAAGACTCATGTTTTAACCATGATGGAGAATTATTACTTTACTAACTGGGGCCCTGAACCTGCAAACACTTATGCAAATGAGTAACTCTAAGCACTTGAGTAATTCCATTGACTTTGGTGGGGCTTCTCACATGCTTAAAGAAGTTAACTATGTGCATAAGTGTTTGCTAGGCCTGCACTCCAAACACAGTTTTTATTCCGCAGGCAAGACCTATGGAAATTAAAATTCAAGGACGATCTGTTTATAATTTTATCTTAGTTATTAACTTAATTCGTTCTAATGTATCTATAAATATGCAACTTGTCTTTTTAGTGTGTTAACTTGCACGTTATCTACAGATTATTTCATGTAACAACAATTACCTTTGCAGCAGAGTTTGATACTCCATGTGTGACATTTCTTATAAGGCCACCAACATTTCCATATTTTATTAGCCCTGTGACACCTTCTGAAACATCATTCAGGAGACCCATAGGGTTGCCAAGGAAATCCACCGAGCCCAAAATCCTTGCTGCCTGACTAAGCAGCTCCTATAAAACACAGTTAAATGAAAAACATTATCTACACATCAGATTTCATGGTCAGCAGAGCTAACCGTATTTTAAAAACTACAACATGTTAACATTTGACTCCTGGAAAGAATAAAAAGATGCAAAAGTCAAAACATTATCATAAGAGACATGGTCAACAACATTTGTACTTTGTACAATGTTCTGATTGGTAAAACTATCTAATATGATATCTGCCTACCAGTCTGTGTCTGTTGATCAATTTGAAAAATGGGAACATAGTTTAACTATTTAGTTCTGGAGAGACTAATTCTCCTCAAAGTAAAAAGTATACCAGAACATTAAAGATGGAGGAGCCAGAAGTTAATGATTTCAGCGGAGCTACATTGATAGACTCCAGCAGAGTATCTGGCCCCTAACATTCAGTATGATTAAAGAGTATTTATATAAACACATAAAATGATTAAGCGTTACATATTTACTCATTAAAACAGGGAAAGGAATTTAATATTTTATAATATTTGATAAAGAGCTACTAAAACAGAAAAGTTGTAGACTTTTAGTGGATGTCACAATATGATTTATCTGACACTCACCTCTTGAAAGTGCTTAAGGATGTCATTAATGATAAACTCCTTCGTCTCATATGGGTGGACCCTAGTGAATGGATCCAGGTTAATCACTGCATCTTCAAATCGGATTAGAGGAAATCCCAGTGTGCTTTTCAGTGCCTAATTAAATAAAAACTGGAATTACGACTTTTATGTTCATCTGTACTTCTCCTCCATGATATCTGAATTAACTGATTTCTAAGCAGGCAACAAACCAAATTTATCTAGCAGCTATAACAACTTTTTCCTGTATTTTCCTATATTTGCATTTATCCAAAACCCTATTATCTGAACCTCCGCATTATCCGAATCCCTTCGTTGCTGGGGGACCAGGAAGGGACTTGGATAATGAGAAGGTTTGGATAATAAAGCAGAGATCCCCAGTCACAGCTGTGAGAAAGAGAATGACGACAAGTCCCCTACCGGGGAGGCCACCCTGCTACTGAATGGCTCGTGCAGCAACGCAGGGAGCCCTCCCGCTGCCCTGCTGTCACAGGAGTCAGCGAGCTAGTGGGGCATGACAGCGGAGCTGCAGAGGGCCGGTGACACCGGATCTCTGCAGGCACAAGGTGCAGGGAAGGCTGCAATTCTGACAGGGCAGAGTAGAGTAGAGTACTGGCCAGGAGTCCCTGCTCTGTCCCGCCAGGACTGCAGCCTCACTCCAGCACCTTGCATTTGCAGGGATCGGGTGTCTGCGACCCTAGGGGCAGTGCAAGGAGCCCTCTGCAGCCCCGGAGTGAACAGGGCAGAGCAGAGACTTCCTCCTCTTTGCAGTCCAGGCCAGGGAAGGATGAGCCCCGGGTGCGGGGACTTGGGGAGGCACCCTGCTGCTGAATGACTCCTGCACTCTCGGCTATCCAAATTCCTGATTATTCAGATAAAATCTGAATCCCCCACGTTATTTGGATAATTGGGAGCATACAGTAATCATTTTGTAATTATGGCAATAATTTTGGACATCGCCAATATACCGACAATTGATAAATTGTTTGAACCCTATTTGCCCACTGGTTAGAGAGTAATTAAGTACACCTCCTGATGTAACAAATCTTTCAACAACTTGACAGGATTTTAGTTTCAAAAGAACAAGTTTTTTAAACTTATTTCTAAGATCCTGTACATAATTTTGTATCAGTTACTTAATTATTCTGATACTTGTTCAAATACACAGAATTAAACAGAACCCGAAGTTTGGGAATTTTCCCTCCATACATATTGGATGGCACATTAGAGGTTTTCCACTCTTCTGGATGTGTTTGGATGAAGTGATATTACCTACACAAACAATTTCCTGGAGGCCACAGGCATTAATGTACCTCAGTCTCATCTCTCATCATTATCTATGTTCAGTGTGATTCACTTACAGCTGCCTTTAAATTAACATTGTGAAGGAAATGAGGTGGGTGAGGTAATATCTTTTATTGGCGCAACTTCTGTTGGAGGAAGAAACAAGCTTTTGACCTTCAAAGCTCTTCTTTGGGTCCGGAAAAGGTAACCAGAGTGTCATAGTTAAATACAAGGTGGGGCAGATTGTTAAGTGTAAGGCGTTAACATATGTTGCAAGAAATCACTTAAAATGAAGAGGGCAATTATCACCTTTACAGTCATATAATAAAGGAGGCTTAGAAGATTATAAATTGTTGTAATGAGCCATAAAATCAGCGTCTCTGTTGAGACCATGATTTCTAGTGTCTAGCAGAGTTATTAATTTAAGTTCCCAAGCTCCTCATTTGAAGGTGGTTAGCAGGTTTCCCTTGAGGAAGAGGACTCGTAGGTCAGATATGGGACAATTGCTTTGTTGAAAGTGTTTGCCCATAGGTGACAGGGTGTTTTCTGTCTCTTATTTTTCTGTGAGAGTTCATTCAACAATATAGTTAGTGTCTGGCTTTACCCAGACAACTATTATTGGGACACTGAAAACAACATTGTGAAGGAAGGGAATTGTGCCAGCAATGAGAATACAGGTCCCATCTGTATTTTGTTTGGTATGTATGTTAAAAGGATATTTAAGGTAGACATGCTGTATCTAAGGCTAAATCTACACTAGGGACCTTACAGCGACACAGCTGTACCAATGCAGCTGTGCCACTGTAAGATCTCTCATGGAGTCGCTCTATGCTGATGGGAGAAGCGCTCCCGCCGACATAGTGTGCACACTACTGCTTATGCTGGTGACATTTAGTGGTTTTTTCACACCCCTGAGTGGCATACGTTTTGCATACATAAGTGATAGTGCAGACATGGCCTAAGCTCTTATTTAAAAAAATAAAATATAGTCTAACGGTCTATCCATTCACAAGGTGGCTGGGAAGCTGAGGAACCCTCAGCCTAACTGTAGATGTTTTTATTTGCTGCAAGGTTTTTTTTTTAATTATTTGTAGTTCTAGCATTACAAAATTACGCCTAAAACCAATTACAACTCGAATAAAACATTTGTCAGAATTTGCCTTTGCCTTCCTCCAGTAGTTTTAATGCATTTTTGATCCTACAACAGCCTGCCCCACATAGCTCATCTTCCGTAAACTCATTTTCAGAGCTTGTTTTAAGGATACAATAAAAGTAAGGATGTTTGTGTTAGCCCCTCTGCAACCAAAGTGATGGGGGTGGGAGCAGTAGAAGCAAGTTTTTATTTTTTAAATAGGATGAAGATAGAAGAGGTCTAAGTGGAGGGAGCCTTATGGGGAAAGTCTGAGCACTGGGAGGAAGATGACTGAAGAAACGGACACCCCAGGTGATGCTTGCACATACGCTAAAATTACTTTAGAGCAGCACTGCTCATCTTCATCTTAGACAATGTCAGCGATAAAATAAGTTTGAAAAGGACAATTCTCTTTATGAAGTGTATCTATTGGATCATTGACTAAGACTAGCACAAAGAAGATATATTCAGCTGTGGCTATTTGACAGTATTAAAATATATCGGAAAAGTGATATACCTGAAATACTGTTCTCACCTTCGAACGAACACCAAATTTCTGTTTGATTCATAGCACTGATTCTGAAACTTACTCTTAGATGAAGACAAGCTTTAGCAGAACCTTTCCTACCTGTGAACAGAAACCATCTTTGGCAGAACTTTTTCTATTCATGAACTGCAACTCTAGATGATTTATGACTGAAATGAGCGATGGCATCTGTGATGTTACTGCTATCAGTGTCACTACATGTTATATCTAGAAAAGAGTGGGGTTCCATGAAGCCAGTGTCACTTGGTCTCCAAAAGTGAATGTTGCCCAAGAGACCAGCATGTTAGGGTCTCCTGTCTTACCTTTTAATATAAGCATAATAATTTTGGACAAGTGAATTCAGGAAATGAAATTAAAAGAAAAAAAAATGAAAAGAAACGGCGATGATAACATTTAGATTGAAAAACCTTAGTTCTATATTTGAAAACTTAGTATTTTCGATCTTTTGGAGGTGGGGATTTTTTAAATTAAAATATATTTTAACATCACAGAATTGAGGTATGATGTCAAAGACAACAACAGAAAATGAGATGAGGAACTGTTTACCTTTTATTTCCTTTTAACAAGAAAATGTAGAAAGGGAATGAAGATTAAAATTCACTTTTATTTCAGTTCCTAGGTGGCACTAGCTATTGAAGCATTTACTAACTTCAAAATTCACACCAAATACCTAATCCATTGAGACTCTAAGGTATCAAGAAATCTTTGGCATTTGTGTTATATCTTTCTGCATTAATCATTGTTACACCCATGTTAAAATGTAAAGTTAAATTAGGTAAAGTGAGTTATTCTGCCATCTGCAGGCCACTAAGTTATGTTACACAGCTGGCATAGGTGTGTGTGTTGGGGGCGGGATAAACTAGGAACTATTCATGTAGCAACTGAATAACTAAACAAATGCAATAGTGTACAAACCTGTCACTTATTTGCACAAGTAGCAAGCAGTTTCCTGTCCATGATCGTTAGATGTTACATAAAGCAGGTCTGTTGATACAGGTAACTAATAAAAATAATAATCCGTCTGCACTGACATTGACAAAAATTAGTGCTCAAGGCTTAAAAACATTTGAGGATGTAGGGAAAATATCTATCAATAGTATAAAAAATAACTTAGATATAAAACTGTACAGTAAATTCTCTTTTTCTCCCAAGCTATTCTGTACCACACAGGACTGGAACTCCCTTCTCTGAAAATTTCATACATGTTACATAGCCACTGACTGTTTTTATAAGAAAAAAGTTTATATGCCCAGTTTCCTCTTGAGACAATGCTGGCAGCTGCTGGGACGTATCTTTTTTCACAGTTAACAATACCAGTTTCTTTCTTTAAAAAAAAAAAAAAAAAAAAAGCAAGAGAGACTGTAGTGGGGTCAAAAAATGTCCAGCAAAAGTATTTAAGATCTGTGAAAATACCTTTAGTGTTCTTGCTAAATGCTGCCATTGTTTGATAAGTGCATGTCTCTAAAACAACTTGTCTTACCAACCTGCCTGGCCGGCCAGGCAGTCCTACACACACTACCACTTCCCTCCTCTTCCTCACCCTCAAGCAGATCTGGATGAGGAGCATTCTCTTGTGCCAATACAAAACAAAAAAAATATCTTACACATTTTACATCCCGTGTTAAACCACAAAGAGTGCCGATAACCTGTTCTTGACTTGTCCTTGTTCACAGAACCATTGTTAAAAACAGCCTGAGTGTGTGGGGATGAATCTCATTTTATTTCCCATGGCTGAGTTAGTTCTCCACAGGATTCCATGGTAACACCTCATGCCACAAAAGAAAACATTTTTAAAATGTGTCATTTTTAGCAGTGTTTGTATTAGTGGGATGAAAACAGTAAATGATGTCGGGTTTTTTTGGTTTAATCAGATTGTATGAACTCCCTTCCCCTTGCTTTAATTTTATGGTGATGTACACAAAAAGGGTTAACGGTGGAAAGGTTAGCCTTCCCCATCATTTCAGGTGGCCAGTAAAGCTGGTCAGGGAATGGCACTTCTGTTTCATGACAATTTTCAAGGTTTGGAAATTTGTTTTCATTGTGCACTGGTTTTTGCAAAACGAAACTGTGATGAAATGTCTGTTTTCAGAGCAAAAATTGGGTGTTCAATCTCTCTCTCATATCCATCCTGCACCTGTGAAATCTTTCCATCAACATCTTTTTGTTTTCCCTACATGTTTTGGTTGACAAAATGGCAGTTTTTCACACACACACACCCCCCCAAAAAAGGGGGGGGGGGGGAGTATATGACCAGCACTAGCAACCAGTTCTCTAACATCTCTCTGAATTCTCATATTACAGTCACTCTCCTGTGGTCCTCCTCTTCTTATCCATGTGCTGCTCCCTACAGTTGAGGAGCTTGCCTTGTTCGTTCTATATTCCCCATTCCCTCCAGACACAGACTATTCCTTTCTTGCCATCTCTTTAGAGTATGACATTAGCTTGACATTCTCTATAAATCATTAAGAGGCCATTCTGAATTAAAGAAGCCTTCAGTTAGTTAGATGCTATGTTAGCACATTTAACACTGATTCTATAATTAAAGACAATGGGGTCCCTCCCATCAGTGTAACAGAGCAAAATTCAGCTCTGAGAATCAAGCAGCTCAGACACAGTTGAGCTCCTATGGGTTTACTTTCCCTTCTGCTGGAAATTTTCTGCCTTCTGTGCTAGCAAAAGTTATACAAGTCTCGTGAAGCAGACACTGCAAAATGCTTAGCAGGAAAAAGGCACAACTGGTAACAGCATTTTTTTTTTTTTCAGTTCAAGATACCTCCGGAGCAATATGAGCCAGATGACCCTGGGGCCCGCCTCATACTGGAGCTGCTACCTGGCTCTGAATTAAAGAAGCTCACAGATCTAATCATTGCAGTAAGCAAAAGATGAGCTACAAGAAACTATTTCAGAGCTTCATACAACTCTCAGTTTTAGGTACAGACATTTTACATAGATGGTAAAATGGATGCACTAATAGCTACACAAAGATCCACTGCTCATTTAATGATTTTCCTCAGGACTTTAAAGAATTTAAGGGCAGACTGTATGGCAAGAACTTCAGAGTGGTTTGAGATCCCAGACTGTGAGATTACTATGTAAGTGGATTCCTAAAATTCTGACAATACAACTTCTCTTGAATTCAATTAGCTGGATTTGGTAAATTCTATGCTAATGAAGAACTGCGTGAAAAGAAAATCTGAGCAATATTAATCACTTGTTCTCCTTTAAACCTGCGTAAAGTGTGGGGGGAAAGAGCCTGAAAGAGGAGAAGACAACTATCTGAAATCCCATTTATTGGTGAATTCCTATTGGTGAACTGGCATTTCCTAGTGACATTCCAAAAACTTATTAAAGCATCATGACTCATATAGATGTTAAAAACTAGTTAGTACTAAAATCTTTGTGTGTCAAACTGCATACTACTTGCATTGGTTGTACATCTTATCTCTAGAAGGATCCAATGGTTTTATGGACCAGCATGTCATAGGCATCCAGGAAAGAAACAGGAAACTGCTTCAAAATCCTCTGAGATGTGATTGTGCTATTTATTGCAATTGAATGTACTTTTATAAATCAACTTCTGTGAAATAAAGGCACTAGCTTTAAATTCCAGTGAATGCTGGTCTTACTTGTGTTGGCCTTCAATCTAAGGCTAGGATTTATCCATTTTTAGTTACCCTGTATTATTGCTTTTTAGTTTTTGAGCATGTGTGACAAAAAAGGTGAGTGAGAGTGTGAGTGAGAGTGTGAGTGAGAGTGAGAGAGAATTTCATGGAGAACACACACTCCTGCTAACAATAATATTATAAAGCATTTCACTCAGCAGACGTTATTCACTCAACCCCAGTTGCATCAGTTGCTACCACTTGATCCCTATGTACATATATCTTGTTTTAACTACTGATGACAACAATGCATTTACATTTGTGCAATAGGTATTTTTCTATTGATAAGATCGTGAAGGAGGCACGCCTATGCGCCTTACTATAACCAGTGAGCTTTAAAACTCCAGGCTTTAGGCTGCTGCATCAAGAAGTTAATATGCGGTGTTGGAACAATGAGCCTCTGGGTCTACTGCTCTAAGAAAGCTTGTACAAGATGTTGCAATCTAGGAAGATGCTGCATAAGCAGAAAGAGAGAGCAGCAAGGTAAAATGTACACATCTTTTTCTCCCAAAGTAAATCTATCTAGTTAGAAAGATAGTAGATCTAATGAGGTGTTGTGTGCACTGGCTTACCTTTAGGTCTAGAGGCAGTTTGTTGGAAGTGAAGACACTCAACTTTATCTGTGGCACATTGATTTTAAGATTTTCAAAGTAGTATCGCTTCTGAGCCCCACCTTGATCAACAGTCTTTTCATGGAGGTTTTCGTCATACTTTTGAACCTCTGCTATCAAAGCATAACATAGGAATAAAAATCAGGTAATTATGAAAGTATACAAAACTATGAATGTGTATTTTATAAATAGTTATGAGCTTTCTTAGCTGAAGATTACAAAGGGATTCAGCTTGTAATGTTTGAATCAAGACTTTCCCATGCTTGTTGGCATTTCAACCTAGAGTGTTCATTTGGACTCATCTCTACTCAATACATCTGCCTCTGATGTGAGAGAAACCTCACAGTTTAGTACTTTCACCTCAAACCTTGACTCCTTACTTGTAGCTAGTTAATACAAATTATGGCACCCAGACACCTAACTTGTGACCTGATACCGTTAGTCTTCAATCAGTATATTTGCTTTCACTTCTAGTCTGTGTGTACTGAAGCAGACAGACAAAGTAGTACACAAATATCTTATAACTACACAACATTCCCTGGTTTTGAGACAAAGTCTCTTAAGTGAGCTACATTTAGGAAAGTAAATATGAAGTTTGGCAGTCAAATGAATCTGTTCTCTTTTTGCTTCCTTCAGACTTTCTTATATATCGAGGTTTTGAAATAATGTATTAAGTACTTGACATTGATAATGAGTTTAGGCTTCTTGCCCCAACTAGAATGGAAATTGAGAAAATCTCTATGAAAAGAATTAAAACCTGTAACAAATAGCACCTTGTCCGGTTCTGTCAAAAGAACAGCTATTACCAGAGTATGGTGAGGGGGGCAAAGAAATAATTTTCTATTTAAAAAGCCCCTTATGTGAAAATACTGGGGAATAGACAGTGGTAGCTACAGGCTGATATAATCAGTCCTGAGGCAGGGGGAGGGGGAAACCCCAACATCAGCCTCCGCCTCCCTCCCTGGGCTCTCTGCACAACAATCTCACACACACACACACACACGCCTCTGTGTTCAACAGCATGAGCATTCCACATTAATGGTTTGCTTTGTATCCCGGAGCAGATCAGCACAGCACGCAAAGGCTGTCAGAAACAGTGCTTTGAAAGGGGAGGGGCGTGTCTCTTCAGGGCAGTCGAGTTCAAAACAATGAGCAGAGCAGTCACTTGAGGCATTATGGGACAGCTCCGGAGGCCAATTACAGTGCAGAAAGCAATCAAGTATCTACACCGGCAATAGAGTCCTGGAGCCTCTGCACATACAGCCTTACGACTCTCATCGAGGTGGTTTTTTTGCAGCTCTGCAACTGAGGAGTTTCTGCGCTCAAAGTGGCTTGGCAGTATGTACACATCTGCAGTTTAAGCACAAAAAGCTGCTTTACTGCGCAAAAACTTGCCAGCGTAGACAAGCCCTCAGGCAGAGATGTGTTAAATGGATCATGTGGGAAAATGAAAATAAATCAAAATCCCGGGGAATATATGCCAACTGATTCAAATGATTAGCAAAGTCAGTGAGACTCATTGAGCTTCCACAAATATTACACAGCTTGTTTAAAGCATCATACAAGAAAAAGATTCCCAAAATAACAAAGAAAGACTACTAGAACTAAAGAAGATAAATTATTAGTCTACCAACCAACAAAAATAATTTAAGTATGTCCAGCAAGAAATAGGTTTCTTTTCCATAGTTGAGAATCTTGCTCCTGATCTCAGTTACACTGATTGTCTCAATGGGGAATTCTGGGACAGATTGCTGTGAAATTTGTTACTTTGGAAAGATAATCTCCTTTTTGCTCTGGAAGAAATTTCTACAGCACGTTGACAAATGCAATATGTAAATACCAAGCAGGCTGAAAAACGAAATGTTCGCCTTTATGGATTCCTTACAATGAATCAAGATGACCTCCAAGATTTTTGTTTTTACCAACAGAAATAGTACTTCACATCTGGAGTAAAAGCTTCTCTTTTCCCTCTTATTTCTGGAGAGCACAAACAAGCTATTTGGAGGACCTCAACTGTGGTATAAAATGAGGCAGTAACCTTAGCTTCAATCCTCTTTCTCCCACCCTCAAACTGAAGGGGGAAAGGATACAATTTCCTTCTTCGCCTCCCTCACTTCAGTTTGGGAAAGACAAGAGGCGAGAAACAGCTCAGGTTACCGCCTCATGTGACTATTAAATCTCTAAAGATCTTGTTGGGGCCTCCAGAAAAGAGAACAATTTCCAGTATTTCAAATACAAATGATACAAGCTGCTTCTTTCTTTCTTTCTTTCTTTCTTTCTTTCTTTCTTTCTTTCTAGAGTTGATGAGACCATCTTTATAAATCATAAAACATTTCTAATTGTTTTGTCATATACATTTAAGCACTTACTAAGTTTAGCCATATTTTGTCTGCACCGTTGATGACATGAGAGAGTCTTTTAAGCGAGGTCTAATTTGTACACACAGTGTGATCTCTTTACAGCAAAGAACCAATGAGAAACAAGGAAACAAGAGAGCAAAAGCAATGCAGTAAACTGAGAGGAAGGATAGTCCAGTTGTTAGGGTACTAGCTTGAGAGCTGGTAGACCAAGTTTTAAATTCTCTGCTCTACCAGAGGCTTCCCATATGACACAAGGCAAAGTCACTCAGTCTTTTTGTGCCTCAGTTCCCCATCTTTAAACGGGGGATAACAGCATTGCCCTACCTCACAGGTAGAACTACATTCAAGATTGTGAGGCACTTAGCTACTAGAATGGGCTTGTCTACACTTGGAGATTTACAGAAATAGCTATTCTGGAATAGTTGTTTTGATATGTTTGTATAAGAGTATCCACACAGGGATTTATGCCAAATTAATTATTTCAGAATAATTATACCAAAATAATTATTCCAGAACTGCTATTTCAGCAAATTTCCAAATGTTGATAAGCCTCCAAATTAGGGTGAACAGATGTCCCGATTTTATAGGGACAGTCCCGATATTTGGGCCTTTTTCTTATATAGGCTCCTATTACCCCCCACCCCCTGTCCCAATTTTTCACACTTACTGTCTGGTCACCCTACTCCAAATAGATAGATGCCTCTCTAATCCTCCTATGAGATTAAAACATTCCAAGGTCTGTTTTGCTTCAACTAAGAGCAAGAAACCCTTTTATTACCCTTAAAGCCAAGGGTATGGATGTCACAAGTTAAGAGGTCAGGGACAGCCAAAATGTTTTCTGAATTAACCAAGAGGAAGTGTCCCAGGAACAAATGAAGAGAGATCCAATCTCTAGCCTTGAGTTTGTTTAATAAACAAAATTGCCAAACAAAGTGGTTGGCTAAATAACAACATTTCTTTCATCCTAGTTCAGCTGAATCCAGATACAGAAACTGAAGAGGAATATTAAACTTCTTCCCATAGGGACTCAGCTCAACTGTGCACTGGACAATAAAATGTTATATGAGTCATTCCCCAAATCTTGGAACGAACACTGTACAGTATGTAAACGGCTATTGACACATCTTAGCTTTCCAGCTTTTTACGGTGGAAGTTTCCAGGCTGTCAAAGGCTTTCAAGTTAACAGTGGAAATTGCCAGGCATTTTGAACTAATTTTGTATGCAGACAACAGGGATACAATAAAATCTGCATACTGTGGAACTGACCTTGTAACTTTATACTGTACCTGATTCTGACTGATCATAGCCAAAGAAACTCAATAGTTTCAGGAGTAGTTTCTCCTCAATTTGGATTGTGAACCTCCGAGCTGTGACCATCAGATGCTACAGAGATAAATATATCTTAATTTACATTGTGAACAACAGAAATATTCTCCATCTACCCTCATTAACAATGAAAGTCTATTGTAACTTGACACAGTTCTTTTATTCATAGGGTTTCATAATAAGATTCCCACTGTCAAAATGTCTTGGGCCCTTTCCCCCCCCCCCCCCCCTACAGTTACAAGAAATCTGCAGTGAATTGTATTTGGTTAGTTCTTGTAACTATCTGTGCTTAATTACTAAATGTAAAAATTTTAGAGTTATTACCGTCCAAGGGACTCTGACATTGCAATCAGCTATTTTTCAAATATGTCAAAATTAATACAGGCTTACTTTGAAGGTTTAAGTTTCATAGTAGGCCTTAAGAACCAACCTAGTTTTGTTACTGTTGTGTAGGCTAGGATTAGTAAATAATGTTATATATAACTATTAACATTGTAGTTATGCTTTTAAATTAGGGTTGATGCTACAAGGTGGCAGCTGTTCATCACAAGGACCAGGGGAAAAAATTTCACGTCATATACATTATATAAAGCATAGCACAGTTGATCCTGCCCATTCATTATGGTAGGCGGGGGGTCTCTCAGTTCTCTGAGGCATCAGCTAGTGGCTTGAAGGCTAGATTCTAGACTTGAAGCACTAAAGTTCTGGTCTAATTTGGCAACTTCTGCAATTCCATGTACTGTTATATGTAATATTCTTCAGATGACTAATTAAACTCAGGACCTTATTGTCATTCTTGATGGTGTTGGGGTGGAACTTAAAGATATTAACTTTTTTTGGAGAAGAGCAGAAGATGACCCTAGGGTCCTGGCCAATATTCTCTCCCTTAATACATCAAGTTCTAAAATTTAAGGGAGAGCTATTAAAGAAAGTTAAATGGCTCCCACATTTGCCCACAAAGTCACTGCACTGTTATCAACTCGTCAACCGCAATGTACTTTAGGATACTTAGAGCATCAAAGGTATGAATGAGAGAGGTCCTTTCAGCCACAAAAGACTAATACATCTGCACATTTGATTGAATTTAGACTACTTACAGTTTAAAAACTAGGAATAGGTAAACACACTCTTAATAAACACGATGTCATTTGAATGCTACAATCAAACTGGATTACCTTGTATATATCAGTTAGTGCATTCTTACTGGGAAATTTCATTGCATTTAATTGCACGGCAGGGCCTGTCTCAATTGCTTCATTTTCATTGATTTGGGGGGTCAGAAAGAGCATGAAAGGCTGTGTGGTGCCAACGAGCTGATTATCCACCTGCAGAATTAACAAGAAAGCAGAAGAATGTGACAGCTCCTCAGCATACATAATGAAATCTAAGCTCCCTTTTTAAATGGAAAGATAAAAGTTTGCAAAAGGGGTGGGGTTGTTTATGTCTCGCGAACAGCAGATACACAGAACACATATATGCACATTTCATTTTTCTTATTCATAATTACAATCCTTCCACAAGTGTTCAGAAATACCTCTTCTTTGCCAATGTTGTTACAACTAGCAACATATACAAATGTGCATGAGCATCTTGAAATGCTAGACACCATTAGGTAGTAGAAAATGGATCCTTAATAAGCTCAGCAAGTTGGATCTGAATTTTTAAAGGCATAAATCATAAAGCATTTATTGACAAAAGATACACAGAATTAAATTGCTTCCCAGTTTTAAGTCTGCTTATGATACCCACCCTTTTTCAATTTACACATGGTATTCTACAAACACACACAGCTGTCATTAACAGAACTTAAATATTACAAATGGGCTTAGAAATACTTGGAAGTGTTTTATTTTCTCAAAAATGAGGCAAAATTGGACAAATTGGTTCCTCAGCCGTGAATGTGAAACACCACAAGGGAAGAGGAGTAAAGTGGCACCCCCTAAAAGCCAAGACCTAAATTCTCCTCTCTCAGGCAAAACACCATCTGAATAAAAACTGCAAGAATGTATCTTAAGCTTCTGTCCTACTTTGACCTATGTATGGTACTATACGTACCACTGCTACCACCTTCAGTGGTTGGTTTCTCATTATTCAGCTACAGCACCTGATGATTTTTGTATAATAGTGAACAGAACGGGGAGAAAGTTTTTTGCAAAGTTTATGCACGTTACAAAGATTCTGACTCGTACAACAGCTAAAATTAAA
The DNA here is from genome assembly GCA_003942145.1 of Platysternon megacephalum. Classification (NCBI taxonomy): domain Eukaryota; kingdom Metazoa; phylum Chordata; order Testudines; family Platysternidae; genus Platysternon; species Platysternon megacephalum. The sequence goes on along the minus strand of QXTE01000014.1, from coordinate 12,807,479 downwards.
AAGAAATGAAAAGACTAAAGCAATAAATAGATTAGTGTCTCAACTACTGGTATATGACAGAGGACAATGAAAAAGCACAGGTGCAAAACATTACCTCTGGATCTGCGATCAAACAAAAAGAGGAAAGAATAGACTGAATCCTAATGTTTTACCTGATTGATTTAGGGTAGTGAACAGACATTTTGACCAGGATATTAGAGCAAAATTCTGCTCTCATAAGAAGGTGACTATGACACCTTTAATGCTGATATGCTGCAGACCAGACCTGGGTTTTTATTGTTTCATCTGAAACACATCACCTGTCCCTAAGCATTGTAAACTGCACAACAAATCACTACTTCATTACATATGGACACACAAACATCCATTGCATCCTTACATAAATGATGAAAATAAATGCACAAATTTGTTCCAAAAATGGTTACCTGTACATCCTGTATACTGAGCTCAAGCACCTGACTGGTTGATAACTGTGTGTAGTGAACATTGATTCCAGTGAGGCTTGCAAATACCAGCTCTTCAGGGACTTTGTTAACTAAAGATAATCCTATTCCACCTTCTAATTTCACTAGCACCTGAAAACACAAAAACAATTAAAAAAATTCTAGATGCCACATACACACACACAGTTGGCCAGTTCGTTTATTTAACAGTTTTAAAAATATACTCATTGCTAGCCAAGTCTTCAAATACATATAGCGGTCCTAAACTATACAACAAGCTTGTGTGACAAGCTGCATGACCTGCTACTTTCACTGCTGAAATGCAGTTTAGAGTTTGGGGGTGTGACATGGAAAAACAATGAGTAAGAGGTCTGAATAGTGAAAAAGATTTATAAAGAACAATATTGCACACACCCCTCCTTCATGGTAAAAAATAAAGGCCTATCAGTTTTATTATCTTACTTCCAATTCCTGATCTGTGTCTGGATTTTTTAACTTGCGCAGATCTTGTTCCGTAACTGGAAGTTCACCTCCTTCACATGATAAACGATCATTTCTACGTTGGTTAAAATCGGTTATCTAAAACAAAATGAACTACTAAGAACTTTTTCTTATTTATGTATAAGAAGAGAAATCAAGTATACGCTATCTATATATGGTAGGACATAAGCTTTAAACTAAAAAATACAATGGCAACATTTCTGATCAAATCTGAAACTCATTCTATATTACATGAGATTTTTCCCCTTCATGTTATTACAAATTAATACTATGCTCTTCTACTTTTCTTTTGCATAAGAATTTACAGCTGAATTGTTATATCAAAAATATTCCATACATTATAGAAACAAGAATAAAAATTAATGATGACACTGTGTCCAGAATTTATGAATAACTTTCACCTGAAGAACTCGAGTAGGCCCATCTGGGACAACTCTGACTGCCAGTACTCCTGACCCAGGCCTCATCTTCTGGTTTATAAACTGCTGTTCAGGTGGAACGGGCCCCAAAAGCTCTAGAGACATATCAGGACCAAGAACCACTTCAGCCCCATCAAACAAACCTGATATTCCTCCTTTTGCCTAGAAAAAAAATTAAAAGCATAAAGTAGAAACACTGAAATGGTACAGAAGGGCACAGATAATGGTGTGTGAATACAATAATTTTAAAATGTATTTCAAAATCACTTCTCTTTTATAGCTCAAGCTATTTCAAGCGACTGAAAATGTATTTAATTTTTTTCTCTCTCTATTTATGCAACTGAAGAATCCACAACTGATTTGAGCAGATGGGCAGTTAGGCCAACTGTACTATTCAGACAGCACAGGTGTAAGAGATGAAGGCTGCAACAGAAGTTGTATTTTATGTTACTAAAGTTTCTGGTAAGTGAACTTCAGCAATTTGCATGGTTAAAAAATATAGTTTGGGTCCATGATTAAACATTCCCCTTGCATCTTCAGAACTGAGAATGGGATCAAAGCCCTGCTCAAAGTGAATGACAGTTCTTTTTAAAAGGTATTCTGCAGAGGAACAGAAAATTTCTTGCATCTGTTTTCTAATCTTTTATAATAGACCCAGAGTTAAGTCAAATACACTGTGGCCTTCACTTGTTAAAAAGAGATTGACATCACTATGAGTTAAGTCCTTAATAGTGGAACCTCTATTTCTTTGGTTGCTTCAAACTGACAACAGAGGAACACGCTACCACCACCAATATGCAGCTAAGGTTGGATTGTCCACTATAAGAGGAATGTCCTAGCTTCTCAGTTTCCATAGTATACACAGATGTTACATCAAAGCAATTCCAATGTACTGCATAAATACACCACATGTAGGATGTATACAACTTGCATGTATATATTACAAGCATGCCATAGTGCACATGGAAAGCCAATATAACATTGTGGAAATAACATTTTGCAATTTAGTATCTTGACAGATGGTATGTATTTTTTCCCCTCAAGAAGCCAAAAAAGTAATTAGACCATACTGAGGATTAACTGCTTGCTAAATTTTTTTTTAGTTATTAAACAAAGTCAGTGGAGTCATAAAAACAAGAAAGTCCAGAAACCTGTAAACACAGGGTTAATTCATATGGTTTTAAAAAAAGATTTCTCCTGTTTAAAAAATGGTTTTGAATATGTCCTCTTGGATTGCAAACTTGCACAAGTTTCAACACAATGAAAATGTTGCTACTCAAGTTTGGTTTATAAGGGAAGTGCCGGGAAAATGGATGGCAAAGGGGACTGACTATGGTCTGTAGAGCCTTCCTACGAAAGATAGATTAATAGTGGCTGAAATTTGTCACAAACTGCTTGATGGCCAAAGTGAAATCAATTTGATGCTCTCAGTTTAGTTCCCAAAGGACACACATCCACATCATAAATACATCAGATTGACACAGACTGGCATTCTTGTTGGTGGTCTCAGCCGAGAGGCTAAGAAGTGAATGAACACAGACTGAATTACACTTTCATCTCAAAAAAATCTCTTAAAATCAGGATTGAAACACATTGGCAGGGGCAACGTGGAAGTGTTTCACCACTGCTGTCCTTTTTCTCTCTCTCCTAGAGATAGAGGACTTCAATCTCCAAGATTCTCAATCTTGCACCTTTTACAAGCATCAGAACAGAACTGCAGACAGTCTTAAAAGGCCATTGTGAAACACATTAATAATATTTTTTCCATAATTTTTATCCTCTCTGCTTGTAACAAAAGAGATTTGTCTCAAGCTTGAAACTGGATCTTGACAGAATATTTCCTCCTCCATTGCATGCACATGCTGTTTTGTTATTATAGGATTAGTCATTAGCATGGCAGAGATGCTGGTGTTTTGTTTTGAATGAATAAACATAACTGAAGCAATTGTTTTGGAAAAAACAGCACATAAAAATTACATGGAATTTAGAAACAAGAAAAAAAGTCAGGTCAAATATAGGGCTCACAAATCTTGACAGTATCCCTTTAACCACGGAATTCTGAATAGTGATGCTATTATCCTGTAACTTACAAATCCATTCCAGATGCATAATATAACAGTCAGTCTTTGATCAAAGGGCTCACATAGCAAATATCATACTGCCTCTTTACACTAAGTCAGGGTTGATTTCTATTGGTATAGCTTGCACAACACATTGTCTTTGAACATCATTTTATTATAAAATATCAACTTAGCACAATCATATTTATCACAAAAATCAAACCCTGTTTTCTACTGCAAGAGGTAGTATACGTACACAGAATATACCTTCTAAAAACTTTGTAAACAAGATACAGATAAATATGAGTAAAACAGAAAGATACAAAACACACAGTAATAGCTACAAAAGATCATAAATATCAACATCCTTTAACTTTCAGGGCCAGAATTTCAAAACAACGTCTCACATTTCTGAGCATGTACCCTGCATGCAGGTATCAGAATTTATCAGATGCAAATGTATGTGTTAGTTGTTTGAAAAGTACATGTACAAGTGCCATACAGAACTTAATAAAGCATGCATGACTGGAAACAAGGCTGAGGTATGAAAGTCATATGTCCTGATTGTCAGAAGTGTGAGCACACACAACTCCAACGGACATCAGTGAGTTGTAGGTGCTCTGCATCTCTGATCAGGCCCTTAGGCCAAAATTTTCAGATTTGAGTGCCTTAAGTTAGACACCTAAAACCCTATTTTAGCAGTGATGTGCAATTCTGGCTTATATTAACTTTTAGTGGATTTAAGTGCCTAACTGTGGTACCCAAGACTGAAAACTCTGGTTCCAGTTTTCCAATTCATTATTTGCAAATCCACAAAGATAGGTTGCCTCATGTTTAATGAATTTTTACCAATAACAATATGTGAAGACAATTAAAGGTGTTTCTTAAATTTACATCATGTGAATTGCTACTGGAATCTTTGGGTTTTTTCCCCACCTCTTTCAAGGTTTGGTCTTTTAAACAAAGCTTGTAATACCACTAGCCCATCTGATTTGGACACCAATCACCTCAGTCAGCAGTCAAAAGAAGTTAGATGTAGAATAATTAATACTGACCTGTACAACGAGGCCATGCATACCACAGGTTAACTTGCCATCTCGAAAACTCCACGTCTGAGTAGTACTGCGCCGTCGATCTGGTTTTCTCAGCATCAGGGGCTCATACCTGAAAAAAAACAAGTGACAGACCAAAAATTTCTACTTTCAGATTCCATTGTTGGGGAGTTTTTAATTAGTCATGCATCTCTATTTTGTTCTATTCTGGCTTCCTCACCCTTAGCTCTTAAAAGTATTATTTCAATTTGCTCCTGCTGCATTGCATTAACTGTCCATTTATTTAAGGGCAAAGGCAACCAATAATATGCGTGAAACACAAGAGAGATACAATACACATATGAAGACAAATAGTATTTAGTGCTTCAGTAAGGTTGACAGTCTTTAAGAATGAAGTACTCTATTTATCCAAAGGGACAGATAGCCCAAGCAATGTTAGATGTATCTCCACCATGGCCTGAAAAGAGCAATTTGGGAGTGGGGTGGGATAATTCAATCCATGTGCCCTTTTAATATTTAGCCTCTCTGTTGCTCAAGAGCAGCCAGTCAGTGCCACTTGTGGTGGTGGTAGTTTTGGTGATGTGGACACTCGTTCTCAAGGAATTGTTCTGTGACAAAACACTTACGAGACGGTAACTTCTGGGTTTTACCAGCTCTGGCTGGATTCAAACTGGTGATATAGCAATGACAGGCTATGAATACAATTACTGATCCCTCGAGCCATCCAATAATCTAATGTGGGTATTTTAAACATCTTAGACTATTTAACTTTTGTAACTTTTTACAGTTGTACTCTTTTTTTATTTTTAAATCTATAACAATTAAATAGAAATCCTATCCAGAGAACCTGTTATCTGTGACTGCAGCCAGGCCGGCAATATCTAAAATCATGGAGGACTCAACAGATCGAGGCGAAGAAGGTTTATTGGGGTTATGAGGAACTGAGGAACCTTCATGGCAAAGCATGCCGGTGCCAGTCATTCTCCAAAGTTGGGACCGCTTCCCTGGCTCCTGTAGCATATGCATAAAAGATTACGTTGATCATAAATAATGCAGAGCAAATAATATATATTTATATTTAATTACTGAATTCGTTAAGTGATGGTATTTGGAATGACTTTTACATATCCATGTTCACAGCCCTGATTTAAAATTAGGTGCTAATAGTACATATTAAAGTCTACTGCAATCATCAAAACATTGATATCAAATGTGCATAAAGCCCACATATATTGGTAAATCTGAGGCTATTAGACTACATAAACAAACAATACTGTTCAATAATGCTTCTATTTTCAAAACGTGCTTTTATTTACATACATTTCTTCATTTCTTAAAGTTTTGTTAAGAAATAATTGGCTTATTTACATTGCCATCTTCTTTTACAACAAAAGGACTTCTTGTCTGCAACTTCATCACCACCTCTAACTTCTCTCTTGGTCCTTTACACTTCACTATAACCCTAGAGGCATCTCATCTCTAAATTTAATGTTTCTTACTACTTTTATTCTGATTACTCCCTTCTCTTTATCTCTGACCTTCATATCTCTCCCTCATAAGTGCATGAAGGTACTTGAACTTTCTTCAACAGAAGATTTCTAGTTTCTTTTCCTCAAATACTCTCACCGTTTTTTCTCTCCTGTCCACTCCCTTAATTTCCATACCTGGCTTCCCAGAAACCTCTGCTCCTCTATGCTTTTCTCAGAGCAAAAATATCTGCAAGACCCATATCCAAATTTGTTACTATCCACTTCATTCTTCTTTTGATCTATCAGTCTGCAATCTTTTCCCTTAAACTCCTCATTGGGCCATTGCAACTACTGTATTGTTGGCATCCAACCACCTCCTCTTCAGACTATAATTCCTACAGTGTATAAGCGTGATCACCTCACTTAGTGATCTTTATTGACCTGTATCAATTCCCTTCTCCCAATGAATACAAACTTCATATCAACCAACTATTTTCAAATATTTCAACAGCTTTAGCTCCACTCACTCTCTGGACCTACCACACACTACACCCCCCTTCCCTCCCAGTGGTACCTTTTATTCTGCTAGGTCTGAGCTACTCTGATCTCTTCCTTCTTCACTATTAAATAATTAATAAGTGCTATAAAAGTGCTAAGTATTATTACTATAATAATGAAAGGATCTTTAATGACTTATTTTGCCTATAACAGATTCTCTCTGTTCTCCATCTTACAGAGGCTACTAACCTTTACAAATCCAAACCTAAAACACCACATTTCCTCTGTTTCCTTCTCCCAACTCCCTTCAGCACTTACCCCATCTCACTCTTTTATAGTCAGTCTATTACAGGGGTCGGCAACCTTTCAGAAGTGGTGTGCCGAGTCTTCATTTATTCACTCTAATTTAAGGTTTTGCGTGCCAGTAATACATTTTAACATTTTTAGAAGGTCTCTTTCTATAAGTCTATAACATATAACTAAACTATTGTTGTATGTAAAGTAAATAAGGTTTTTAAAATGTTTAAGAAGCTTCATTTAAAATTAAAATAAAATGCAGAGCCCCCCGGACCGGTGGCCAGGACTCGAGCAGTGTGAGTGCCACTGAAAATCAGCTTGTGTGCCGTCTTCGGCACGCGTGCCATAGGTTGCCTACCCCTGGTCTATTATATTATGGACGTTGCATTCTTTAACAGAATATAAAATATCTTGTAATACTAAATACACAACTAAAACAAACTATAATTGGGTAATATTTAGAGCAGGGTTCTAAAGTGTCTGTGCTACTAGGATCATACAGCAACAACATCCTTAGCAAAATACTGTTTTCTGAAGCCTCACTAGAGTCTCATACCTTTTTCTTTAGTATGACTCTCTGTGTCTTTGGAGAAACATCCAGGACAAGCTCTGCATAAGCAACATCTTTATTTGAAGCAACTGGCCTTCCAGTTCCCTCTTGCAAACTAGAATTGCGAGAAAATCCAACATGCATTCAGATACATTCCTATACAAAGTTTCTGTCTCTTCTGAATATTGAGTCAGAACCATACCTAACTATTAACAGGACAACTTATGCTTGTCCTTCACTACACATTACGCAGATTTAAGTCAGGTTACCCATTACACTATTTCCCCTCATTTTTGGAATCACTAGGGTAAACCATAAGCATATGGCATTTACATTATTAAAAGTGTTGAGTCTGGAATTAGTAACGGGAGGCTAAATGTCCAACTCAGAGTTCTATTTGACAGACAGCTTAATGCTTTCATTGCTTACAATATTGGTAAGGCAGAATCAATATTTTCATCAAAAGCGATCTTCAGTGTTCTATAACTCAGTTACAGAGGCGTATCTGGACTGAAACGCAACTAGTAAGTTACAAGCAATAGTTGCCCTGTGGCAGTGCTCTGAACCACCAGGGGTAACATCAAGTTTTGTATACATGTCCTGATCGTTCATTCCCTTGGATGGCAGATATTGGGGTAACTGTGGATGCAGTAAGTTAAATCCCCAAGGGGACACTACAGGAAATGAATAATGCTAAGCTCTTCATCTTTCAACAATTAGACAGACAGAGGAGATACTGATCAAAAGAAATCATATCCAGAAGAACTGGTGGACAATGTGCTTTGTACATGTGAACACCTTGAAGTCCATTTAATATTTAGTTCGCATTTTAACTAATCTTGGCTCAGTCATGATAATAAGCAACATACAGGGCCGGCTCCAGGCACCAGCTGAACAAGCAGGTGCTTGGGGCGNTTTTTTTTTTTTTTTTTTTTGCTGCCTGGGGCAGCAAAAACCCTGGAGCCGGCGCTGGCAACATATACATGTAGTGACATCTTCCACTATAATCTATAGTAACAAAGATGTTATAAGAAGGCCTCACTCAAAGATCAACTCCTCTCTATTTGAGATATTCAGTGATACTCAATTCAACTGGAGACATCACAAAGAGCAGATATCCCAGCTGAAGACACCAGGTCCTCATCTCACTTTTCTCAGAAATCAGTTCCCCACCTCCATCTTCCAATGGATACCATTACTAAGCTACCTCCCACCCATGTTTTCCACCATGATCTAATCTGGTATGGAACCAGATCTTTCTTTCTTCCACTGCTGCTTCCATGGCTGACAGTACTATAACTCTGTCTTTGCAATACCAGAAAAGACTCAAGGCTCTAATATTAATGACAGCTTGAGGTTAAAAGAACTGAAAGACCAGTACTAATTAAAAGTAGAGATTCATTCTGTAAGAAAAATTTAATCATGTAAGCAGCATACTTCATGCAGTACACCAGCTACTCTTTAAATTTATGTGCCGTAAGTATTAATTTGTTTGGCAATACATAAAAAAATTAAGTATCACAAGACCATATGAGATAAGCATCATATTACCAAATTTAGAACAAGAACTACAACACTGGAATCCTGACTCCCAGTCTAACTAATAGGCTCCTCTTGCTGACCCTGTAGCCAGCATAAAGTTTATCAATATGTGAAATCCTTACACAGATAAGCACTGTATAACAGCAACAGCTTTTAAAAAGAATAGCTTTAATTGATGGCTGAATATTCACCATTTGCTTTCAAAGGCTATTTTCAATAAAATATGAAAGAGAGTTACCCTGAGAAAGTATACGTAGCAGCAATATAAATGAAATTTTCATAATAAAGCTGTTTGCTGTCTTGAAAGTCATTCATGCTGCAGGTAATTTCTGAGGAGCCTGCCCCTTTAACTGTCAGCATGATAAAAGGTGGTAGGGTGGGTTCATCCCATGCATAATCCAAAGAAGTCATTGGCTTCACTTCAGTGCAGAGTCTGGGCTCTGCAACACCATGTTGAGTAAAAACAACTGGGACCTATAATAATGAAAGAAGACTTTAGAAAATGGTAGGTGTAAGTGATTCAGGAGTCAGCTGCTATTGCCAGTGTAGTTCAGGGTTGTGATTTTGTAGTTTTTCAGCACATTAGTTGCATTCTCTATGTCATATGTTATTTCCCTGAATTGACTAAAATTTATTGCACACCATTTCAATTTTTGCTTCCTTCTTATGGTTTAAGAAATTTTATTTCTTCATACAGGTCTCAATGTTAAAGTTTGTCTGATGATGAATGTTAATATACTTTTCACTTATAGAATATCTTTCATCCAAAGCTCCCAATGCCTTCGATCCTCTGGGAGATGATATTTGATATATAAGCAAGCCGAGGTCTAGCTAAGTTAGATGACTTGCCCAGGGTCATACAACAATTCAGCATCAAAGCCTGAAATAGAACTGGGTAGCCCTGAATCTCAGTCTCCTATTCTAAACACAAGACATACTTCCTTGTAGGATAAAAATAAGATAGAACTTGTTTTTACAATTGCTGGCATGGAACTTAAATAATGCCTCACTTTAGGCATCTCCAGTGGATAGGGTATAGGACTGAGAATCAGGAGGCATGGACTCTATTCCAAGCTATGCTATTAATGTGCTGTATGACAGAACAAGTTATAAATCATCTACACCTCAGTTTCCCCATCTGTGAGGGTAACGATACCGACCCCCCCTTTGTAAAAGAGCTTTGAGATCTATACATGAAAAACACAATGTGTGTTTTTCATGTATAGATTATACTAAATAATTAATAATAATTCAGTAAGATGATGCTTTCTAGTAAGAAGCTCAGTAACACGAACTTGTTCTGAAAACTAAAAAGATTTTAATGCTGAAATATACAAATGCTTCTCACTGTGTGAACTTTCCGATCACTTCACTGGGCAAACTGGTGCAGCTCTTTTACAGAATAGTTGAGAATACATCAAGTACACACAATTAAAATTGTTTTTAATTTTCAATGGATCTATAGCTCTTTACCTTGGAAAAATTGTCTATGCGAAAAGGAGGAGGTAACTGATCAGTGTCACCAAATGAGATGCGGAACGTGGCTCCTCGAAGGGTAATTTCAACTCGTAAAAAGTAACATTTTCCGAGAATGTCTCTGCAGAACATTAACAAAACACCACAATACCTTTAAAGCATTCATAAACTGGAGCTATAAACTAGTATCTAGGTCAGCATTGTGTAACCAATGCTGCATCAATTAGTCAAACAATTACTGGAACAGTTTGGGCATATATTAAAAAAGGTACAGTAGAAAAATAATGTAATCTAATCCTCCAGCTAAACAACTTGCTTGGGCAGGACTTCTCCAAGGTAAGTGCAATCATTCATTATTTCTTTTATGCAATTCTGTTTGGATTGTTAAATTGTGCTCATCACCATACCACCTGTAAACTGAATCATCTCCATTCTGATAAAATCCTTGGACTTTAACACTGTAGTACATTTCACACACACACACACACACACACACACAAAAAGCATGTAGACTATTTCACAGCAAATAGCAAATGTACACAAGCATTCACAGCTCTTTTAATTAAGATACTTAACAGTCCACCAGTCAGAAAGTATCTGCTTTTCACATTAAACGAACGAAAATCAGGTCAAAACACAAGAGAAGCAGACATCTGACTTGTTATTGTAGTCACAAGTTTAGACATTTGCCTCTTTATCAGACACAGAAGACAACTTTAAATATATATCATCCATGTACAGTAACTACCTCATATTGATATGGAAAGAGCTATTTTTGTTGACTTCAAAACCCCCAGACCAAACACAGTTTGGAACCTCCATTAGCCGTACGCATAATAATTGATCATAATCATTACGTGGCCAGTGAAACACAACGCTGGAACCGGGAAGAGTGGAGATATAGCCATCAGGATTTGAGGTACCCTAATAACAGAAAGACAGGCAGTAACATCACCACCACCTTAAAAACAATACACTACAAACAATCTATACAGACCGTGAAATTTGAATGAAGCAATTTTTTCATGAAATGAATGGTAGCAATTGGATACACAGGAAAATATATTCTCATAACCAAGTATTAATAGTAGTTTATATTTTCACACCAACTTTCATCCTGAAGCATCTCCAAATAATTTACCATTATATATATCTATATATCTAGAGAGAGCGAGAGAGAGAGCGCAACACTGCAATGGCATCACTTCTTGAATGGAGGGGACCAGAACCTACTGTCACAGAATGTGTTGCACAATGGTAGGGGGAGGGGATATTTTGGGAAAGGGCACACGTACAAACCCCTATTTCTTTAAAAAAGAATCACAGGATCTTTAATGTGCATACAAATTATACAGGAGCTCATTTTTCAAAGTCTGATCCAACAGCCTGACAAGAAACTTAGATATATCTAATTCAGAACAGCAGAATCAACACTATTGGGATTTTACCTAATTACACTTCCCCTCCTTTAAAGATAATCTTCTATGAAATATGTTTACGCTATTAAAAAATATGAAATATTTGCTAGTAGAAAGGTAGTCTTACCTGACCTCTGGCAAATTCCCGTTGAGCAAAGGCAAGCTTGTGTGATGATTTATTATCTAATAGGTAACGGGGTGCAAATGTTACCATGCAAGTGTCAATATAACGACCTCTGCCCTTCTTAACATCAATACCTAATAAGAAGAAATAGTCTGTTAAAAATAAAAATATCTGTCTGAAAAAAATATTTAGTATAAGAAATGTAAACTTTTAAAATAATGTTTCTCCGACGCAATGCATATATTCTACAGCTTGCACATATTTTAAACAGAAATAGTAAACAAAATCTGGTTTATATAATGCCATCTGCTATACTTTTTTATTGTCTATAAAGTGGAATGTAGTAGTTTAGTCTTGTCAGCATTATAGATGGCACAAGAATAGCTTGGGGTCCTTTTCAGAAGTTATGTTTATTTTCCTCTTCAAAAGAATGGTCCAAACCATCTTCAGTTGGAGTCTTAGGGGTGTGAAGTAAGTCACCATGAGCTCCTCAAATCATGAAAACCAGGTACATGAACACTGATAGGCAAATACCAATACTACTGAACACCCCAGAAGTTCCTCAAAACACTTTGGGGGAAAAGCACTTCATTGTGAAAATTCAGCCTGAGGTTTCAATGAATGGTAGAGTTCTGAAGGAGGAATAATTGTGTCCTTGGGGCACTGACAGAGAAGTGAGTAGTCATGCTCTCCCATTCCTTTTACTGGCTTACCTAGGTTGCTGTGCAGCAATTTCTTAGAGATGGGTAAAATGGGACTACACTGCAGTTCAAACTCGGTGAGCCAGAATCATGTTTAAACAAGGCATTAAAGGATATGGGTGAAGGACAGAGAGTCAAAGCAGAGCCTAACAACAAATTGCCAAAATAACATTTTCATCCCATAAAATTCAGTGGGTTGCTTGGCCTTTAGGCACCAAAAACATGAAGCATTATATCCAAATTGCTGATTACTGAGTTCTAACACCCGTTGGGCCTCCCTGCCTTTAGTGAATTATCTGTTCCCCTCCCCTCCCAATGAACTTTTCTTTCAAACAGCTGCTTTAGTGGCTCTTCTCTTCCATCCAATATTCCTCCCCCCTGATTCCAGAAGGTAAAAATGCCTTTAGGAAAAAGTGAAAAATTATATGAACAACATGAGAAAGGAGAAACACCCTGGAAACAGACATGGAGTAAAACGAAAAGAAAAAAGACAAAAGAGAGGTTTGGAAACAAAAGCACCTATAAATACCCAACATGAAAAACACCCAGGCAGCATATGACGTAGAAGCTACAGTAGACACATTCAAAAGAAATTCAGGAAGTATGCAACAGTGCCTGTAGAGAGAGTCAAAATGGTGCTTTGAAAACTACTACATAAGTGTAAATATGTAAACATAGGAAGCCTGAAAGGACAGTTTGCAAACAGGGTTCACAGAAACTCAAAGAGCACTGAGGAAATACAAAAAAAATAGCTCAGATAACTCACACTGTCATTGCTTGGAGAGCACATTTTAATTAGTATAGTTGCTATTCCAAATAATTCAAGTATTCCTATTGAACTTCTTTTCAATAATACTTTATTCAGTTCTTTTCTGCTACACCCCAAAAAACTAAGAATTTTTGCTTCCTTTATTTTCCTTAGGATTTCAGCTTCTATCACTATCAATAGCAGCATATGCTAACATGCTTCTCTGAAAATCCTTCATGTACACTGAATCAGAAAACCCCTAGCCAGTGGTGCAGTTCCTTAGGCTAAAATCAACAAACCTGATGCAAGCAAATAATGTACTAAAAGTTTGAAATATGGACTAATTTAATCTATATTCTTTCACCCAATTTGACAGCACACATATAAGGTTAACTGCAACATTCATATGAAAGTTCCAAGTCACTTTAACACACTAGCAAAAACCCTACATACTGGCAAAGCCTGTTTTTGTATTAAGGACCCAAAAGTCCAATGAAGCCAAAATTTTAGCTATTTACTTTTCCCCTCTGTTTATTAGACGAAATGTGTAAAATTGACTGTGGTAAATTTACACCATCAATTATAATTTGTGACAACTTGTTTTGACACCAAGAAATGGATAATTTGTCTCATGCCTTAGTAGTTAACATTGCAGCAAGATTCCTAGAATGCATCAGGAGAAAAGGTCCAAATAACAAGATTTATACTTCAAAGATATGTTATTTGCAATGCAAAACTACCACCAGAGTTTTGCTCAATGATCTTTTAAAGACAACTGCTTTGAGAAATGTACCAGCCTGTTATGTTTTCCATTAGCTGAAATAATAATCCTGAACAGCCCCGCCATGTTAATATATGACCTGTGCTGTCTTGCTTCATACACTGCAACAAATGAAGTTCTGAACCTGAAACATGGCCCCAGAGAGAAAAACCTCTCTATTCAGAGGGTGGGGCAAACATCTTTTAATGAAAAGGAAAAACTGACACAGCCCAAATTTTAGGGTCAGATCAAGACGGATTACTTTCTATTACACACACAGTGTCAACAAGGTTTATGCGGCCACTCAGATTGCATTTCAGTAGTACTGCAGTCTGTTCATACTAGAAACCTTGAAGTATTAATGGAGATTTCTGTCTCACATGCCACAGGGGCCGAGGATCAGACCCAGAAGACGTTACTCTAGTTCTACATTCTTAACAAAAGGTCAGAAGCTGAGCTCTCTTTGGTAGGATTTGGCATGTTCCCGTGCAACATCTATTAACAGAAATGAATACAATGAAGTTGCTGGGACTGTGATGTTTAGAAAGAGGCTAGTCAGAAATGATCTTTACAGAAAAATCAAGAAAAACAAAAATTTCCACTAAGGTTAAAATAATGGAGCAGGAGCCTTAGGCCTAGAGAAAGAGATAAATCAAATTTCTCTTCAGTCCTACGAAAGCATCCCTAGACTGCTGAAGGAAAGGAGAGATGGATGCATTTCCTTCAGGGTTTTTTTAAATTGGTATTTGAATGAATATATCTATAAAATTTATTTATTCCTCTGACAAATGTAAGCAGTTTAAATTCTGTTCAAAACTTGGAGTGGATTACCTGGCCATTCATTTTTACAAATTAACTAACAAAGCACATACTTATATGTTTTAAGACATACATGGATGTTTTTCAGATAGGTTAGATCAGAAGTAATCAAAAAGGAGACTATGAAGAAAAATGGAAGCTGCTGGGTTTGGGTGCTGATTTTTTTGAAAATCTGAGCTTGGTAATTATAAGTAACACCACATTAGGACTTTACCCTCTTTATTCTTACAACACTCTTGAGGGGTAAGTACAGTAGGTATTATCATTTTACAGATAGGGAAACTCAGGTAAAGTTTAAGCTATTGCTCAAGGCCACAAAAGATATCCATGTCACAGTTAGGATTAGAGCAGAGGAATTCCAGACCCCTGGTCCCTGTGTTCAGATTATACCACTTTCTTATTGTATTAACCTTTCCCAGTTAGAGACTTGTTTTTATATCCCATTAGGCTCCATCACAAGAGCACTGCATAATTCAATGGAAAAAATCTTGACATAATTCACATTAGGAAGTCACTTTTCACTGAATAATGAAGTTATAGATGAAGTTAAGTGCAGGGAAGCTTGCTCCCCAAAAGTCTTTATAGTCACTGAAGTATTTGAGAGACTGAGAGTATGTATGTGTGGTTTGTTCGCAGAGGTAGAGGAAGAACATTTATTTCTTACTGTTCTACGGAGGCAAATGGTGGCTGCACCATTTCTGTAATATTTAACAAACTGATCCATGATTACATACCAATGTTATAAATCAGGCCAGGTCGGTTTCCCTGCTGGATCACTTTAAGGGCTCGGACACCGCTGCCTCCATCCAGTGAGAATCCCTGACACCAGCCAGGCATACCTTTGGGATGGATTCCTTTCCCAATTCGCATTGTACAACTATGGGTAATGAAAGAACATGCTGATTTACTCATCTAAATAAAGGGTTAAGTATCAGAACAATACTTTGGTGGTTTTTCTACTGAACCTAGATGTATTCAGACTGTATATACTAACAAAACTATTACAAACTACAAGCAAAATCTCTTGCCTAGTAATAATACATTACATATTTTAGCATGTTTTATCTAAAATTCTTTAAGCATCTTGCAAACATTAATGAAAACTCAATGGCCATAGGAGGTAGGCATTATTAACACTATTTTTCAGGTGGGTAAACTGAGGCAAGGAGAGGCTCAGTGATTTGAATAATTTTTTTTAGAAGTAAAATATCTATGTGACTATAAACAAATTTCAAATCACATTTTCCTAAAATTAGCAACCAACTTTGTATTTTTACCTTCTGTTTTTAATTTTTTTTTTCCATGGCAGACCAGTTAAACCTCTTAATAATCAACAAATCTATGTTTCCTTTCAATAATAATAATCACCACCACAACTACCAAGGTCTTATATAGCACTATTCATTAGCAGAACTCAAAGCACTTGAAGAAGCTGTGATGTGCTCAATAAAATGTTGCAAATTTTTCCTCCTCAGATTAGGTTCAACTTAATATTAGAGAAGTCCTATTTCTCAGACCACATCACAAAAATCACCAACACAATTGGCAGTATCCATTATCTTTCTGACAATCTCAACAGAAGGGCCTAGGAATTAAAATAGGCTTGGAGAGAATTTTTCATTTACCAAACTGGAATTTTTTTTTTTTTTTTATAAGTCTTGATTTTTTTCAATATACATTTTCACCAATGATTAAGAATGGTCATTAAAGAGCGAATCATGTTTCCAGAGAGCAATCCATTAAGAAATCTCCTGACAGACTGCTGCAACTATACATGGGGATCGATGATCAGCGGATCCATGTAGTAGCAGATTCTCCCAAAGAACAACTGCGTATAGCTAGGCAGGAAGCCTGTGCTGAGATTAACCCTGATGCGTCATGAAGTTTAACGGCTCCAAAATCCTGCCATTCCCTTGTGCATCAGAAACATAGCAGTTCTGCTGCAGGTAGTAGCTAACTCATATATGAAATGGGTAGTTTGGGGCAGTTTTTGAGGCTGACGGATATGTTCACAATAATAAGTCAAAATAGGTGGGGAAAAATCAGCAAAGAACTGAGCTATAAATCATTGAAGCAGTAATAAGCCACCACAAATTACAAAGACTCCTCAATTTTCCTTTTTTGCTGTTAAATATTTTCAATATATTTAAATTTGTATTTATATATATATATATATACACACACACATACACATACACACACACACGTGTGTGTACATATGTATATAATTTAAAACTGACCCTGGTTTTTGACAAGTTCGGTCAATTAATTTGTTAAATTCAAACACAAAAGGTAGACTCTCTTTAAACACACTTTTTGAGTAATTGTTTGATGTTTATCCAACGTGCCTATTACTTTATGTCTTTTTATGCTAGTCAAATTATTTTAGTTGTAGTAAGGACATTATCAGAGTGAGCAGTCTGGTAAATTTCCTCAGGGAAAAGAGACTTTGGATTTTCTTGCTTTACCAAGTTATGAAAAGAAGCATGATTTCCATACATGTAAAATAAAACTAGCCAACCAAATGGTTAGTTTTCAGTATCAAATGTCTAAATAGTGAGTAAGCTCATTTCAATATCTCAAACTAAACACCTTACCACATCATCCTGCCAATGAAGGATTTTTCCTACAGGATATTCATACTTAAATATCAGCACCAGATCCTTTCACTAATTATTTTCATTCTTTGTAAGCATTTTTCCTTCCCATCAACATTACTTACAAGTTTGCCTGTTCTTTGTCAGCATAACAGAAGAGAAGCGGGCTCAGGCTTCTAGCAAGCTCATGTTCTTCAAACTGACCTGCAGCATCTGTCTTTGCATTGTCCTGTCTGAAGATCAGTGGTAACCCTTTAAGCAAAAATAATCATAAATTGAACTTTAATTTACACTCAAATTTAAAACAAAAATATACTTCATTCAGGACCAGGTATTATATTATCAGTTGTGAAAATGGGAACAATAATAGAAATTTTAAAGTTTAAGAACAATTTAAATTTTTTATGTAATATGTAACCCACTGGTCAGCATATTCCACTCTGTGTCTGATCCACACAGGATATGAGATTGTTACAACTCCAAGCTACACAGCCTGGCTTTTAAGTTTAAGCTGCAGAGTCTGATGCTTTCAGCTCTAGAGTTCTCTGCTTCATACCCTTGTATATTGGCCAAGATGGCACTATCACAATACAATTATTGCTTTAGACGTCTGTTACTTGATGAAGGTTCTTCAGTGTTTGAAAAACAAGTTCTATCAGTTTATTTTGATGTATAAATAGTCAAACCAAGGCTCTAACTTAGGCACCTTATTACATTTAAAAATGCATAACTACCAAGTTTTAAAACCTTCATTGCAACAACTCAGTTATGTAATTGTTTACAAGACCTTCACAATGAGAATGGATATTTGCTACTTGATGCAGCCTATTTTCTGCAACTTCATTTCCTTTAATCCCATTTTCAGAAGTTGTACCTGGCTGCACAGCAAATCAATACTAAATGTCATCCTCATTTCCAGGTGAGTGACTGTCAGTAGTAGTTATGAATGGCTAAGTTAAACATACCTGTTTTGTTAATTAGCCAATATGGAGCAGAAATGAATATTTTTAGAGACCCTTCAGCTCGACATACAATCCTTATGGTTAGGTTTAGTTGTCGCTTGTTGACATCATACAATCGCATTCGGACCATATAGTTTTGTGTCCCAGGAGGAATCAACAACTCCTTGCACAGTGGAAAATTTTCCAAGGACACTCCTAAAAAACAAACACAGACATAAAAAACGTTCTCCTGACTGTTCTGAAAAAGAGTCAAGGCTTCCTGGAATATTTTGTACAGCTCTCTCTGATTTTACTTCCTTTTAAAACTACCTGTTTAACTTTCAAACATGAGCTAAGAAGTTACTGTGATCACAGTCCTCAAACTAAACCTCAAATGATTTATATGCCTTGTGCAGGCCCTCTGCACGGGGGCAAATTTCATCTGTTGAGAATATTCTCACAGCTCAGCCAGTGTTGAAAAAAATAATTCTGTTAAATCTAACTATCTTCCTTCAATATCAGTATTTCTAATGCACTCTTCCCAGAAGTATATGGGCACAGAATATCTTAATTTCAAACTAAGTAGAATTTTTTTGATAGTTATTTTTAAAAATAAAGCAATTTCTTGTGGCAATAAAATTAGCTGACAAGAAATTTCACATCAACATGTGCACCTGATGTGGAGCACTCACACGGCGCTACTCAGAGAAGAACTATCTCATACTAGCCTGATGCACATTAACTATCTGTGTGGATGCTGCAGCTGTGCACTGAGAATTCTCTAGTGCACTTTGATCAAAGCACACTACTGAACCTTTTAATGCACAGCCATGAGGTCCACCCAGATAGTTAAGGCGCAGCACGCTAGCATGAGGTAGATATATACCCCAGCTTGCTGTGAACTAAGTTTTTGTACAGCCAAACCCTCTCAGTACTCTAAAATCTGAAACTGGCCTCACTTGGAAATTTAACATATTACGAACACAGTGTTGCCATCTTGTGATTTTACTGCGAGTTTTGCAACATTAGGTATTTTTCTTTAAGACTCAGCTCCTGGAATTAAGTGATTTTGTGAAACTCTCGGCTTTAAATAAGGGAGGAAGCGGGGAGGCGGGAGAAATAAGCTTCTAGACCTGATGGTTGCATTGAAAAAAGTCTTGAAAATGTGACCCGAGTGTACCATAAAGGCTCAGAAACCAGAAAGTAAAGAAAAAGAACCCCAAAATAATTACTTCTTTTTTTTTTAAAATCATGATTTTAAAGCCAATTTCCTGATTTTGGGTGGGCCTGGCTCATGATTTTTGAACGTTTAGGGTTGCCAATACTGCAAATATCAGAAACAGAATGGTTGGAGTATGTATGTACATATTGCACTTCACATTACATCTGTCTCTGGTCTTTCACAGCATTTCAAGGTTAGTCATGACAAGGCCCCTTCCTGACTGAATTCTGTATAGGATATCTAATAAGAGATATGCATTTTTCTTTTCAGTTTAGAGTTCAATAAGACAGGTTAAAACTTGAGTGTAGAGAAGGACAACCATATTTTTCTGCAAACACTGGACAAGGAGAAGTTACTGACTCACATTAAAGACACACAATTTCTTTCAACTGTAGTATCTCAAGATCAGAGCTGAGCTTAAAGATACATCAAATGAAGTCTACACTGCACCTCTGAAAATTTCAGCATCAGTTTCCTCCTACTCCCAGTATTTCTCCAAGACCTCCAACAGTTTGTTGGCCTGAAACAATTACTTCCACTTTGCAAGACTAATGTGGGGACCAGATGACTCTCTACTAATGCCTCCCCTTTGAGTTTTGTATGCTCTGAAAGTCTTCAAACCCCTACCAGTGAGAGGTACACTAATCATCCCAGCTACTCAAACCCTATCAAATCCCCCTGGTAACAAGTGCCCACAAACTGACATTACCCACTCATTTGACAGAGCCTTTAAGGATATGTCTAGACAGCAACTAGACACCAGTGGCTGGCCTGTGCCAGCTGACTTGGGTTCGTGGGGCTCGGGCTGCAGGATGTTTCATTGCTGTGCAGCCTTCCAGACTTGGGCTGGAGCCCAGGCTCTGGGACCCTTCCACCTCACAGGGTGCTAGAGCCCAGGCTCCAGCCCGATCCTGTAAGTCTACACAGCAATGAAACAGTCCTGCACCCTGAGCCCAAGTCGGCCGTGGGTGTCTAACTGCTGTGTAGGCATATCCTAACACTCCAAGATGTTGCATGGAGGCTACAAGAAAGCCCACAGATGTTTTACACTGTGCTTGATAACACCTAGGCTTGTCCATGACGAGATACCATTTTGAATCTCTGACAAAGTAAACTACACCAAACTCAAGCCACTAGAGACTCTTGTTTGGTTCCTTTTTGGCATTATTTTCTCTGTGTATGGGGATCAAAGGGGAAGAGGCGAGGGGAAAGGGGAGCAACTCAGATTTCTATCAGATTTTCAGATTATTCATTTTTTTTCTAATTGATGTGTGTGTGTTTGATGAACAATTTCATACGAAATGCTGCAACCCAATGAAAACATCACATCGTATTAAAAAGCTTATTTTTCTTTTTGGTGCTATAGTTGTTTGTATAACAAAACATGCAGTCATTCTGAGCTGCTCTTGTAGTAACAGCAAATAATAATACCTCTAATACCTTACCAAGCTCAACGTTCTGAGATGTATCAGCTGTATGCAGTGCTGCCTCTTTGCCAGGTTTTAGTGTCCCATTAATTGGCATCCCTTTAACATAAAATTCGAGTTCACAAGGTAGCAAGTTACAGATTACCACAGTTGGCAGGAGATAAATGGTATGCCCAGGCTGTCTGAAAATCTGTTTAGCACTGTCAGAAAATATGTTTGAGGGCATGTAATCTGGATAATTCTCTTTCTTTATAGCCACACAAAACCTATGAAGAAAGACAGATGCGTGTGAAAAAAGAGCAATGGACTGAATGGAACAGTTGTACTTTGGCTTCCCAAGCACTAGATTGAATCTCGCACCACAGTGCAATTTACACGATTCAAAACCCGTACAGCATTTAGAATTAATTCTCCATAATAAACATTTTAAACTTGATTGTAATATACTCCAAATATTTTGCACTTATATTGACTCATCTGATACTCTCAAAACAGTTTACAAACAATTACACCTCATAACAAGTCTGTGAACTACCACACATAATTATAGTAGAATCTTCCTTAATCTACAAACTGATTATCCTCACAAAAAAGTCCTATTGCACTTCTCAACACATACTTAATAGCAAAGTGGTCTCAGAATACTAAACTTTTACTTTTACAAAATATATTACAGTACATTTACTGGTACGCTACAAAGTATTGATTATTTAAAACTAAATTATACTTGCTAAAATAAATTAAAATTACATTCTATAATGCAACTGTATTTTTGTTTTTCTTGTCCTCCCTGCTCTAACCACTAGATAATATCGTCTTTTGGGATTTAAATTAGACAATCAAATGAGGAAGTAAAATAACAACACTTCTTCAGGTAACATGTTCTTTGGAGAGGTACTCACATCTTATAAAAATTGCTTAGCATCCTACAGTAATGACTTCAAAACAGTATTATTTTTTTAAAATCTGAACTATAAAGTGTTGGCTTTATGAAATGATAACTATTCACTAAGCAAAGGTCATTTCTCTCAACTATTTTTAGGAATGTCATATATAAAGCCTCAAGAGACAAGGTGGGTGATATAATATCTTTTAGTGGACCAACTTCTGATGATGAGAGAGAGAAGCTTTTGAGCCACACAGAGCTCTTCTTCAGGTCTGGGAAAGGCCAAACAAGTTGATGGCATCCATACCTGTATCAAACTAAGGAATTATGAGATACCATGTAGTGTTCATTATGTGTTGACATTATGGGGATTAAAACAGAGTACTTAATATTTTGGACAATGCATTTGGACCGTAAACAACAATCCTGCATTGGCAGAAAGACAGACTAGATAACCTAATTCCCATCTCTAATTTCTATTATTTGATTTTATTACATTAAAGGTTAATAGAGTGGTTGTTTTGTAATTTTACACTTTTGCTATAGGGATGGTCAAGAACAGGTACAAGAACCATTTTGGTCTTATGACAGAAACTTTTTAAAAGCCTCTAATGCTTTACTAACTGTTTTCTGGTTCCTAAGAAGATTCTGTACACGTCTGATGTCAGCAAAGAAGAAAGTGTCACAGCCAAGCTAATGCAAATTTCTGCTTCCTGCACCTGTAGTGGCGGTTTATCAAAGGAAGTTGGGAGAGTGATTTGAGGTTCCCTACCCTTGTACATCCAGCCACAGCTTGTGGGATTGGGATGGAGACATAATGCTCTTCCTTCCAGCCATCATAGCAGGGCCCATTTTCCATTTTTAAATATCCTGATGGATATGACCTCATATCCCATCTAATCTTCCTTGTATAATTACAGTGTAGTCACACTTAAACACCTCATATTATACTTAAGGTGTCAAACAAAAACAAAACTCTACAAAGATTTATCTCTGAACAACATCTTTCCCATTCCACTTTAGCTTTTTCTAGTACTACTTACTTTCACATTAATTCACCTATCAATAACTGGTAAGTTATAGCAAAATATTTAGCCTTATAAGGTCATAATTACCTGAAAAATCGGCTGTTTTCAGTCTCCATCGAATGGCACTCTCGTTTGCTGCTACATACCTCTGCTGCCTTCTGCACATTAGTCCAATGAATGGGAGTCTTACAGAAAAAGACTCCCATTCCTTTTGGCCTGGCCTGCAATCGCCAAGATGTAAGGTGTAATGGAATAGCAAAGGAATCCCCTGGCATTACTGCTGGAAGCACTACAGGTTCTGCAACCAAATCACAAAGAAAACACATGCTTCAGGTTGCGTCCGTTGGTCAAACTATAAATAATTTCTTCAGTTATAAACTTTGGACAACGCTTTTAATGAAAGAAGCAGTACATTTCCCATTATACGTAGTTCATCCGGTCCAAATGCCAAACTGTTGTTTAAAGTGCCCCTAATAGTGAGTCAAACAGGAAGAAAGTCCTGCTTATAGAACCAGTGGGCTGATTCCCGATAAATTGGGAATGGATTAAAAAAATTAGCTGGAGTTCTAACTTTGTTTCTCTGGTTGCCTTGGTTAAAAGTACCATTTTAAGTGGGTGTGGAAAGAAAAGTTACTCATCTATTACTAGAGTTCAAGTAAATTGCCAAAAATAGATCCACACTCTTGAATTACATCTGCACACAGTGCCAAAGACCGAAACCCTCTGCCAAATTCTGACTGTTGGAGGACACAAGGACTTCATCTCATCTGTGGCATGTTCTAGACATGGACTCATAAGGAGGTGTGGCCCTCTTGCATCCTCATCTCCTCCAATTCACCTAAGCAGCAAATTAAAACTCCCTTTGGTTCCTTCAATTTAGCTTGTTGACCATTTCCCTCCTAGTTAGGGCTATTTTTTGTCAACACAAGTAGTGTTGAAATCTGTAAGGTTCCCACCTTTCCACCCACTCTTCTCCTCAGTCCCCCCACCCCCTCCAAGAAAAAACAAATTCAGGTGTTTTTCAGAACTTCGGTTCCAGGAATCAAACTTCATTGGGGTAATCGGTTCTTCTGCCATTATGGTGGATACACAAGATAATTTGGGTTAAAAACTGTTCAAGAGTGTGGATGTGAGACCACTATATCCCAGTGCCTCAGATCTGCACTGAAATACTCCAACATACAGAACTAATTTCTTTGCCAGTACTAGTGTTTTCCTTGCTCAGGTGAAAGATGACTGTCACATAGCTGCAGTTAAAGAAAAAGAAGCAAGCCCTCTCTCATATGACAGAAATATACTGTAAAGTCTTTCAAATGCACTTGTTTATAGAGCTCTCAAGCTGTTTGACTAAGATGATGAAAATCCTAGACGTTGGGTAAAGAATCTATTGTAGAAAACAAGCTTATGTAATTTTGATTTAAGGCAAAGAAATAAAAGAAGTCTGACTCTTCTAAACTGAAGATAAGTAAACAAAGCACAATACTTTAAGCATTCCTTTTTTCTGCTTTGAAAGAAGCTGGGGACAGGAATGTTACACTAACTTGACAATAGCATAACACAAAATTCTTGTTGTTGCTTGAGATTTCGTATTTTATCCACAGGAAAAATCTCTACATAAGATTTTTAGGGAAGTCTTACTTGCTTTTATACTGTGAACCTTTTGATGGCATCTTCTAGACATTCATTTTTACTAGAGAACAGGACAAGAACATTTTTGAGACAACCAAAACTGGGGCCATCATAATGGTTCTGACGGCAAGGTTTTTCTCACTGATATGTAGCAGGGCAGTGTAGCGATAGGGTTCTGAGACTTACTGTCAGGAGCTGAAGGGCTATCCAGCCTTAATTCCATTGGTGTTTCCAGCCTGTTTTTCACAATCAACGCAGAGCGCACTGTAATCACCTTCCGAGCGCTACCTTCCATGGTAACTTCAAATACCACACGAACTGGAGGCAATGAAGAAAACTGCAAAGCCATTTTAAAAGTTTAGGTATAAGAAAATGCACTGATGATATCTAGCAAAGGAACACCCATCTTTGCAGTAACTGCAGCTTGCCAGTAACCCAAGGGCCACACATAATTTACACATTTCATATATTTTTAAAAATACCCATAATTTTTACTTGTGCTTATATCATGTTTGATAAACACGAGCTCATTATTTGGGCTTGTCAACCAACAGGAAAAAAGGAATGAAAATAAAAACACAAGGAACCCACTAGAAAGGAAGAGCAGATTTGGCCTGCTACAATCATTGCTCTTTATGAACTGCAACTCCCTATATATGGTAGCAAACAGGAAAGTGGCTGCATCCTGGGCATTCCTGAGCTAGAATGTTAAGAGCATTATTTATGCTAAACATTTTTATTAGTATGTTTCATGTTTTCAAAAAATTTCAAAACAGCCTGTGATAAATCAAGGTTCTGTTCATTCTCATTTTCCTTAGTACTTCCCACTCCTTTCACAGTCACTGAACTTCTGCATACACAGTCAGAAAAATATCCTCAGATATCTAGATTAACAAATATAAATATATATATATATATATATATATATACACACACACACACACACAATGCATTATCACAAAATCCTTAGTGACATTATAAAGTTTAAAACAATTCATTTTTCCCTTCACACTACAGAAACATAAAAAATCCATACTGTATATGGACCCAAAGAAAAATTGCTACAGTAACTATTGTTTTAAGAGACTGTGCCCAGAACATGCTGACAATGTTCTTGTATTTGAGAAAGAATGGACAGTCGGTCCAGGATTTTGAACTGCCAAAAACTTTATTAAAACAATGTAAAAAAAAACAAATATAACACAATGAAATGTACATAGTTTTGCTGAAACTTGCCAGCAGCACATTCAGCAAGTCTAAGATCATAAGGAAAAACACAGAAGTATTTTATTTTTTTAAACACAGCCCCAGTTCTGGGTACAAAGTTCACAAGAAGATTTTAAATAAAACAACTGAGACACCTCAGCTAAACTCACCATCCAATGAAAGCAACTCACAATACTAACCTTAGTTATGGGGTTAGTAATTTACTTGAGATTTTCTATTTCAAAATATTATGTCCTTAAAGAAGAATTCTAAAGATTTTGAAGAGAAGTATTAACAAATATAATCTTGCTATCATGTTATGCTACAGTATATTTTATTTAATTCTTAAAGTTTTGCTCTTAAATATTTCTGGTCAACTCTGAACCCAGTTCAGGTGGAAGACAAATAGTTCTGCATTTAACCTTGTGCTCCCAGCACTGCGGACGACAACAGCAGCAGGAGAAGATGAGCAGTGCCAAGATCTCTTAGCTTCACCATTTAGGATTGTTGTTTTAAAACTGATTCAATAATAAACAAAAATTCTGGCAGGGAGAAACTAACACTTCTTTTTCCTGGAATTAGTGACTCTGTCCAAGAGTCATTCAATGATAGTGTTTGAGAAGACAGTACTCTTCTATCA
Source organism: Platysternon megacephalum (assembly GCA_003942145.1). NCBI lineage: Eukaryota > Metazoa > Chordata > Testudines > Platysternidae > Platysternon > Platysternon megacephalum. The sequence goes on along the minus strand of QXTE01000014.1, from coordinate 12,781,026 downwards.
AAAATAGAGTTTGTCATTCTGCTATTTGTGCAGATTGATTTTTTGATAATCTGGCCAGTGTGGGTCTTTTGTGGTTATGGAGCTTGCTTTTACCAATGTTCCCTTCTGTTGCAGGTAGCTCGTATTACTACAATACTGAACACTTTTTGTAATATATAAATCACAGGTTTATGCAGTATAGGAGAAGCCTTACTGTTCCTTTCCTAAAATGCCATATTTTAGCCCCACAGGATACAATCCTCAAAGGAATTAAGGACATGTTCCAAAACTCATTGTAAAGCAATAGAGAATTTCCACTAATTTCAATGGGCTTTGGATCAGGCTCCTGAATTATTACTACATAACTATTATTGCTGTGTAGAACCCCTAGTCCTTCAGAAATAAAATTATTTATAAATAATCTAGTGTGCAAACAGATCAGTTCCACCCAGTGTTGCTTGAGATGATAGAGAAGCAGCAACGTGTCGTGCTGTTGCAAAATTAGTATGAAATGAGGTAAGTCACACAGAAGAGTAAGGGTCGTTGGTGTTATGAAGGGTGTCCTGCAAGGATGAAATAAGTTGTTATTCCTTGGGGACCTCTTATTTTTTTTCCATTCTGCCTCAAAAAATAACTTTCCTTGCAAAGGAAATAATGGAAGTAACCATACAACAGGTTCAAGGAAATAGGAGTGATTAAATCAGATGTCAAATAAATACATTGTACTCCTGGGGGAATTCTGTGTCACTGCATGCGCACAGAATTCATGTCCCACACAGACATCTTTGCTTCCCTGCAGAAAATGATAGGGAAGCAAAGGAAACCGCAAGAGTGGTCATGCGCCAGAGCTGTCTGGGTGAGAGATGGTGCCACTCAGGCTAACTGACTCTGCAGCTGGACACCGCCTCTTGGGTCCTAGTACCAGTTGTCCTCCCCTTCTGTGTGTGCTGGGAGCCATCCTGTTTTCTGTACAATGGTGAGTGCCTGCGGTGGGGCAGGGCAAAGGGGTCGGGGTGGTGGAGTGGGGGGAAGAGGCAGTGGGGAAGGAAAGGGGATGGGATTGGGCAGGAGGATCATAGATTATTAGGGTTGGAAGAGACCTCAGGAGGTCATCTAGTCCAATCCCCTGCTCAAAGCAGGACCAACACCAACTAAATCATCCCAGCCAAGGCTTTGTCAAGCCGGGCCTTACAAACATACTAAGTTCCTCCATACTTGAATCCTTCTGGGCTGAGCCTGCCTGCCCACATCTGGTGCAGCGGGGCAGGGCCCCGGGTGTTTCTGGGGCAGGCTCAGCCCTTGCGCTGTGTCAGGGTTGGGTGCAGCCTCACCACCGAGTCCCTGTCCCCAGGGAAGAATGGAGGGAGGGTGATGTGGAGGGAGGGAAGAATGGAGGGAGGGTGAATGGAGGGAGGGAGAATGGGCTTCAGGGTGATCTCCCACCTCCATGCAGCCAGTGGCCTGTGCTCCCCATTGCCATGCTGGAGCCTCCACATTTATTTATTGACAAATAAAATTTGCTGAATTTTAAAATATTGTGCGCAGAATTTTTATTTTTTTGGAACAGAATTCCCGCAGGAGTAACAATTATCTGATTATGGAAGTCACAGTATCATTGCATGGGTACAGTTTGTACCAAGTCTGTCAAACTGTTTATAAAGAGAGAATAATAATCACTCCATTCATAGAATTATTCTACTTTAATTAACACATGTCTAAAGGAACAATGAAAAAATGTACTCACATAGACGTGGGGATGTATTATATTTGTTCTACTGATGGGGCTCCCAACCTAGACAAGAATAAAGTAAAACTTACCAATCAGAGCACATTGTAAACTGCTAATGTCCCTTCTAAAGTACCTCATTGCTTTGTGAGAAGCAAAGCTAAACAATAGTCAATAATCTTCCTGATGCTCTCCATGGCTCTGGAGAGGTGTCAGGAAGATTAGTTCCAAAAAGTAAAATGTGATTGTTTCCTGTACTTTGTAGTTCTGTTGTTTCGTAACAAAGAAAAGAGGGGAGTTGCTAGAAAATGTGTCAGTATTAGAGATATATGCAGAGCAATTTCAACCACAGAGTAGTTCTTTACCACATCATCTTGCTGACATAAGCAAAAACAGATCTTAAATATATATATATATGGCAAGGAAATTGAGATACTATGCTTGCTATAATATGCAACTGTCAAGCCTACTGAAAATATTTAACAGGTCCTCCACACCCAAAACTCCTGCTGAATAGTGATTTGCCCTTTGAATAATTTTATAAAATTAGAGCCAAGTCCTGCCTGATGCCAAGAGACCATCAACTTTAAATTTCCCTGGGGATTCAGCAACTTGCAGCCTGGCGCCCTTCAGTTTCATTACCTACTCCTTATGCCTACAGGATTGCTTTGTCGTTAGGCCCAACCACGAATGCAAGCCTGTGGGCTGGCCCAATTACATTTTTTCATTCACAAAACAGATTTTTGTCAAAGCAACGACACCCCAACACAACAATCCTAGAATTATACAAAATTGTCAAGATGGTTTATTTTCAATCAATTAACCATGGAAGGCAGACCTAATAAGCCTGCAATAGAGGAACAGGACATCGGAGCAATGTTGGTGGGATTCATAATTTTAATCAATCCATGACACCTTCACTAATGCAATATTTCTGTCATTCTAAGCCTTGATGCTCTGTTGAGCACAGACTAACTCTGATGACTACCGAATGTATGTTATTTTTGCAATTTGTAAAACTGTCAGCTGGTAACTGACCCAAGATCACTAAATACTCATTTTGAGCTGACTGAAGAGAAAGAAGGTCCTATCAGTGAACAGTCACTGCTTTAGAAATAAAATTTTGAAGAGAAGATTACTACCCAAGTAAACTTTGTGAAAAGATATCATTGAAATATACTCAGAATCAGAACTTACAGTAGAAGATGATGTGTTCTTGTCAGGTGCTGCATATCGGAAAAAGGTTCCAACTTTGTCTACAGACACTGGACTGACTTGTTCCCAGCCATTTACTCTCACTTGCAGCTGATGAATTCTTAGATCATGTGTGTGCCTGTCAGTTCAGATAAAGTCAAATTATCATTAAGGCATCGTCTCACAAAGGAAAGCCAAGACAATAATTAAAACCAATATATGTCTGGATTTATCTGTTGTATTAAGAGAAGATTAATTCTTGACTATTCAAATGTAAAAATATAGTTTTCTATTGCAAGGATTTTAAAATGTGCTTTTAATTTAAGAGGCAATTATCCACGGTCAGCTAATACAAATTATACAAATAAAACTATAGCCTGTATGCACTACATGCAAAACAAAAAATAAACTTGTTAAATATTTGTTAGTATCCTCTGACTTTAAAAATTCAACTGCTAACCAACACGTATTCTTCACAGAGTGTGCAGACATTCAGTTAAGCAAACGGACAATTTTTTCCCCACAAGTTTCTCTAGAAATACAGGAAATACCACTTTTACAAAATTAAAAATGAGAAAAACCATTTATACACAACTCCCATTGACATCCATGTGAATAGGTTGCTTGTCTAATGGCAGAATTTAGCCACAGATTATATCTATTTTCAAGTATGTAAAAATCAAGGAAAGATTAAAAAATTGCCAAATATTAAAAAAAAATCTACTGGACAGCATTCCAAAAAGTATGTTCCCGTGAATGCGTATATAAATGTGTGCTCCTGTGAAGGTGTGAATAAATTCCAAAGGAAAACTGATGGTTTTCTCCTTCACCTGTGTCTTAGTTTCCCTCTGGCTTCAAATTCGAATGGAATCTCCTCACTAGTGAGAACTTCTCGCCACTCACTGACATTGTGTGCATCATCAAGAAATGTTCCATTTTCCTCAGGAACGACACCTGGACTCCCACTGTGAGATAGCGCTGCACTGTAATCAGAATCACACCAGACTAAAACTTCTATGGTATAAGTTGTTGTTCTTAATTTGTACATATTCCTGAACAAAAAGGCAGCTTAGCATCACAATATGGTAAAACCTGTCTTATGAGAGAAAACTAAGGGCTCTGCAAAAAAAAAAGAATTGTCTAATGGAGATGGTCTTTAAAAGGTTTAAAAAGAAAATCAAACATTGTACTGGCAACTTTGGGAATGCTTCAAAGTGATTAAAGGGTCATCATGATTAGAGATTTTAGTTTTTGTTAAAAAATGTAGATCCAATATGAATAAAAGTGATTTTTTTTTTAAATTTATTGCAAATGTCACTATGCTTCCTCTTGGCTTTATTTTAAAAAATTCTGAATTAAAAAAAAAAAAAATGTTGCCAGGAAGGGCAAGATACATCAACAGAAAACAAATCTACTTTCTTATCCTTTTCCACAGCACCTGCATCACAGAAAGGCATGACAAACATTGTTACAATGATACCATAACAGTTCTTTACCGGGTAGGGGTAGTAGTTAGGGTAGCAAACCATAGAGTGCATCCGGTGTGATTCCGCAACGCAAATGGTACAAAGGGCTGTCTGCGTTTTGGGGTCTTCATTTCAGCTATAAAATAATAAAAGAGGGCTTGATTAAATGTATCTCACAGAAACATGTTAGGTACTGACAAAACTGATTTCACAGTTATAATAAATCAGAAAGTCTAGAGAACCAAAACTGGCACAAAGTGAAAGAGAAAAAAAATAGAAATATATAGCATAATAGAAATATAAAAGCATTTTTACACACACACACACACACAGCTTGTGTCAAACTGTCATCACTGGAAACTGAAGTCCTATATTCACAGAACAGGTAAACAGTGATCAAGGGAAGCTTTCCCCACACAGTCTCACCAATCTGCATCAGCCCCAGATCAGAGGCTCTCCCACTAGAAATGAAAAGTCAAGTTCATTCGCCATGTTCATTCATTCTTTGGTGCCTCTACCAAGACTGGCAAACAAGTATCTCCACAGTGGCGGTGATTATTATGTTGACAGCTGTCCAACTAGGAACTGGACTGAGATCTCCAACACATTTCATATATGCCCAAACACTCATGAGATGGTAACCACATACAGTTACTACTAACCTGGGTTGGATTTAAGCCATCAACTAAAGAAGAAAAGCTCTGCATTACTCACTACAGATCACTGAGCCATCCATTACCCACTTAAAAGTTATTTTTAATCATTAACAATGACATCAAGGCAGAAATATGTTGCCTGTACAGCTTAAGGTCATTTTAGATCATAAAGTAAACAAAAACAAAATCAACCTTAATGCATCCAAAGAAAAAACTGGAACTGTTAAAATGTAGAACTAAAGGCTACACAAACATTGAATAATGAAGTTTATCTATCATAGCTGACCTTTTTCATGTAATAAAGAGTGTGTATGTTAAGACAGTTTTATTAACAAGAGCAGATTCAACCCTGCTATTTCCTATTACATTGCATTCTGTAATCTAAGGCTACGTCTACACTACCCGCCCGGATCGGCGGGTAGAAATCGATATAGCGGGGATCGATGTATCGCGTCTCGTCTGGACGCAATACATCGATCCCCGAACGCGCTCCCATCGACTCCGTAACTCCAGCAGGGCGAGCGGAGTTAGCGGAGTCGACGGGGGAGCCGCGGACGTCGATCCCGCGCTGCGAGGACGCGAGGTAAGCGCGGGTAATTCGAAATAGGATACTTCGACTTCAGCTACGCTATTCTCGTAGCTGAAGTCGCGTATCTTATTTCGATCCCCGCCCCTAGTGTGGACCAGCCCTAAGGCTATTGTCATAACAGGATATTGGTTCTGACTGACAAAAACAAATGGTCAACTTCAAAGATTTTTTGTTGTTGTTGTTGAGAAAAGTGGCTGCTCACTAGATTTAATCATTAGGAAAACATCACTAGAACAAAATGGTTTTAAAAAAATATAAAGGAATGAAGCCTAATCTATTGCTCAGCATACGTTTTTCTAAAATGTGAAAGTCAGAAAAAGAGCACAATATTTTAACTACTGCCTTTCACTGCCCTCCAGCGGAGAATGGATTCATGAAAAGGCAGCAGAGACATTAAATATTATAATAATTGACAATCATTTATTTTCAAATATAAATGATTGTTTCTAATGTGATTGTTTCTAATGATTAATCATTGCCTTTATTTTAAGATGAAAATCCATATAAATACAGGTACTTCCATAATTCAGTATTTCTCATATTCTGAGGACTTATTCTCCCACCATGACATACAGGCAGTAGTTACTGAGTTCAGCAGGACTTATTTGTATCCTGAAGCAGGTCTCTAGTTTTCTATATCTACTGGGGCAGATCCTCAGCAGGTGTAAGTTGTCATAGCTCCTATGACTTTAATGAAGCTATGACAATTTATAGCTACTGAGAATCTGTCCCACGAAATACAGGAATTTATTAATGGATAACAGATATAATACAATCGCTGCCAAGGATTTAGTCCTGCATAGTTTGTTCAACTGCTTACTCACACAAATAAAATACATGTTCATTATCTTATTTATTTTGACACTTTTATATGTTCTTATGGCAATATAAATTTCGAAAGTATGTAGAATTAGAAGTAAAAGCACTTAAAAAGTGCAAAGTTAAGGAATAATTATGAAGCTTCTGAACAAAGTGGTCAGGAGTGCCTACCAACAGTAAAAACTGTACAGCAGTCTAGGTCTACAAAATATAATACGGCACCTTAATATGTCTTTCTTCATACACATACCGACAAGTTGCAAAAACAGTCCATTCTTTAATATGTTACTGAACATCAGATTCAACAGTGAATGAAAAAGGATGTCTATATTCTTAACAAGGTTAGTTACGACTTAATAGTGATTCCACTGAAATTGATGGCAACATTTCTAGTAATTTCAAAAACAGGAAGATCAAGTTCTTCCAGATCAAAATTCTGTCTTCTGCCACTCACAGATTCGCAATCATCTTTCTGACAATGGGCTAGATTTAGTAAAATATAGCTGCCTCCAGTTATATAGGATTACAGAGCAGAAAAAAAAAAACTTTAAGTGCCATATTATCAGTTGTTGATTTATATTTTCAAGAGCAATTACAAGAAATTTTTTTGGATTGTGTCAATTTTATGATATGATGATTTTCGAAATAAAACACGCTGTACAGATTGCAACTTCTCAAACTGCTGATTCAAAAATATAAGAAATCAGAACTAAGAAGGATTTTTTTGTACAAGTTATTTTCTTCTGTTTCAACTCTCATTAAAGATGACTGTAAAAGTGTAAAATATTATAATTTAGCCTTCCAGTAATCAAATTTTGGATGAACACAGGAGTTCTTACTTAGGCAAGATTTTTACTTTTACATACAAGATTCTGAATGTATCTGTGTACGTATCATTTTAATACAAAAACTCGTTAAAGGGTCTAAGCAAAATACATTACTCCTCAAAAAATCCGCATATAGCTCTTATATTTTAAACTTGTTTTTGATTCAATGAATTATCTGTGCACCAAGAGTAAAACATTTATGAAGTGTGATATAAAAAGACTTCAAATGTAGTTTTATTTCAGGCTTTTCCCCCAACCATTTGTTAACCTTTTTACATGGGAAATGACTTATGTCAAACTTGTTATTTACTTTTCCATAATGACTCAAATTGAAAAGAACCTGTTACTTTAAATAGGAAAACTTTGTCAAAAAGACAGTAGAAGTTAAACATACAGCACATAAATTAACATTTCATTTATTAAAAATGTTTTACTTTCTGATGCTCATTGAAAACAGATAAATATGCGTTTCAAATCATCCTAATTTTTAATACACTGAATACAGCAGGGGTATTCAACAGATTATCAGATCTTGGCATTTAAGTAAGTATTTACAGCACTTGTCGATACACTGAGGAATTTCTACCAAACTTCTACCCTATTGCCTAGGAAATGGACTCAGAGCAGGATATGATTCCGCTTTCATTCCCTCAAGGAGATAGACTTCCTAGATAGGACTAGCTGCTCCACTTCCCTCCCTGCCGACAGACCCAGAAAACACACGAGAGATAGACAGGGTGCACGACAGGGATGAACAACTCATATATATATATATATATATGGTACTTGTTAGCTTTTATATATAGGAATTAGAGGCTTGATTTATAGGCAAGTCACTTATACAGTGCAGTATTTGTTGAACAAGACATTTCTTCGAAAAAGCAAAGCATTCTTTCTCTCTCTGCAGTACAGTACCTCTAGTATAGATCTGATGTTCTAGGTTAGTCAGACTGGCTGTACTCCTAGTTCTAAGGTAGACAAGGGGAAGGCCTGGCAGACAGGAAAGACAAAGTTAGCAGGTAAGGAAAAATGCAGATATACAGGCAGATGCGTCTCTATTATGCATACAAGTATAAGGAGAGTTACACAGACTGTTGGCATCATGCAATCAGTAAATGGGCACTATCCATTTCCTAGTGCTAAACTAGAATTTGAGAATTTCTATTCCTTCTGGAAAAAAGTTCCAACCGCCACATGGGGGAGAAGGGCAAGTCAAGAACACCCACATGCAATGCTCTCTTAGAATTAAGGTGAATATTCAAAGCAAAATGTTTAGCCAGGTTTAATATAGTTTCATTCAAATTCAGTTGTCAAACTGGTTAACCTTAATATCTCCTGGCTGATCTGAGAGACATGGAGTTAAATCAGGGAAAGCTTCAATGTTTATTTCTCAACTGATTTAAAAAACCAAAACACAGATCATGAGGATCATATTTTCTCTTTGATGGGGATATTTTCTTATTCATGTTCAATGCGTACTGTTAAGTAAAACTAATACAGTCAGGCCAAATTACAGTTAGTGTAACAACACTGTAAACCCTGCTGGGATATTAAATTCATTGGCTCTTTGTGCTAGGAAGACCATTGCTATTACAGTTTCACTGTGAAAGCTGACACGGATACAGAAAAAGTCCCAGGATTAAATTTGCTACAATACCAAGAAAAACATCAATAAAACAAAAGAGGCCTGTATTTCCTTTATTATACCAGGAGAGGTATTATTTTGAAAAGTCATGTTTCTGCAGCAGCTGACTGTATAGCAATTAAGTGGCATTTGGATTGCCAAACTAACCATTTGCCTTGCAGGACTGAAACTCAGAACTGACATCGTCCAAGGATTTCAGAACTTCCTGAAACTTTATGGTCTGTTCATTGAGGAGGGGAAACTTATCCTCTGTATTCTTGGGCAAAAGATACCTCATAGGTGAATTAGTGCAGCCCAGTGTGAGTGGGACAGACCAGCGTTTTTCTTTTTAAAACTGACTCCTGAAATAATCTCAGAATCCTATGGAAGAGGAGCCAAAGAAAATACAAAATAGATGCTTTTTGTTGTTTCTTCTTATTTCCCTATTCTCTTTTTTAGCTGAAAAAGCCGAACAGAGTAACTTTGCGCACTAGGAGGAGAGAAATTTTAGGTGTAAAGAGGTCTTATTTGGCAATGAAATGTTTACTGAATGGAGGAGACATTTCTGAAGCTCAAGACAATACCTGAATTCTCCAAAGAAACTAGAAAAACTGCTAAGACTCCTAGAACTTCAGAAAGATCACATTAAGTCATGTGACAACTAGAAGCAAGTCAGTTGTCCAGCAAAGAGTTCTCCAGTTCTCAAAGGCCTCAGAGAAATAAGCCTTGGTACAAAGAAGACTGAAGTGATCTTATTTTGGAGATCATTATAACACTACCCCATAGCAAGCAAAAGAGCACTGAGCAACATGAGGCACAAAACCTCCCCAGAGTTGAATGTACTGCTACCATTATACTCAGCTTATTTGTTCTTTTAGATGATAGTGTTATAAGATAGTTTGCCATTCACTGAGAGCATCTGACAGATATAAGGATGTAAAATTAGCAGTCCATATTCTTAATTCAAAGCCAAGCATCCTAAAACAGAAAATGCTCTTAGAGGGATTATTGCAGTACAACAGAAACTAACTTCTTCTTGCCCTGAATTCCTTAAAATGCACTGTGTGCTGATAAATACAAAACTTTGAGCTTGTAATGTTATGAGTGAAATGGTTGCATATGTCAGGACTTCCAGATAAAGAAATACATGATTAACAAAAGTCATACTCTGTCCGAAGGATGGTGGGTCCACAGAAGATCCCATCCAATCTTCTGATTTGACTGTGTCCACTTTCTCCTGTTTACAGTAATCTGCCATCCATGACTGCTTGGTACTCGTGTACTGTTCTAGAGGGATATAAACAAAAAGGTCATAAGAATAAGGACAAATGCTAGATGTCAGTTGAGATGACAGTTGAATAAAGTACCAGCTAACTAAATGAAATGGATGTTAAAGTCATAGGACTAAAATTACTCTTCCATATTTAAGTGACTAATAATTTATCTCAAAGTTATTTTAGCTGCTAGTTGCAATAAGTCACTTTTGTAGGTTAATTTCAAGTCACAGCTCACAAAATCACAGCAGTTTGCTCAAAACAACCACCCTGAGCTACACTCATGTACTAAGCTTATTTAGATTATCTTCCTATGATTGTTGTTGTGATACTTTGATAACATTCCTACCATTTATTTTCTTAAAATGTTCTTGGGGGGTAATATCACAATTTAAAGGGGAAATTCATCTTATTTACTATATCAGCTTCAGGCACAGTTTGTAATGGTTTTGAAAGTACCACACAAGATTATGGCACTCTTTCATATTATATAAACATGCCCAGGGAAGAATAATCAAAATAACATTAATCATACCAGTTTGCTGGCACTCACAAGTTTTAACAGAGTGCCCAGAAAAAAATAAAAAGTGTGGACTAAGATGATTTCAGTTCTCCACCCCACCCCCCACGTTGGCTCCCTCTGCTCTCCCAGCACCACTTGGAGCAGGACAATTTAAGAAATACATGTATCCCTGAGGTGGCATTTGAAGGAGACAATAAGCCTTCTTCCTCATTGCGATCAAGCCTAGAGTAAACCAAAGATCCTTAGCTGGCTCAATAAACTCATGAATAAGGACAGCTAAATGCAAACTGTTGATGTTTTGTTCTTTGTAGTTTACTCTTGTACTGCTGTACCATGGATACCTGGAACCTCGATCAGACCAGGAAATGTGTATAATAGCCACCTCTCCACTATCAATGCAGAAAAAGACAACGACAAACATTCTGTTTGGCCAGGAGAACCCATATCTCAAGTGTCAGGTGACGGTGAAACAAGGCTTTTTTTTATTACTTAGGCCAGGAGTCACTGTGAGATTTTAAAGTGGAACCAAAAGTGAGAGCTTCATGACTCAGTCTTCCCATAAGAATATTGATACATATCATTACTGGACTAAATGAGTAGTCATATATCAGCTTGCTGAAAATTGATAAGTGTACTAAAATATTTTTAAATTCTTGAAATGTGGGAAGTTTTTAATGAAAGCCTGCTTTTCATTAAAGATAAATGACTGCTAGCATCTGAATTAAGAGAATTCAGATGACCAAAGTAAGAATGCCCACTCTGCAGTAAAATATATAGTTAAACTCTTCACACTTTTACCAACTCTGATAAAATATAGAATGTCTGAACCAGCACTTGCCTACAACAACCACCTGAAGAATCTAAAGAAACTTATACCAAGGCTTATGTCAGAGGACACTGATGGGACTCAGTTAGCAATGTCTTATGTCAGTATCGTGTGCTATACTGGATAATATTTTATGAGTGTTCTCATACACACCAGTTAACACAGAGGTAATATTGATATCCAGACGATGTTTAGCCTTTGCTTCCAGCTTCAGACGGGAAGGGTGGAGGCGGCTGGCTGCCTGTTGTTGCCAGGATACTGAGCATGGCCATGGCTCAATAAACGGCTCCCAGCCTGAGAGAACACAGGAAATGTTACCTCCATTAGACAAACATCTTAAGTTCATGCTGGAAAGCTGTTTACATACGTAAGTGTCCAGTAAAGACAAACCTTGGTGAAAAGGCCTCCTACTTTCAAACACTGTTCAAGATGAACTTTTATATTCAACAGTCAAGCAAATTTCCAGATCGTATGAAGTTGTTCAAATAGGAACCATGCCAAATATACCCTGATATTCTTATCTAGTCATGGCAGGTGTTAGAAGAAACTACATCCTCAAATGAATACTAATTAGTGGTATGACTGAGTACCAAATTCTCTCCTTGTATAAATAAGCAGAATTTCACACAATTGCAGAGAATTTGGCTGTGAATTGATGTCTACTACATGATATCATGAAACACATCCCAAAACCAGGAAAGAAATTACCCTGAGCTATGAGAGTTGTACACTTTTAAAAAAAATCTTATCTAAAGTAATTGTGATGTTCTCATTGTCCATATAAATGTCTAATCCTATTTGTCTTTTACCAGCTCTAAATATGTTAGATTTAAAATTTAATTGGATGTCTTCATTACAGTTCTTGTATTATAAGAACGGTTAAGTAGGCTGGAACAAGAGAATGAAATACCAAAAAGGAAAGTGAGTATAAAATAACAAGAAACAGATTTATTTAGGATGTGATTAATAATACAAGTAAGGATTTTTAAAACATATTTGATTTTAATGTTGACAGTGTGTCTATACATTTCTTTTTCATCATGGTGTATTTAAGGAAACCCCTTTGTTCCATTTGCAGACAACCTGCTGACACAGCAGCCCTCCCCACCCCTTACGTAAAATTTATGTTGAGTGAACTCCAGACTGCTAAAGCATGCAAGACTGCTTTCCAACTCCTACAACAATGTATGCATTTTATATTTACCCGAAAGCTCACGGTTATAATAATCTCCAGAGAGTGTAAAATGAGCATAGCCTTCAGGGCTGGCTCTCACATGTTGGAGAAAATTCAAACCTGTAACGAAAGTAAACATTGTACTAATAAAAGAAAAATATGACTGAGTCCTTAATTTAAAGTTGCCTTAAGCAATGAAGAATTTTATAAAAAAATACTAGAGTACTTGTGGCACCTTAGAGACTAACAAATTTATTTGAGCATAAGCTTTCGTGGGCTACAGCCCAAAGCTTATGCTCGGGGGGAGGGATAGCTCAGTGGTTTGAGCATTGGCCTGCTAAACCCAGGGTTGTGAGTTCAATCCTTGAGGGGGCCACTTAGGGATCTGGGGCAAAATCAGTACTTGGTCCTGCTAGTGAAGGCAGGGGGCTGGACTCGATGACCTTTCAGGGTCCCTTCCAGCTCTAGGAGGTAGGTATATCTCCATATATTATTATTATATTATTATTATAAATAAATTTGTTAGTCTCTAAGGTGCCACAAGTACTCCTGTTCTTTTTACAGATACAGACTAACATGGCTGCTACTCTGAAACCTGTCATAAAAAATACTGAACAGTACAAACAAAGCAACACACTTGACAATTTTCTTTAAATCAAACAATGTGATGTACAGATAATTAAGGATTATAGTGTTACCGCACCCAAGGGCTCACATCAGGACAGGGGCCCTACTGTGCTATGTGCTGTACAAACCGAGGTGGACACAGTCCCAGCCCCACAGCTTGTAATCTGCCTCTGATACCACTGCCTTCCATCCCAGTACCAGAATGAAACCCTCATGATTGTCATAGTTTCTCAGATATATTTAATCTACTCTAACACAGCAGGCTGCTCCACTGAATATCATTAAGAGACTCCTCAAATTTTCACGGACTGGCAATTTTTTTTTTTGTCAGATTAAACAAAAAGTACAAGGGTCACTTCTCCAAATATATTATGGCAGAAGGCACCAAAACAAAACCCACTACAGTATTGTAACACAGGTTCTGAATCAGTGCCAAACAGCAAAGCTAACTTTGAGGGCTTAACGGATGGTCTTAAAGTTTAGTATCTTGAGAACTAACAAGACTAAAAATAAATGCTGCATACAACTGGTAAACTGTGAAAGTGCACTGATTGGTAGCATTCACAAATTGCCCCAAAACAATCCTAGTTTTTAAAAAATAAATAGTGTACATCTGATTACCATCTTTTTGCTTCACATTTCAGTTAACATGAAGTTAGCAGCTGGAATCTTGATAGCTATTAAAACTAAACACCATTACTAAATGCTATCTGCAAGTATCTAGGAATACAAGATTTAAAGTAGCGTAAACCATTCATCTCTATCTTTAGCAACCTGTGAGTTAGTTGGTGCTGGAATCCTGTTGCAATTGAGGTGGGGAAAAACAGCAAAACGTAGTCAGTATGATAGAATTTTGAGGTCCAATACCTCTTAAACTTCAAGAGCTAGACAGAAACACTTCAAGAGACTAGTACAAATACTACCAGGACCAATAAACTTCCCAAGCTTTGTCCTGGACCAGCGATCAAAAAAAAAAGTAAACGTTATGAGCCCTGCAAGGTAATCTGCCAAAAGACATAATTATAGGTTACTTTAATAGAGGAAATGTTCCTTTCTTTTCCTGTGTGTGATATCTATGCAAAAAACACTTTGAGTCACTTTTGCCAGAGGTCAAGACAGACAGTTATTTAGCTTCCTTCCTTAATAAAAGGCTTAATTATCTACTTCTTAATGGAACACAGCTTCCCACAACCTTCAGTCAGATTTTACAGCCAAGGGTACACAGTAAAATAAAATGAAAAATAGCAAGGATGCAAGAGAAAACTCCAAACTTAAACCATTCTGATTACTTATGATAAAAGAAAATAGGCTCTCTTTAGTGAAAAAAGAATCTATTCTATCACAAAGAAAGCATTTTGAAATTACAAGTCATAGCCAGAAGGGAACATTGGGTCATCTAGTCTGATCTTCTCTATATCACAGGCCGCTACCACTACCCCCCAAGAACCCGCACACTAAACCCAACCACTGAAATTAGACCAAAGCATTGCAGCCCATAGGAGACTAGACTATTTGCACTGGCACAGAATAGGACAGACTGATGGGCACCAGTGCCTGAAGCCACAGCAGCAGTAGGAAAATGATTAAGTGAGATATATCCAGTTAATCCTGGCAAGTGACTAGCGCCCCTATGCTGCAAAGGCAGGCATATATATAACAAGGTCATTGCCAATCTGACCTGGGGGAAAATTATTTCCCAACCCCACATACTGCGATCAGTTAGACACGGAGAATGTGAGCAAGAACCAGCCAGCCAAGAACCTGTCAGAGAAAACGCTCAGTACCATCTCAGAGCCCTGGCCCACCCCATCCATTATCCCATCTCCAGACATGGCCATCCCTGATGCTTCAGAGGGACAGAGATTTACAAAAAAACAGAATATATTGGGGGGAGGGGAGTCCCGTCCTGACACCTGCAGGTGGCTAGCAGAAACCCTGAAGCATGAGCTTTTCGGAACATCTGACATAAACCGGAAGTGAGCTCCAGGGCTGCTGAGGGCCCTGCCCCCTACCATCCATCACAAGTAACTCTGTCATACAATCCCACTCAAATTTATCCAGCTCTTTCTTAAACAAATTAAGTTGATTAGCCCCACACAACTCCTATTGGCCTTAATTTATTCATGGCCAGTTTATCCCCATTTGTTTTTGTGCCAACATTGTCCTTTACCTTAAATAGCTCCTCACCATTCCTGGTATTTAATTACCCCCACGTATTTCTAGAGAACAATCACATCCCTTCTCAGCCTTCTTTCTGCTAAACGAGCCAAGTTCTTCCAGTCTCTTCTCATAAGAGAGGCCCTCCATTCCCCTGATCATCCTAGTAGCTCTTCTCGGCACCTGTTCCAGTTTAAGTTCATCTTACGTGAACATGAGTGATCAGAACTGCACACAGTATTCTAAATGAGGTTCTCCTGGTGCCTTGTACAAAGGCATTAACACGTCTATATCACAACTGAAAATGCTTCGCCTCATACATCCTAGGATCGCATTTGCTTTTTCAATAGCCACATCACATTGGTGACTCATCAATCACAGGACGATTACCAACACACCGAGTTCTCCTCTTCTCTCGCTGCCAAATTATGAGTCCACAGCTTGTAACAGAAATTCTTATTATTAGACTCTAAGTGCATGACCTTGCACTCTGTACAATTGAATTTCATCCAATTTATGTCACTTGGTCTTCAAAGTCATCCAGATCTTCCTGTATAATATTCTGATCCTCCTCTGTATTGACGATGCCTCCAAACTTTGTATCAACAGCAAATTTCATTAACATGCCTACTTTTTGTGCCAAGGTCATTAATAAAAATATTGAATAAGAATGATCTCAAGACCAATCCTTGAGAAACTCTACTAGTAACCACCCTCCATACTGATAGTTTATCCTTCACCACAAACCATTGCCTTCTTCCCTTTAGCCAAGTCCTTATCCATCTTACAGTTTTTGTACTGATCCGTAATTTAACTAATAATTTCCCACGTGGTACCTTTTCAAATTCTTTACTGAAGTCCAAATATATTAGATCACTGCACTTCCCTTATCTAAAAAAATCAGTTATTTTCTCAAAGAAGGAAATCAGGTTAGACTACAATTTACCTTTGGGGTAAACCCATTTTGCATTAAATACCCCTTACCATTTAATTATCCTTTCCTTCACAATTTGTTCTAAAGCCTTGCGTACAATGAGGTCAGACTGACAAGTTTGAAATTGCCAAGATCACTTTTTCTCCTTTCTAAAACATAGGTACAATGTTAGCTATTCTCCAATCATATGATACTACCTTGCTACCAGACTAGCAATCTCATGAGCCAGTTCTTTCAGTATTCTTAGATGGAAATCATCCGGTCCCCCTGATCTGAGTGCACTAAGCTCTTTAAGTTTTTCTTCCACCTCAGATGTGGTAATTTCCATTTCTAGACACTCGTTTCTATCAGCTCTACTGCCTTCATGCACCTGTTCCATATTATGCCTACTGAAAACTGAAAAAGTGTTAGTTTAGTTTTGAGGTCATACCTAGATTATCTTTAATCTCTTTTCCATCCACACTGCAGAGTGGCTCCACCTCATCCTTCCTTATTCTCTTTTTATTTATAGAACTAAAAAACCTCATTATTTTATTTTAATTTCCTTGACAAGACCTAATTCAGCTTGACTTTTTAAAAGCCTCTTTATTCCTACATTTTCTCACCTTCATGATGTAGCTTTCTTTGCTGATCAACCCTTTTTCCATTCCCTATAGGCTCTCTGCTTACTTCCAAGTAAGGGGATGGGTGCAGCATCTTCCTATGATTTTGTTCAATATTTAAAGCAGAGCTCTGATCTAAATGAGTGCTTTTAGGCACTACCACAATACAAATAAATAGCAACACCATCGCTATGCAATTTTGAAATAATTTCATCAACAACACCTTATTTTTGTGTTGTGCACTGACACACATTTGCTCACACATATTCCTTTGTGGAAATCATATATACAAACAGTTTCAAAAATCTTATCTGGCCCTAACAAAGGGAAACCCAAGCTATGGACAGAAATGGTAGGTGGCCCAGAGGAATTCTTCAAATTAAGGAAGTGATTAGAGGACAATTAAGAAAAATACTCACGTGAAAAGGTTAACTCAGCTAGGGGAACATCACAGTCCATGCAGTCATCAATGAAACAAATGCATACACTTTCTGCTTTAATCTCCACCCCAGAAATCAATTGAATCGGCACAGACCCCTGGCTATCTCGACGTCCAGAGGCTAGCGAAAGGGATTTCAAAGGTTCGGCATTCTTAAACAACCAACTTGCTGCTTTTTTCAACTGGCCTTAAAAGAAATAAGCAAACAATCAAGCCATTTGCTATGCACATTATTTCAATAAAACATATTCATACAAAATTACCCTGAAAAGGTATCAAATGAATTCCCAACAAAACCAAAAAGTTATAGGAAAATGTAGAAGTGGTATATTGTTTGTTTCATTTAAGGAAAACAAGGGAGATTAAGGTTACGAAATATAATGCCATTCTTTTTTATCAATACAAAGTGATCTTTTAAGGTGTCATACTGAGAAGCAACAAAATGTGACTGACTATAAATGAGAAGGAGAATGACAATGTTGAAGAAACAAACCAAAAGAGAATTTTGTGCCTTAAGCTTTAATTTCTTTTCCAGGTTTTGTGTGTAAAAATAAGTAAAGAAAGCAAACCGTTTAACAAGAAGAAATGAAGAGCATGAAGATCAGTGTGTGTAACGGGGAAGTAGTAGGTGCAAGTGAGAAATACGTGCAATGTAGAAACTGATGAGAATTTCTAGATTAAAAAAAAAAGAATTTTAGAATGTGGTGGGAGAAAATATACTTGATTCATGTAACAGCTACAGGGAAACTGCAATCATGCTAAGTGGTAACTTGAATAAAAGACACTATGGTAATATAAGTAAGATATGTCATTCAGAGCCAAACTCAAAAGAGAAGAATATTTAGGAGACAGGGAAGAACTAGCAGTAAGAGAATGAGAATATTTAAAGGATCTAGTTAAGAAGACTATTTTTTGATGACTGCAGGATGGAAAATAGCTACTTTCTATTTTGTCTATATATCAAGTGACTGCTACTTTGTCTGTTTTGATGTATTAAGAGCCAGGCTCTAATTTACCAAAACTATAATTGCAAGTAATAGAAAAATTATTTGGAATTACCTTGGCAAATCAAAAGAGCTTTACGACAATCATCCATACCAAATCCAAGTTCCTGAAGTCGAGCCAGCTGTACCTCTGTCATTAAAGAAACATTTAGCCAAACATTTGTCCCCAATATACATTAGTTGCTTTTCTTATTTTTTTTTTATTAAAATGAAACATATTTTTCAAAAATTAGTTTCCCTCTACAAGTGGATCAATTCTGAAAATATAAAAGATTTCTACTTAAAAAACCACCACCAAGCATTAGGATTCAGGGATGTTTTTAGGCTAAACATTATATTTTGTTTAATGTTTGTGTGTTAGAGCACAAGCTAGATCTCAATTCCAGTAGGATAATTTTAGCGTATGCACTTAATTTTATTCTGTACTAACGATTCTTTAGTCCATACATCCAGTCCTTCTATGCTGTGCGGCATTCCTCATCTACTTTCACATCTCCCCCATAATGCCTAAGTACTGTAGTAGAGAAGACAGAGTCTATTTCACTCTTGTGTATTTCCTTGTTTGTGTTGAGTTATACTCCTAACTACACTCAAATTTTAGAAACAAACTTTAACAAAGCTTAACAACAGTGAAATGTTGCTAGCGGGGAGGTAGAGGCTGGTGATGATTATTTTTAATTATAATTCTCAATAGAAACAATTTAAAAAGATAGTATTCCCCTGCAGTGATTGCAACCTAAGCATTATTGCATTCTGCTGAAGTAGGAAGGCAAATACTGATTAAAATTGACTGAAGACTAACATTGACTATTCTATTTTCACATTACAAGCAGAATGAAAGTTTCATCACTACTTGATGGCATCCATCACCATATCAAATTTTATAGAATCAAGCTACAACCATCTGTTTTGTTAAAAATTACATCTGGCTTTACTCTGCAGAAGCCTCCTTAAGGCATGGAAAATGGCTTTAGTCTAATAGTTGAATGCATACCAAGAACAGGATCCAATACGTGTTTAGATATGTCTCTGTTTTCAGATGTTGATGATGAGGTCTCATTTTCCCAAGATGAATTGGAAAGATTATTAGCAGCAGTGTCGGTATCCAAGACACAGGACTCAGGCACAGCAGCACTGGTCTGCCCAGGGATGGACTTTGCAATGGCCAAAAACAGCTGAACATCATTATAGGATAGTCTGATGTCCAGTGCTTGTAACTGAATCTAAATGAAATTTAAAAATCCAATATGATTAAAGCTTTTAAACTGACAGTTTTTCATTCATTTCCCTTTTGCATGTTATATATTGTAGCAACACACTGCCAGGATGAAGGTAAGAATAACCATATCAAAATCAGATGTTTATATTGGTTTCAAAGCCTTCATACTAAAAATGCCAAGTTTCTGTCATTAACCAATAATGTAGTAATTTTAAATATCCAACTACAGGATAAACCATCTGAACATGCTGAAGAACCCTAGATATTAGTATGTTCCTGTCCAGAAAGGGATTAATCAAAATCCCCAATCAGGAGAGGTATTTTTGTTTGGATTTAAAGGGGGTAGGGGGAACTCTAAATGTATTTCCTACAAGCAAATGTTAATAAAGAAGATCTACAGAAAAATAAAGTTCTTCTTTTACTAAACATATGGCCAAGACCCAAAAGCTACATTGGGACATCTCTTGCTATTTGTCACAAGTTATTTTTTCCCTACTGATCTCTGAAATTAATGTATCTAATACCCCTAAAAATACCACCAGAAATCACTATCCTCACCACTAAAAATGTTTCCGGGTTGTCTGCCTCCTCATTTTATTTTGAAAAATGATTTTGTCTTATGTATATGACAAAGCATTATTCTGAATTCCCAAATGTGACGTACCAATATAAAGTATTCTAGATTATTATGACAATGCACATAAAATGGGTTTCAGTCACTTTCTTTGATCTTACCTCTAGAATGGGTGGGAAATCTTCACTATTGAATGCATCCAACAGTCCTGAGCCACTAGGGTAGGACGAATTCCCTACAAGTTCCACTTGAATGTGTACAGGATCAATGATGGACAGTGCTGTGTCCTGCTCATTTCCCAGTCGGCATGAAAAAACCTAAATGATTGAAATGAGTGCAAATCAAAATGAAGGTCTCTCAACTCCCCTTTTTAGGGGTTATGGTATCTGTGGAGAGGGAGCAGATAGGTTTTATCAAATCTATTTTTAATGAAGTCTTTCCCTTTTACTTGAATTCTTAAATTCATTGACACCATTTCATACAGAAACTATGTAAACTAAGAGCTCAAGATGATTATTATTTTAAAGATTTTTGTCTGAATTTAGGGCTTATGAAAGGGGGCTGAATTAAGGTCCTCTAGACACAGAAGTAATCTATGTCACCCACAAAACATGACAAAGACAATGGCAAGGCAAGCTTCTCCCCCAATACCCCACAAAAATGCCAGATCTATAGGAGCCACTTTGGGTAAGTGGGGGGTAGGCAAGAAACTGGCTCAGTCTTCATGGCCCGTTCAATTCTTGGTTTCTGTTGAAGATATCAACGAAGTGGCCAATTAGTGTAGATTGTAGTGGTGATTTTTTTCACATGGACATTTACCTACTGCAAAGTAGATTGAAACCAAACAATTTCAAGTATGCCACCAATAGCCATCAGATAACTAACCAACAAGGAGTCCGGTGGCACCTTAAAGACTAACAGATTTATTTGGGCATAAGCTTTCGTGGGTAAAAAACCTCACTTCTTCAGAACTAACTGTCACTCCTCACGTGACCTGGATTTGAACTGGTGACCTAGATGAGAAAGGCTCTTATATCCACCCAACAGTTTAGTAAAAGTGTTTCAATCACAGTATCATTATGACAAAAGAAACTATTAGATTGGCAAAACTTTCCAAATCCCAAGTCTGAAAGGAATCTCAAATATTTTATCAGAGAGCATTTCTAGGTCTTATATACAGGAATTTGATATATAATATTTTTAAAGAGGAATCAAATCTATAACCCTCATGTACCTGGGGAATCAAAACTCAGATCAACTAGCTTCAAATCCAAAGGTTATATTTTATTCCACAGTAAACAGTTGGAATCAGTGCTATTGCAAGGTTAGCAACATCCCCCAACCTCTCCAAAGCTAGTATGCAAACTAAATATATACAAATTAAAGATACAAGAGTTCCCTACTTCATACTATATATAGGTGTTCAGAAGTGAAATTTCCACAGGTATATATTAACAAAGCTTAACATAAAAATCAAAGACATACATAATCACTGAACACCTGAAAAAAATATCTGAGCAATACCATTGCAGACAACAGTCCTTTGCAAATTCAAGTTTAAAGGTTAGCCCATTGAGAAGATGTACCTGACTGACAGTTTGGTGAGTTTCCAGCCAAGTACTCTAACACTGTGGCAGGAGCAATGCAGAAATGGCCTTTATACTGCAATAGGTTGAGAACATTTGATAAGGAAATTAACAGGCTACGGTAACAAAGCACTTTAGAGACAATTTTAAATATATTCTATTTGTCACTGCATTTCAATCGAACGTTTAATAGTAGAGCATTTTACTCGGTTAATCCAACATTAGAATAAATGCTTATAAAATCCAAAAAGTTTCATCTTACCTCAATGCCAAACAAGCTACCAGAGAAAGGACGATCCACCAATTTGGGCTTGTATGTGAGGACAGTGGTTCCTTTCAGAATAATTGCATTGGTATCAAAACAAGACATATCTTCAACCACCACAAATTCAGTACCTAACCAAAATAAATGAAAAATACTTAATTGTGAAACTTGAAAACTTCATTTATACTCTTTTTAAAATTTTTAGTACAGGATTCTTAATTATCCATCCACCAGGCACCTGACTTTACTCTGCTTCAGCATTATTCTAATAATGTAAATTTGACAGCTCCTAAAGGCAAACAGTCTATTCTCATTTGTGTAAGCATAAAACAGTATGTATTTACCCGTTACATTAATCTTGACTTCCAGTTGTTTTTCAGTAGTCACCTGGAGAGAAGAACGTTTTGTAACTACTCCACTCTTCACTGTTTTCGGAACTACAGTTGTTTCACAGCTAGAACTGCGTTGTCGGGAAGAAGTCAGATTATCTTGCTTTTTAACATCACTGGGAGTATGTAGAAAGTCATGAACAAGCAGCAGCCAGTCAAATATTAAAAATACACGAAGGTTGTTCAGAACAACTGTGAAACAGGAGGAATCTTTAGTAGATCTAATAAAAAAAAAAAAGAAGAAGAGCTTGTATCATATCAATTTCACATGCCGTAAAATCTGTTCTTTAGTTCTAGCATATGACTTTCCACCTTGGAATTAATTTTGATATTAAGGATCTATGTATCAGGTGAACAGGTAATATAGTGGATTCACATGTAGTTTTCTGGAACTCTATTAGAGATTTTTTAAAAGTTTGTGTTTTACATCAGTCTAAGTTTGTGAGCTTGCTGTGTGCATGTAAACCTAACAAATCAAAAATCATCAAAACTTTTATAAAAAGGAAATAAACAAGGAACAATGGTATAAATAGGGGGCTTCATGTAATTATAAATTAACTCGTACAACCATCTTTACCACAATGAAAGTATTCTGTACATAACATGTAATATGTGACAATGTCAACTTTTAAATTGTAAATGTTATTTTTGACATCTGTTCAGTATCACTTCTGATGTAGTGTGTGTGAAATTTAAACCTGGCTCAATGCCTCTTAAAAAGATTAGAAATACAATATGTCTCCTCTCACACACTGACCACATTTTGTAGCACAGGCAGCTTCTTTGTCATTCAGAAAAAATGCTACCCTAACTGAACTTTTTAGCACCACATTTTGAATATCCCTTCTGGAGGGACAGAAAATTTGACTTAATTATCTGGAATGTCAGTTATGTCTGGTCATGTTAAATGGAAAATATTTCAAGTATTTAAATACCCATGAATCTATTTTCTGACACATTCTGAACTGTACAGTCCCTAAAGAGCCATAATTCCTTTGTGAGAAGTGACATACATGCCCAGCCTTTAACACTAAAATCCTTTCACCCTCACTGGTTCTTTGGGATATTTCCTAAGGCAAGAGCCAGGGTAAGACTATCACTTAACCCTGCAAAATCTTATCTAGTGCCAAGGAAATACTCAGCAATGAAAAAGTATAAAATAGATAGTATATAGATAGTTACTAATCATTTGCACTATATTTCATATGATGTGATCTCAACAAAGCTAAATCTTTAATGTTCGAACTAACTCCCCTTTTACACAAATACTAGGGTCAGTCACAACCATTTCATATGATTATATGAAGCACTACATTTGAAAATCTCCAGTATAACCATAATAATTGTTCTTGCTAAACATCTGTAGCTATTCTAAAGTTAGTTCAAATAGACCAGTGTACCCCTGGGAGAAGCAGAGGTGTACCGGGGGTATATCAAAGCATCTAGATATTTGATTAATTTTACATAAAAAGCACTAGTGAAGTCAGTACAAACTAAAATTTAATACAATTACTTGTTTATAATGCTCTGTATTCTATACACTGAAATGTAAGTACAATATTTATATTCCAACTGATTTATTTTATAATTACATGGTAAAAACGAGAAAGTCAGCAATTTTTCAGTAAAAAAGTGTGCTGGGACACATTTTTATGTCTGATTTTGTAAGCAAGTAGTTTTTAAGTAAGGTGAAACTTGCGGATATGCAAGACAAATTAGACTCCTGAAAGGGGTACAGTCGTCTGGAAAGATTAAGAGCCACTGAAATAGACAAAGCCATCAAATGTTCCTGATCCACTTTATTCTACACAGTTACAGTACAATATATTCCTTGAACCTATGTAACAAATATTTATATTTACACAGGTACCTGTTACAGTCTTATAAGATACAGGACTTCAAAAAGCTTATGTATCATGAACTGTTAATGCAATATACTACAAAAACTGGTATCAGTCTGCGTTCTCTAGTGACTTTCATAAGAGCTCAAAGCATTTTACAAACATTAATTGAGCTGCACAAGACCACTATGAGGTATCACACTAATTTTATGAAGTGTGAAAGAGTTAGAGGTCAAATGACTTGTCTCAGTTCAGTCAGTGAGTCTGTGCCAGGACTCGGAATACATCCAAAGAGTCTTACTTCCCACTCCCTTCCTTTAACCAATGAGACAACACACACCCACTAATAAAAAATAATGAAAAGATGTTGCATTTAGAACTCTAAATGTTGCCATGTGCAAAATATATGCATTTGTCTTACATGGTTACATTATCATGAGGTACCTTCCATTTCAAACAACATATAATTAGAACGGGACAAAAAAAACTTCTGATGCTTTCAAGCATTCCAAGAGTATTATATGAACAAAGACAGCAAGTGAAAGACCAATGCCCACTTAAATGAGGGACCAAGGGGATATATTGTTGAAATATGTTATGTAGATGAGGCACCATTTCTGGATTTATTTAACTCCCCAAAAAAGGAAAGAGCGACATCTATTGGAAAGTTATTTTAACTGCAGGTGCATAATCCCTTTGAATAAAAATTCCATAATTTAAATACATATCATATATATGTATGTATATATGTAATAAAGACTTCATTTGTAGGCAGGTAATTTTAAAAAAAATTACAAAATGTAAGGGTAGAGAAGAGTTTATGACGAAGAAAAAATACTGATGTTCTCGGATTATAAAAGCCACTTCACAGTGAATTGTCCCTTGAAATGTGTTAACTACTTACGCTAAACAATCTGTTCCATCTTGTCTTTAGCTGTGACACTCTGAGTAAGTTTCCCAGACTTGAAGTAGAGCTCGGTGTAAGCTCAAAAGCTTCTCTCTCTCACCAACAGAAGTTGGTCTAATAAAAGATATTACCTCACCCACCTTGTCTCTCTTGTTGACTGACATCACTACAATAACACTGCATATATACAAAAAAGTATTCATTCATACGCCAATATGATATAAAGAAAAGAGCTCCTGGATTCACCTACCTGAAATGCAACTCAATCTGTATTGCTCCTTTATTACTACTGTTCTTTGATGACTGAAAGATGCAGTTGAACACATTGGGCATGCCTAGGGTTGTCTTCTGCCCAGCATAACGAGTGTCAAATGCCATCATAGAATGTGAAACCAAGTTAACAGATTTTGTTTGATTTGAGAAACTCTCAAAAAGCAACTTGGATTTCTTAAAGTCAAACCTGGCAGATTTAAATGAAAAGAAAAATAATTAATTGTTAAGACTCTTTCTACATATACTCCTACAAAAAAGAAGAGCTATGGAATCTCAAGTGTCTATGAAATGCAGACGGGACTTCTGTTTTTAAGGATTAACCTGAAAGTCCTTCAACTCCCAAACTGCATGGAATCCCATCTGTCTTGGAAGGATAAAGGGCTGAGTCAACCCATCTGGAATTTGAACCCTTGGGTTTTTCACGCAAAGCTCAACTATTAGGTGACTGTTCTTGTTCCAAAATACAACTTGGGAGAGGCGAGGAAATTAAGAGGTTTAAAGTAATACAATACTTTCCCATCAAACCATCTAATTCAGACTTCATCTAGCTTATGCATTCTGTCCAAATATTTAAGTATCAATTTGTATAATAAATCAGCATATTTTATTTCCTTCATATCACAACGTTAAGAAAATTATTACACTTAAGCATTAATTCAGACTAAAAGCAGCAGTCAAAGCCATACCTGGCTAATGAGCTGAGTCCATCCTTTCCTTTAGGTTCAACCAGTTCCAGACTCACATTAACCATGTCAATAAGGAAAGACATACAGGTATACACTTCTCCACTCAACACAGTCTGAAAATGGAAAACACCAAGATTCCCTATAAAACACCATGGTTCTTTCAGATCCTTGATTTAAGAATTTTCTAATGAGCAAAATAAGCAAACATTTATGAGGCCATATACAGTGTTTTCTCAACTAAACTTGATTAACGTACTTCAGAAAAATTAAAGTTTAGAACTGTAACCACAAACTAGAACAAATGTAATTCAGTTCCACAGTAATGTCAACTAACCTGTTCTATTGGTTTTATAAAAAAGAATAATTTTAAATTCCTTCTATAATGAACATAATTTTGTTGCCTGTGAAACAATTTCATTTATTTATTTTAAATAAAGTACTCTCCATGCCAGGCTTTTCACCAAAGCCCTAAAGGAAACAGCAACCCAACTACATTTTCAATTCCAATTAATTCCCTCCCTGGAAGCTTTAAATTTAATCTCAAGTACTAATCAAATGATTAACTAGTTAAGGATGTGTTTTTTAAAAATAAACACTTATATGGTGCACATATTAGTACCAGGAAGGATTCACGCAGCCTTGTCTAAAATCTTTGGGGAACCCTGCTTGTTTTTGGTAAATTTAAAAAATGTAAATTTGCCTCCATGGTAGATAGGGGATCAGTGTGCTGTGGAGACAGTACTCGGGATCCCCACAAGGTACAAAGATTAAATTTGTTATTCGGCTCCTCCTTCCATCAGCTAACGACAAACACTGATTCATTCCAGATGGTGTGCTGTCCGGTCTTTCTGGAAGGATGGTATTTGATGCTGTGCCTAATGAGTAGGGGACATTCAGGACTCTGCTACAAGGCATCCAAGAAAAACCACACTAGAGTTTTCACTAAAACTCACAGTTTTCATGTTTGTTATAATATTGAACACTTTTTTATAATATTGAACACTACACCATCCATGGACAATTACTACTGTTCATTATCTCTTTTCAAAACAACCTCTGAAACAAGCAGTGACAATAGCAGGTTATGACAGAAATGACACACATGCTCCCCTTTATTCCTCTAATTGCTCCTGAGACAACAGAGAATTCCCAAACATATTCAAACAGAGAGATTCACAACCACCATTGTTCTTCCACTAAAATTTTTACCTACCAGTGAAACAGTGTCTTAACAAACAGGAATTTTTTTGCACATGTTTTTAACCTAATAGAACTCAAAGTTTCTCTCACATGAATTCTTGGATCCTGCAGATCATAAGGTCGCATAAACTCTTCTATAGGTTCCCCAAGGTTATTCTCCAATAGTCCTCGAATCAGTTTATATTTACTCAGATCCAGAGAGCAATGGACTGATGACAGATTGCCATGAATTGATATGTCTGGAACTGCATGACTCATCTCCCTACAAAAGAGAAAAAATCTATGTCATAAAACCTTGAATTGCAATGCCTACTGCCCGGGAAAACAAACAACAAATTATCTAACAGAAAACAGTTCCACAGAAAGAGTTCCACCTCCCTGACTGAACTGCAGTATCTCTCATCCAGATATGGGTTTCAATGGTATATGAGAAGATGGCAGATATTCTTCCATCTAAGACACATCACCAATTTAAGTGACAAATCATACTCATTATTGTGTTTAAGTGTTTTAAGGTAAAATTTTCAAAAGCACCTAAAGGACTTAAGTGCTGAAGTCTCATTGAAAGTCAATGGGTCTGACTGAAGCACCTAAGTCACTTAAGAGCTTTTGAAGATTTTACTTTAAGCCTAAAAATTACCAAAGTTCTTGACTACTTTCTAGATAAATATAAAATCATCATAAGAATTATAGACGTTCAAGAAAATGCCTAAAGCTTTTTTTAAAAACACTTATTAAAAAACCCAAAACACTAACGCTTAATACTACCCCCGCTTCAAGTGTTTAGTACTTTGCACATTGCTCCCATTTCCATGGTTTGGGGGGTGGGATTTGCTAAGGGCCTTGTGCCTGTACGAATGGGTTTCTGACCATCAGATGATTGGGGCTGAGTGAGGATTCTTGTTTGGAATAATTCCTAATTGGCCCTGCCTCTGCACTGCTGGGAGCTTTCTTGAAATACCCTCTAACTCCTTCCACTCAGGCTTAGAACCAGCTGATGGAAAGCAGAGTGCATTGGAAGAACAGGCCAGGAAAAACAAATAGGAGGTCAGAGTGGAACCAGTGGGGGGAAAGGGTAATTAAAACCACTTCTGCAGTAGGAAGGAAAGTTAGTTGAGAGGGTAAGAGCAAGAGAGAAGTGGAGTTTCTGCTGATGGGAAAAGGGAGAGAACAGGAGAGGATTGGGAGAAGGGTTTATTGGGCAAGTTAGAAATGTCAGTGAAAGACAGTATACTCAGCCTAAGAGCTCTTAAGTGGAGTATGGAGCCTTCTGTGATAAGTGGCCTGTTTTTCAGAGATGCTAAGCATTCAATCATTCCAACTGAAGTCAATGCCAAATGCAGGTACTCTGCACCTCTGAAAATCAAGGAATATACTTAAGTGCCTCAATATGGATTTAAGTATTTAATCCTAGGCACCTAACTTTGATTTTTTTTGTCCTTATTTTCAAATACATGCAGAGGTGAAAGTAAGCTGGTACGCCCCGGTACGGCATACTGGCAAGAGCCAGTTTGCCGTACCGGGGTGGCCCGGCTTCCCCAGGGGGCAATTTAAAGGGCCTGGGGCTCCCAGCAGGGACTGGAGCCCCAGGCCCTTTAAATTGCCACCAGAGCCCCACTGCTGGAGCCCTGGGGTAGGGCTGCGGGGCTCTGGGGGCTATTTAACAAGTCCAAGGCTCCGCTGCTTCTACCGCCCCGGCCCTTTAAATAGCACCCAGAGCCCCAGGCTGCTGCTGCTCCCCCGGGGGGGGGGGGGGCACTTACCTTACAGGGTGGGCTGGCTCTGACTCCCTCAGCCACGCCCCTTCCACCTTAGGCCCCGCCCCTTCCGGGGGCCAGCGTACCGGTAAGTCACTGGACTTACTTTCACCCCTGAATACATGTCAAAAACTATAGTGTGAAGTGCTTATCATATTTACTTAAACTGCTGGACTATGTAACATGGGTAGCGATATTTCAAAATATCAGTAAAAATAGGGGGGGAAATCTAAACTGTATAATCTGTTGTGGAGTTAACAATATACATTAAACCATAGTATAGAGTATGAAATTATCCAAATAACTATAACTCACTTGTCTAAGTTTCGCTCTACTTGCAGCTTCAATCCAAAAGGTTCTGTTAAGAGACTTCCTCCTGTCTGCCTGACAAAGTAGGAAGGGAAGGTCAGATCTGCACTGGTGTCCTCCATAGCCTTAGAATACTCTCTAGAGTATCTCTCTGCAGCAAAGATGTCCATGTTCTGCAGATCAACCACAATGCAGTCTAACAGGCAGATATGATCCTCTGTAAGAATACACAAGATTCATATATCAAGCAAGATTAAACATTCTGAACTAATGAAACCATCGACTTTATTGCAGAAGAAAGTTTACTTTATTATAGAAATATTTCTGTTCATGTTCTTATGCTGCTGCATCCAACACCTTGGCATTTGATGCACATAAGCATTAACTCATAGGTATTATACCATGAATTCCTCAATTATGTGGGTGCAGAATGTGTCATGGAATCCACTTCATGCAGCAAAATTGTGCACCAGAATTAAACTTTCATGTTTAGGCAAAAGTTATGTTTCTAATCCTTGTGATTGCAAACATAACCTTAAAAACACAAATCGTGTAGTAACATCTTTCTGAGTTTCCAGACAAAGAGGGGGGGAGGGAGGGGAGCCATCTTGTAAACTTCCCCCCTCTTCTCAATGAGTTGTTAATTCTGAAACCTAAAAATAAATGTACAAAACTCAACATTGTTAATTATATCACTGCTGATCATTTAAAGCTCAACCTAATTCCCACTGAAGACAATAGAAATACTTCCACTGACTTCAATGGGAGTTGGATTGAACACCGTTAACTAACTCATGCCCTCAAATCTAAACTACTTATTACTCATTCCCAGAAACCAAAACCCCAAATGTCCACTACTCTGCCTCCCAAACCTTCAGTTTCCTCCTTCCTCTATAATGCAGTTATGTCCTGCCAATACGAAAACCTGTGGCCTGAAAATATGGGAGAGCATACAATAAATTGAATATCAAAACAAACAACATAGGACCTAGTGTACTGGACACATTTTTGTTTTCATATTTCATTAAAATCTCATTTTTTAAAATCTTAAATGAAACCTTAGATTTGGAAGTACAACTCTGTGGGCAAGCAGTGGATAGAGAAATCTATCTAGGTTTTTTTCACCATGACACTCAAATGCCTCTCTCTTCTGTTCCTAGGCTTCTGTTATCAATGGTATTATGCTACAGTGAAATGAAATTTAATTACAAACTGTACAAAAAAGGAAGGACAGACATTCCTATACCCTTCACATTAACAGTAACAGACAGAAAGGTCAACCCTAAAACCATGAAGTAACCATGCCATATAAGGTATCTCCTAGATTAAAATGAATAATTGACATTAAAAGGAGGAAAAGTTAAGTAGGCTGTTCTATTATCTCTCACGTACCTGGACTGTCAGGGATTTGTGCAACAGGTGATTTTGGTGGTTGTCCTTGCTGCTTAGTCAATGTACTCAGTCCAGACTCACTTTTCAGATTCATAATATTTGTTCCAGAAGATGATTTCATGAATAACCCTTCTTTCAGGCTCATGACCCCCTTAGATCCATCTGCATTTGTTGTTTTCTTTATGCTGTGTTTTGGGGTTCCCAGTGGTGAAGAAAATGGAACAGAATCCTGCTAAAGAAAGGAATAGTCATTTACAATAGAGATTGGACTTCTAATTTTAAAATAGATTAATACATAGAGTATTCATGAAGTAATTTTCTAAAAAGTATAAAGGGTGGAAGCTGTGATATAACCACTAACCATAAACAAAGTAATCTATTTGGGAAAAAAAAGTCACTCAAAATTGTGGCCCACCTTAAATATTATAACAGTTCCAAAATGAAGTCATATGATCACACATGAGCTCTTTGCCCCTACTTGTAAAAAATCTCTTAATTTTTCACTACAACAAGATTTACAGTATAATACATTTACAAAAATAGGAGTGAAAAAAATCTACACTTTTTTTTTTTTAAGTTTCAGAAAAATATTTCATTACAAATTATTATTATTAAGGGGGTTGTATTTTGGATATTTCTGATATAGCTGGAAGTGTCAGACTGCATACATTTTATGATCAATTTTGTGCTAATTATTTTCAGGCCTTTGCTCACTTGGGTAAAATGATGACTGCTATAGATTAAAAAAAAATAATTTTTTACAGCATAGTAACCACTCTTCATAATCATATTCCTCAGATGAGGAATACAGTGAACAGTAAATTACTACAAAAATCATAATTTATTCATTTATTTATAGAAATGTTAAAAATGGTGCCTTTCTATATGCTCTAGGCACCTTTGACATGACATAAAAATGCATCCTAAGTGCAACAAAACAATTTAAGATAATTCCCCACTAGTAAACACCTTAAAAACCCAAATCTCTGCCTCAGAATAATTTCTCATCTTTACAATTACAATTCCCCAGAATGAAGAGGAGCTTTGTTTATGTTTGTGTTTAGTATTATACCTTTTCTTCACTCAGATTGTAAAAGTTTCATGCACTAAAGTTTTCCATCTTCAAAAGACAGCATCTAACATCAGAGGGTTGCAAGGGACCTACTAGTTCCAACCTACATGAAAGGTTGTTTGTTTTTTAATTTGTCTGGGTTTTCTGAACAGTGGGAAATGAACTAAAAATGTGTTCATGTTATGGGGTCTATTTCCCCCCTTTAATGCTCCTCACTGAACACTACCGGGGTTACACACCTTCTGTATACCCCAAATCCAATTCAAAGTTATCTTTGTGGGCTTGGGGTTTTGTTTTTGTTTTTTAAAAGCACACCCCTTAGATTTAACATTTCACCTGCCTAAGTTAATTACCACCTATTTTCCCCCATTTGCTTCAGTAGTCTTGGATTTCTCACTTTCCTGCCTCTACAGTGCTACTACACCTCTACCCCGATATAACGCGGTCCTTGGGAGCCAAAAATCCCTACCCCGTTATAGGTGAAACCCCGTTATATCGGGGTAGCGGCAGCAGGGCTCCAGCGGTGATTTAAAGAGCTCCGGGCTCTGGTCGCTGCAGGGAGCCCGGACCCTTTAAATCGCCGGCCGAACCCCGCTGCCGCAGCCCCGGTGGTAGCAGGGGCATGGCTCCAGAGATGATTTAAAGGGCCCGGGGCTCCCCACGGCAGCCTGAGCCCCGGGCCCTTTAAAGCTCCGCCCGAGCCCCGCTGCCAGAGCCCTGGGGTTTCCGCGCTGTATGCGAACCCGTGCTATATCGGGTCACATTATATTGGGGTAGAGGTGTCCTAGAATTTGCTCTTTCACTTTTGTACTGTATTTGAGATGTTACAGAATGCCACCCCCTCTCATAAGCCATTAAGTAATTTCCATATCTTTAAATTTTCCCTCAAAACCTTCCTTTTAGCTTTAAATTAGGAATTTTTCTAGCTGTAAAGTTTAAGGCATTTTTGGACAGGATTCTTTATATGCAACTTTCATCATATTCCTAATTAATAAAAAAAAGTTAAAGAAAGAACATGCAACCCAAAAATCATATCAACACCATGAATCCACAAAGTTATGTCAAAAATCCAAACATGGTCATCTTCAGGCATGTGTGAAAAAGTTAAAGGAGAAATAAGTGTAAGAACACTGCAAAATAAACTTATATCCAATCCTTATGGAATTCTACAAAATCACTGCAACAACAAAAAATGCACCTTTTTAATATATAAACTAATTTTTTTATATTATGTGAATAAGTGCTGAATTCCACAATGATCTTTTTTCTTTAAATGAACACCTAATACCTCTGCAAAGATGTATTAATACCTCACATAAAATGGGATCCTCGTATGCACTGCTTTGCAAAATCAAATCCTCAAAAACAAATGAGGGGCAGGGGGAAAAAAATTTCAATTAAAGGCCCCAAATGATACACATATCTTCTATTATTCAACATTTATTAATACAACTGCTTATGCAAAAAGTTAAAGTGATTGACCTTCACACAGCTTCTCCTTAATCCCCAAATATTAATATAAATCCCATTTTAATCTGTTAATGCAGCAACACTGCAGCGTGTCAATTCTCCATTAGAATTTCATTATCACCTTGTAGTAGACACATCTCACATTCCCTGATGGCCATCTCAGCCACAGTTTGGGGAAAGAAATGAGGATAAAGGATCAGAGGCATCAATCATCCCGAAAGCAAGGGTTCGATCTGTTTGCTGTCCAAACCAGTGGAACAACATTTTTGAACATCAGTAGAAACGGGAACAGTGTTTGACACCGGCTACCAACAGTTCATTTTTGTGCTGCAATCTCCGTCTGTCAGCCCTTTTCCATTTCTCCTGCCAAATGCTGCTTTCTATAAGTAACTGATCCCAAACAACCTACTTCAGAGGTAGAGACGGAATAGGAGGGTTCCACATACATTCCCTTACACAAATTACATTGCTGCCCTTCTCAATATCAGTCTCGCTTAATTTTGCTCCCCACCAAAGAACATATGCTTGGCTTTGTTAAAGGGGACGGGGAGGAAGGAGAAAATATATCACACCTCTTCTGCTCTCGAACTCCTGGCTTATCAAGCATGTTCTAGTTTTTCTTGGAGATCTAGTCCTACTTGTCTCTACTGACCCAATGGGAATTTTGTCTGACTTATGACAGCTGGCTCAGATCTTGACATTAATGACTAATTATTGGAAGAGGACTGGCAGCTGCACAAAGGAATTGAAGGACTTCTTGTATATCTCATTCAATATTCTGACACAATTTTATTAGCAGCAAAACAGCTAAAATTGTAATGCAAAATAATATAAACAATATACAAAATTGTTCTTACCTTGTCTTTTAATGAGAAGGTACCTGGGCTGCCTGCAAAGAGAAATGTGTTCTTGACTTTTAGTTTACCAAGATTAGCCACAATAAGATTGTCAGACTTGGAGCTTTCAGGGATAAGCAGGACAGGAGCACCAGCTTCAATGTCAAGAAAAACTCGGGAGGTTCGCTGTGCCTGATCTCTCACCTGGTGGAATAAACATCCAATTTAAAAGATTTGAAGTGCCACAGAATAATTTACCAGGATGTAATCATTTTTGGTAATCCTGTAACACCACTGGTCATTTTTGTAATCTCTCTTTATATAAAAACTTTTTAAAAGGCAAGATTTATTTCTACTGCTTCTAACATATAATATGAAATAGCTTCCTCCTATTATGGCTCTTGATGGTTATATTATTAAAATACATTCAGAGGCAGTCCAATTAAAAATTGGCTAGTTTACTGACAAATGCTGATAACAGCTAACATTTATATTAATTTAAGACCAAATAACTATATATAGATGGACAGAAATCTGAGAAATTCTAAATTTTCTCCCAACCTACAATAGTGAATTCTTGTTTAAACTATAGAGAAACACATGACTGGTTTGGAAAGAAAGGGCTGCGACAAACACTATGAAAACAAGCCAGAAGTCATGTGGAAGACAAGAAGAATAAAGCATAAAACATTTTACTGTCCCAGCCAAACTCAAGTATGTATTAATATGGTACGCTGAAGTAAAATTGAACTATATAAAAAAAATCTAAACTTCAGTTTACCTACAAATTGTTGTTTACAGTCATCCCAGATTGAAAGGAAGTAAATAATTACATCTGTAAATCATTACAGCTGACAACACTTTTCATCAGCTCTTTATTAGTGAAAACAGATCAGGCTGAAATTTGATCAGCAAATGAAAGAGAGAGAGTTTTTACCCATCTACTTCAAATCAGCCTAATTAAACCAACTAGGATTAAGGATTCCAGAAAGAATCAGGCATTCTTTGCAACACACAGAAGTACCAATCTAAATTCAGAAAACAGGGAATTTGAGCCAGCATTTACTGTTTCACCTTCAGAGTTTACCCTTACAGTCAGACAAAAGCACAATATAAATTAATCCCCTTCCTCCCAGAGGCCAGTGAAACACAAATTAACCATATGTAATCTCTCTTCATTTCCTGACACAAATAAATAAGATCCACAAATACATGTATAAAAGTGCCAAATAAGAAGCCATGAGAAATTCTTTATACAAAATCCAAAATTCTCATGTATTTGTCATAATTAAAAGAAGATGTGCTATGAAAATGGCTGTTGTTTCTTCCAATAGAACTCCAAGATGTTTGTATATTTTCAGAGTATTAGTCCATTACATTTCTGAAAAAATATTTATATTACTAAAATAATATTCAGTCACCTAGTAAATAAAACCCAGATACAGTAAGGATTAACTTTCATTGTTAGAGTGAAAACAATTTAGGATTTCATATGTTACAAACTGAAAAGATCAATTAGACCATCAAATCCATTCCCCTGCAAAGCTGGGATACATTTTCCTGATAAATTCACCAATTAGAACTTCCACATGAGATCGATGATTTTATTTATCATAATACAGGTGTGACCCACAGGACAGCTGGTAGCAGACTGATTGATCTTCATTTCTTGGCCCCAGTCATACAACATGGGTCAAGACTGCAAAAGATTATATGCCATCATATCACAGGGATTAGTATACAGTGACATATAATTAATATATGGAGATATATCTATCTCATAGAACTGGAAGGGACCCTGAAAGGTCATCGAGTCCAGCCCCCTGTCTTCACTAGCAGGATCAAGTACTGTCCCTGACTAATGGACACTGACACATGCCCATTTAAAATGTAATTTTTGGGGGGGGAAATCAGAAATGGTTTCCAGTAAATAAGATCCCTCATAACATCTAATATGTTAACAGTGTTATGCATCTCCTGCGATACTGGGAAATCAAACCTTATTACAGCCTAATACTTCTCAAGTTACTATGAGATGATGCGGTAAAACAAAGTGCATGCCGTATTTCAACGGCCAGGAATGTCTACACTGTAGAAAGAAATGTTAAAAAAAACACCACATACTGTTTGTCCTTCAATTGCTGCTCTCTGGCGCCCTAGGACATCCTGAAGCTGAGTGAAATGTTGGATGAAAGACACCACCTCCACCTGAAAGCGCTGAGTATGCACATACTGAACTGATGCCATCCGCAAGCTGACACGAATATCACACTCTCTTTGTAGCAAAGGGTCAGGTCGCCCATATCTGTGATAAAAATAAAATATTGAAGATCATAAAAAAATGAAAAACCCCTACATTTTTAAATTCACTCACAATTGAGCAGCAACATTTGCAAATTCTGTTTCAATGAAAAGTGACAATTTTAACTTTAACAGTACCTTACACTTGCACAATTAAAAACTGAACTTAGAGCACAATTTGAAAGAATAAATTCTTAATTAAATCCATGCATGTATAAAGACCACTGTGATTAAATTAAGCTAGCAGAAAAAAATGAAATTCTGAGTTTTGACTGCTACTTTATCTTTAACTTAGTAGGTCATATATCCAGAACCGTGATATTTTCTCTCTCAA
The DNA here is from genome assembly GCA_003942145.1 of Platysternon megacephalum. Classification (NCBI taxonomy): domain Eukaryota; kingdom Metazoa; phylum Chordata; order Testudines; family Platysternidae; genus Platysternon; species Platysternon megacephalum. The sequence goes on along the minus strand of QXTE01000014.1, from coordinate 12,744,175 downwards.
ATACTGTACTATGTGTTACAATACTTAGGTCATAAGTGACGGTTAAAAAAAAAAAGAGAAAAACATTCAACTCTGAATTTCAATGTGCTCTGTTGATTTAAGTTAATCTTAATGCTGTCTGAACAATTTTTAAATCTACTTATTTTCTAATGACAGAATATGAAGAAAAGAGAGCACAAAATGGCATTTACACTGAGCACAAGCTTTAGGAAGTACATAATGTTGAAAAAGCCTAAGTCTAAAATGTAAGTGAGACCAGTGGAAACGAACTTATTGCAGTTCACAAATGGTACCAGAGGTATAATTTATAATGAATGGGAAGTTTTGAGGACACAAAAAAACCCAAATGTCATTAGAATAGTTCAGATTTTTATCATAACACTAGCTGATCCCCCTGAAGGGTCAAGGGCTGCTGGAATTGTGACACTGAAGGAGGTCCCCTCTCCTCTCCCACATATCTTCCCTTCTCACTTCCTCATTTCTATATGCTCTGTAGCCTGCCACTACAAAAATATTCCATCCTTTAGAGGACACCACACACACAGCCCTAGGCTAAACCTAAAGAGGACCATGGGGTTGCCTGTATATACTTTTCATGGGTCTGATGCAGAGTTCCTTAAAATGAGAATTTTGCCAAATGTCAATGGGAGCTTTGTCTTTGTAAAGAACTCATGATGGGGTCTAGTGTGTTTATCTACACAACATGCTGCTTTCTAAAGTTTAAAAGAAAACTTTTGCTCTAATAAAAATAAAATCTTTGTTTAACATTAGTTGTATCAAATGACACAAAACTGTTCAGTTTAAAAAAACAAGTGCTATTTTATTTAGGGAAAGGTCAAACTTCTTTTTGTTTTTCAAATCACTCTTGACAGAACCATAAGCAACATTTTTAAATAATTCCTTCCCTGCTGTGTGTGTTGACAGATACCCAACTTCAATTAAAATTACCAGTCAAACCCCTAAAAAGAGTTTATAACAGATACAAGAGTAAATTTTTAACATCACAGGCTTTCAAGATAGAGCACTTTATAAGCTGAACATTCTAATGTTTTTTGATATTTTGTTTTAATAACCTGCTAAACATTGTGCAACAAGAAAATGTTCCATTTCATACTTGTAAGTTTGGAAAATGAGTGCCTCTTCACCACTTGTAGTGAAACGTTCTCTGTAAAACTCTCCATGAGAGGTAAGATCACTTAGGGACAGGCTTCCAATGCTTCCCTGTAGGGCTAAATCTCCATCTACAAAACAAAAGAAAGACCATTTATTATCTACCTTTGAGGATATTAATATTAAATAACTTTCTGTAGTAAATCCCTTGTTACTGTACAACGGGCTTACCTTTACTGGGATAACCTAGACCTTTAACAGACTATTGAACAAAAGAGATGGGAAGACAAAATCTCACATTCCAAAAATCAAAGCAAATCACTCCAACAAGTAAAATAAAAAGATTGTACTAATCTAAACAATTTATGTTGCCAAAAATAAGGTTTGCATATGTAATCTAACCATTACATTTCAACCCCATGCCTAAAAATTGAGATGTATACATTCTGAAAACTAAAGAAAAATCAATGTCACTTTTTATAAAACAGAACAAAAAAGGTTTCAAAAACTAAACAGATTTAGATCCTAGCTGATCTCAGCACCAAGAATTAAGTGTTCAGCGTGCTACAAGTGATGCAAAAGTTCCAAAAAGAGGTTGTTGTGAGATTAATCCTCCAAACCTAGCACCCTATTATGCACAACACGCTGGAAATTAACTTTAAAATATGACAATACACGTCTGGATGGGGTTAATTTAGAAGACTGGAAAAGAATGGCTGCAAGACTGTTTAAACAGAATAGTTGTGCACAACAACCATCTTTCATTTATATAAAGGTTTAGAAAAAACTAGACTGGCAGGATATAAATTGTCATTTACAGAAAACGAACTGGTTCTATACACTTGTGGAACCTCCAACTACTGGGAGTTACTTAATCTCTAAACCCCTTGATTTGAAACAGTAAGCCCTGTAGTTTTCAGTCTTAAGAGGGTATTCCTATTTCAGTGTTTGCAGGGAACACCATGTGACACAGGACAAGTCATATGTGGAAAATCACTGCGAGCTACCTGATGCAGTGATTTAATCAATACCAATTAACCACTGAAAGTCTGCATTAAAATTTGCCTGATCTGACAAGCAAAAACAAGCTCCCAGTAAAGGAAAACCAGTTCAAGACACTATTCCAATGCAGTGATTCCTCTCTTTCTAAATTGTATGCATTTTTTAAATGTTAACTACCACCTATACTCACCAATCATTTCCAGATATGTGACAAGTTTTGACACATTAGCTTTAGCTAGCTCACTGGTCGTCTGATTCAACACTAAGGATAGGGAATGAACCTGGTCAAGCAAAAAGAAACAGATTAGTAGTATGTAATATGATCACATAACTGGAACCAACTTTGAACTGATCTAAAGAAGGGGGAGGTAAAGGCCCTCTTTCTCTCTGTTATTGAAAACAAAAACTCAATTTTAACACCCATATCGTCCCCTTCACAGCCTCCACACAACGAGACTATCTTCCTTGCCTGCCTTTCTGATGATCTGAGCCGCCTCTTGGAATCCCTCATCGTCATTCATTTCTCCATTGCATAAAGTTCAAGGTTTTTGTCCTTACTCTCAAGGTCCTTCACAACTCTGCCCATCCTTCCACATCTGCTAGTCTCTTGCTGCATTGTCCACTCTTCCAATAACAGTCTAAACCACCCATTTTCCCATTTCTCCCACAGCTGCCTTTGCACTTTCCTCCAAGTACCCAATATACGTGGAACGTCCAACTGAACTAGTCTCTAAGTCCACTACCCTATCCTCCTCCATATGCCTTTTCAAGACACATTTCTACTGTGACTCCTAAATGAAATCAATCCACTAA
>QXTE01000014.1:12716251-12735751 GCA_003942145.1 Platysternon megacephalum | reverse complement strand
AGAGAGAGTTTTTACCCATCTACTTCAAATCAGCCTAATTAAACCAACTAGGATTAAGGATTCCAGAAAGAATCAGGCATTCTTTGCAACACACAGAAGTACCAATCTAAATTCAGAAAACAGGGAATTTGAGCCAGCATTTACTGTTTCACCTTCAGAGTTTACCCTTACAGTCAGACAAAAGCACAATATAAATTAATCCCCTTCCTCCCAGAGGCCAGTGAAACACAAATTAACCATATGTAATCTCTCTTCATTTCCTGACACAAATAAATAAGATCCACAAATACATGTATAAAAGTGCCAAATAAGAAGCCATGAGAAATTCTTTATACAAAATCCAAAATTCTCATGTATTTGTCATAATTAAAAGAAGATGTGCTATGAAAATGGCTGTTGTTTCTTCCAATAGAACTCCAAGATGTTTGTATATTTTCAGAGTATTAGTCCATTACATTTCTGAAAAAATATTTATATTACTAAAATAATATTCAGTCACCTAGTAAATAAGACCCAGATACAGTAAGGATTAACTTTCATTGTTAGAGTGAAAACAATTTAGGATTTCATATGTTACAAACTGAAAAGATCAATTAGACCATCAAATCCATTCCCCTGCAAAGCTGGGATACATTTTCCTGATAAATTCACCAATTAGAACTTCCACATGAGATCGATGATTTTATTTATCATAATACAGGTGTGACCCACAGGACAGCTGGTAGCAGACTGATTGATCTTCATTTCTTGGCCCCAGTCATACAACATGGGTCAAGACTGCAAAAGATTATATGCCATCATATCACAGGGATTAGTATACAGTGACATATAATTAATATATGGAGATATATCTATCTCATAGAACTGGAAGGGACCCTGAAAGGTCATCGAGTCCAGCCCCCTGTCTTCACTAGCAGGATCAAGTACTGTCCCTGACTAATGGACACTGACACATGCCCATTTAAAATGTAATTTTTGGGGGGGGAAATCAGAAATGGTTTCCAGTAAATAAGATCCCTCATAACATCTAATATGTTAACAGTGTTATGCATCTCCTGCGATACTGGGAAATCAAACCTTATTACAGCCTAATACTTCTCAAGTTACTATGAGATGATGCGGTAAAACAAAGTGCATGCCGTATTTCAACGGCCAGGAATGTCTACACTGTAGAAAGAAATGTTAAAAAAAACACCACATACTGTTTGTCCTTCAATTGCTGCTCTCTGGCGCCCTAGGACATCCTGAAGCTGAGTGAAATGTTGGATGAAAGACACCACCTCCACCTGAAAGCGCTGAGTATGCACATACTGAACTGATGCCATCCGCAAGCTGACACGAATATCACACTCTCTTTGTAGCAAAGGGTCAGGTCGCCCATATCTGTGATAAAAATAAAATATTGAAGATCATAAAAAAATGAAAAACCCCTACATTTTTTAATTCACTCACAATTGAGCAGCAACATTTGCAAATTCTGTTTCAATTAAAAGTGACAATTTTAACTTTAACAGTACCTTGCACAATTAATTAATTGTACACTTGCACAATTAAAAACTGAATTTAGAGCACAATTTGAAAGAATAAATTCTTAATTAAATCCACGCATGTATAAATACCACTGTGATTAAATTAAGCTAGCAGAAAAAAATGAAATTCTGAGTTTTGACTGCTACTTTATCTTTAACTTAGTAGGTCATATATCCAGAACCGTGATATTTTATCTCTCAAATACTGTACTATGTGTTACAATACTTAGGTCATAAGTGACGGTTAAAAAAAAAAAGAGAAAAACATTCAACTCTGAATTTCAATGTGCTCTGTTGATTTAAGTTAATCTTAATGCTGTCTGAACAATTTTTAAATCTACTTATTTTCTAATGACAGAATATGAAGAAAAGAGCACAAAATGGCATTTACACTGAGCACAACAAGCTTTAGGAAGTACATAATGTTGAAAAAGCCTAAGTCTAAAATGTAAGTGAGACCAGTGGAAACGAACTTATTGCAGTTCACAAATGGTACCAGAGGTATAATTTATAATGAATGGGAAGTTTTGAGGACACAAAAAAATCCAAATGTCATTAGAATAGTTCAGATTTTTATCATAACACTAGCTGATCCCCCTGAAGGGTCAAGGGCTGCTGGAATTGTGACACTGAAGGAGGTCCCCTCTCCTCTCCCACATATCTTCCCTTCTCACTTCCTCATTTCTATATGCTCTGTAGCCTGCCACTACAAAAATATTCCATCTTTTAGAGGACACCACACACACAGCCCTAGGCTAAACCTAAAGAGGACCATGGGGTTGCCTGTATATACTTTTCATGGGTCTGATGCAGAGTTCCTTAAAATGAGAATTTTGCCAAATGTCAATGGGAGCTTTGTCTTTGTAAAGAACTCATGATGGGGTCTAGTGTGTTTATCTACACAACATGCTGCTTTCTAAAGTTTAAAAGAAAACTTTTGCTCTAATAAAAATAAAATCTTTGTTTAACATTAGTTGTATCAAATGACACAAAACTGTTCAGTTTAAAAAAACAAGTGCTATTTTATTTAGGGAAAGGTCAAACTTCTTTTTGTTTTTCAAATCACTCTTGACAGAACCATAAGCAACATTTTTAAATAATTCCTTCCCTGCTGTGTGTTGACAGATACCCAACTTCAATTAAAATTACCAGTCAAGAGTCAACCCTAAAAAGAGTTTATAACAGATACAAGAGTAAATTTTTAACATCACAGGCTTTCAAGATAGAGCACTTTATAAGCTGAACATTCTAATGTTTTTTGATATTTTGTTTTAATAACCTGCTAAACATTGTGCAACAAGAAAATGTTCCATTTCATACTTGTAAGTTTGGAAAATGAGTGCCTCTTCACCACTTGTAGTGAAACGTTCTCTGTAAAACTCTCCATGAGAGGTAAGATCACTTAGGGACAGGCTTCCAATGCTTCCCTGTAGGGCTAAATCTCCATCTACAAAACAAAAGAAAGACCATTTATTATCTACCTTTGAGGATATTAATATTAAATAACTTTCTGTAGTAAATCCCTTGTTACTGTACAACGGGCTTACCTTTACTGGGATAACCTAGACCTTTAACAGACTATTGAACAAAAGAGATGGGAAGACAAAATCTCACATTCCAAAAATCAAAGCAAATCACTCCAACAAGTAAAATAAAAAGATTGTACTAATCTAAACAATTTATGTTGCCAAAAATAAGGTTTGCATATGTAATCTAACCATTACATTTCAACCCCATGCCTAAAAATTGAGATGTATACATTCTGAAAACTAAAGAAAAATCAATGTCACTTTTTATAAAACAGAACAAAAAAGGTTTCAAAAACTAAACAGATTTAGATCCTAGCTGATCTCAGCACCAAGAATTAAGTGTTCAGCGTGCTACAAGTGATGCAAAAGTTCCAAAAAGAGGTTGTTGTGAGATTAATCCTCCAAACCTAGCACCCTATTATGCACAACACGCTGGAAATTAACTTTAAAATATGACAATACACGTCTGGATGGGGTTAATTTAGAAGACTGGAAAAGAATGGCTGCAAGACTGTTTAAACAGAATAGTTGTGCACAACAACCATCTTTCATTTATATAAAGGTTTAGAAAAAACTAGACTGGCAGGATATAAATTGTCATTTACAGAAAACGAACTGGTTCTATACACTTGTGGAACCTCCAACTACTGGGAGTTACTTAATCTCTAAACCCCTTGATTTGAAACAGTAAGCCCTGTAGTTTTCAGTCTTAAGAGGGTATTCCTATTTCAGTGTTTGCAGGGAACACCATGTGACACAGGACAAGTCATATGTGGAAAATCACTGCGAGCTACCTGATGCAGTGATTTAATCAATACCAATTAACCACTGAAAGTCTGCATTAAAATTTGCCTGATCTGACAAGCAAAAACAAGCTCCCAGTAAAGGAAAACCAGTTCAAGACACTATTCCAATGCAGTGATTCCTCTCTTTCTAAATTGTATGCATTTTTTAAATGTTAACTACCACCTATACTCACCAATCATTTCCAGATATGTGACAAGTTTTGACACATTAGCTTTAGCTAGCTCACTGGTCGTCTGATTCAACACTAAGGATAGGGAATGAACCTGGTCAAGCAAAAAGAAACAGATTAGTAGTATGTAATATGATCACATAACTGGAACCAACTTTGAACTGATCTAAAGAAGGGGGAGGTAAAGGCCCTCTTTCTCTCTGTTATTGAAAACAAAAACTCAATTTTAACACCCATATCGTCCCCTTCACAGCCTCCACACAACGAGACTATCTTCCTTGCCTGCCTTTCTGATGATCTGAGCCGCCTCTTGGAATCCCTCATCGTCATTCATTTCTCCATTGCATAAAGTTCAAGGTTTTTGTCCTTACTCTCAAGGTCCTTCACAACTCTGCCCATCCTTCCACATCTGCTAGTCTCTTGCTGCATTGTCCACTCTTCCAATAACAGTCTAAACCACCCATTTTCCCATTTCTCCCACAGCTGCCTTTGCACTTTCCTCCAAGTACCCAATATACGTGGAACGTCCAACTGAACTAGTCTCTAAGTCCACTACCCTATCCTCCTCCATATGCCTTTTCAAGACACATTTCTACTGTGACTCCTAAATGAAATCAATCCACTAAACAATGGGTAGGTTGCGAGGTGGGTGTCATCCTTTTTAGTAGACATTTATTTACATTAAAAAAAATATATTCAAATTATTTGGAACCCCTCAAGTTGTACACTCTCAGTTATCCTATGTAACCACAAGGATATATTACGATTACCTTCGTCCTCCTTCCCCTTCCCTCTTAATGTTTGCGCCTTGTCACAATTAGATTGCAAGACCCTTGATGAAAGAACTGTATTCCTATGTGTCTATACAGTACCTAGCATAATGAAGCCCCAATTTTGACTGGGGCCTTTGGGACCTAGATGGGTGCAACAACCACCTGATTAGTCTTATGAGACTCATTGGGGGCCTCTCAACCCCCATTGTGTGCAAGTCTTAGGGAGCTGGTTGAGCACCCGTTGCACCTTAGGGATCTTAAGATTTTCAATCAACCACCCACATTAGCTCTAGGACTGTAGGCTCCACCAAGCCTTGAGGACCATTGCTTAACCCCCCAATCTTCCTTAGGAGGGTTCTTCAGAGGTCTCCCGAACACTCATCCTTCACAAAGTTTTAGGAGACTCATTGGGGCCTTCTTAATCCCTAACCCAGGCAAGCCTCCTGGGGCTTGGCAGGGGCCCTTCAAACCTGCCCACTTGAGTGGAATATACAAGCCTCAAGGGGGTCATGGTGCCATCAGTGACTCTCGGGATGCTCTTTGGGGACCCAACAAAGCCAACCTCTCCCCAGAGGCCTTATGAGGCTAGTTCATCTGTGACACGGGAGGATGACCCTATTTAGGAGTCCATCAGATTCTGCCGAGCATAAGAAGCTATCTGGGATGGCTGGGGATGAGGAGTTATTGGGGGGTCCAGTCAGCCAGATAAGGTTAGCAGGGAGTAGGAAGCCTTCCTGATGTGTCCCATAAGACTTGCAGAGGTGAGAGTGGGATTGGGGCTCTGACTACTCTCCTACTACAGAGTAGTTGACAGTCTCTCTTACTCTGATTACCACAGAACAGGCAAACTCCAGTATTCCAAACACTGGCTATCCAAAACTCTTTTCTCTAAAAATCAAATCTGTTCCCTTACCCCAAATTCACATAAAATGCAAATTCATTATTATTAATCCCCTATTTTGCAAAGATTTTGTATTTCCTTCCAACGACTTTTGTATAATTGGGAATTACCACATAGGTTTTATATATATTGTGCGTAGGATACATATGAATGATCTCCACTGTAAATATAAAATGTTAACGAATTAAAACACAACTAAAATTTGCATAAAGCAATGTGTTATGGAGACAAACATGGTCAACATCCAGCATCTGTATTTCTAGTACCTTAAGGTTCAGCTTGGTGTTTACAGGATCTTGAACTTCAGAAGTTGATAAGATACTTGCTTCCGACTTCACCATCTGCTGAATATCCTCAGGCTGCAGCTTCATAGCATGGTTATCAGCAGTGGATCCAATCCCAAAAAAATCCAATATCACCACCCAGGTTTGCAAAGTTATTAAAACGTCTAGACAGTTGAAGTCAACATCCACACTACGGTTAATTTTGTTATAGCGAGAAGAAAATTCAGAATGTTTCTTGTCCACTAGGAATATATTGATATGAACCAATGAATCATCAAAGTTATTTTTTCCAGAAGGCACCTTGGACTTGTTTAATGTCGGAGAAGGTGGGGGAGTCAAAGGATACTCAGAGTCAGCATCTTCTTTTTGTGTTTTACGAGAGGCACAAGTTGGTCTTTGGTACAACTGAAAGACATTTGGTGCTTCTTCCATGTGGGAAGGGAGGGAACGTGGCATGTCTGGATACTCCACATGGGATACTGAAGGGCAAGATTGGGAAAGATATTCCTTGTGCGCTAAACTGGATGGTTTGGGTGCTCCACGGGACACCATGAGGTTCTTATGCATAGAGTCTGGACTTTTTTCCAACAGGTCTTCCATCAGCAAAGAACGCAAGGTAATCTGAACGGATAAAGTATGTGGATGATCCTTAGTGAATTCAACATCAAAATCCTGAAACTTTAAGCTGACCAGACCTTGTGCTCCAAGTGTAAGATCTCCACATAACTGAACCTGGAGTTCTGAAATACGAAAGTTTGCTTGAATCTGGGTAAAAGATTTTGTTTCCCTAACAGGCATTGACTTGTTTGGAACAACAGAAAAGCTGGAATGGCTGAACAATCCATTCTCCTTCCGTTCATTCGAGAACTCTGAGCCTACACTGCGAAGCGATACTGAAGGAGAACTAGGACAAGTTGAAGATGTAGAACTGGATGCAAATTTATTCAAATCTTCATTGTAAATTAAATGGTCAAGGGTTTGCAAAACTTGCTCATATACATGTTTTGCTAACACCACCTGCATTTAAAAACAAACAGTCATAAGTCTAGTATCTATTAATATTTTCCAAGCTCAGCAAGTGTGTAAAAAACATCTCCATATTTTCTTAATGTTAAAATATCATTGTTTCAAGTACGTTAGGCCCCAACAATTAACTTGCATTAAAGTTCTGAAAACATCATGTAGCAAATCTTGAAAAACGTTCTACTCAGAATCAATACTGCTTAGGTGTATCTACTTTGCTTCCCTCCCTTCACCACCTCCACCATTGTTACTCCATTTTTAAGAACATTCACATGAAAAAGGCATTTAAATTCTTAACATTTCATCTGTTCTACAGCTGCTTCTTCACATGAAGTCATAATCCTCCGTGTCACACCATCATAATTTCCACAACAACTAATCAATGTCACAGGCAGAGGATTAGCCTTTTAAAAAACAACGCGGGCTCAATTCATGGGGAATGTTTGAAATACACTACTTTCTGTTTCAGACTGAAGCCAGCATAGGCCTGACTAGAGAGACCCTGCCTACAGCACAGAAGCTGGTACACAAATTGAACTGTTCCACAAATTCAAGATTTCAACATCTCCAGTAGCACAAAGCTTGTGTTGGAAACACCAAACTAAAAATCAGGGGATTCAATCCCAAAGAGAAAAATATAATTTTTTGATCAAATTGTTTCTGTAATTGAACACAAAGTTATCTTCTAAATGCCACTTCATGCCATAGTTTTTGCAGGAATTGGATTTTTTTTAAATTAATACTGGTGAAAGTTACCAGAATGACAGCGCTGAAGAGTTAATTCTTCTGCTTATCGACAGAACAAGTACAGCATGGGCAGAGACGGTATAAGCTTCCCAACACCAGCCCAAACAACTTGACCTTGAGGAAACACTTCTGGGATGAGAGGAAAACCAACTTTCTATTGTTATCTGTAGCAGGGTGCTGGTGCAAAAGCACCTAATTAGCCCCTGCCCAGTCAGCTCCAATCAGGGGAAACAGATTGGGGCTGATGGAAAAGGCCTGATGGCGGCCTGAGGATTGGCAACACCTGCTGGCCTGACAAGCCAAGGGCTATAAAGGCTGGGAGGGAGACAGAAGGCAGGGGGCAGCCAGGGAAGGAACTGGAGGTCTCCTAGCTGAAGGCTGACTCTGCCTGTAAAGGAGGTGACTAATCCTGTAACGCTTGTATATAGACAGACACTGGTGGTGGGATAACTTTAAGTAAATAAAGACACAGGTGTTGCACAACCCTGAAGCCTCTCTGAGCCTTATTGGGGGTAGCAAGCGGGCCCCAGGAAGAGAGGCAGGACATGAACCCTGTTACATTATTGAATCCTTGATCTTTGTTGAGATTCCTAACAAGCATGCCAATTAGGACAATGGTAGTGGGGGTTCCTGGTGCTGTGGACGGAGGATGACTAGGAATGAAAGACCATCAACTCATTTCAAACAGACTACCAAAATGCCTTATGATACTAACTTCTGGACAACATTGCCCTGGGTTAGATTTGAACTGGCAATATAGAGGTAGAATTCTGTATTCCATTTTCCAGTTCCCTAAACAACCCAGTCCGACATTATTCTTCTATATCGTCAAAAAAAGCTTTTTAATCAAAAAATTGCTATATTCAACTGTGGAGTAAAACATCTATATTCATACTGGTAAATATTAAATTATTATACCTGAAGAGGGTTGACAAATTTCCCCTCGATTCTCATAATGCTTGATATTCCAAAGTCTTCATTACTCAAAGGGAACGTCAAATCTAAATCTCTGTCTATTGGGATCTTTTCCAATTTAAACTGGATAGTGGTGTTGTTCAGAATGTGGAAAGCTGTTATTAAAAGATATACATACTTACATTTTTATCCCCAACATCTACAGTATTAAATACTAATCACATCATACTGAAACGTAACTGTCAAATTAAAATAAAGGCAAAAATTACATCACCATGGAATATATAATTACCTGGAGACTGAAACTGGCTCTCTTTTGCTATGGGACTGAATAAGTACATCCTAGAAAGGACAAAGTAAGTCTGCTTCTGAATCTTTCGGTTGCTCTAAACTTTTTTTTTTTAATTGTAGTTCTGATTATATTTTAGCTAAGCTGTGCATGGAGGCAACCATTCAGTTTTCAGATTAGGAGTGCAAAATCTGGATACAAATAAATGTGAATTTGTCCACATTGTAATTAAATTCCCAAGCAGCACATTTTATGAAAAGCCTCTTTTTAACCAGACATTTATTTAAATACGCTCAGGTTTTAATACTACTTGCTAGTCAAAAGAAAGAAGCCAGAGTTTTTCATGTTACTTACCATGACCTTTATGTAATGATTCAAAAAAATCATGACGAGTAAAGTTGGATTCCTCCTGGCTAGTAACACTGGGAGTACCTGAAGGAGGGTGTAACCCCTGAGTCATCTCACTTGCAGACTCTTTCCTGACCATAAACTGGTTGCTATTTAAAGAATACATTTTAATATCTTTAATTTCAACTTGCAGTCTGTCACTTCTAGACTCATCTTCTCCTGGCACAAAATTCTGAATAGATATTTGTCCTAGATGTCCTACAAGCAGTTCAGGGCTACCTGGCTTGCGAGGTATTGATACAATTGGTGACTCAACATTTACATTTAAGATCAGCTTAATGGTATCAGTTTTGAGAGATGATAGTCCAAACCCATGTTCTTCATTATCTTCTAAATTGAAAGGGTCTCTTGATCGTGGTGTTGTATCAAACAGAGAAACCATTTCACTGTATTCAGCAGTTTTAGTTGCCAGGACAGAGGTAACTTTTGTTGCTGCTGTCTTCAGCATGCTGCAGAAATTCTCTTCCAATTCATCCATGGATAAAGTTAGTTCTTTCAGAAATTTAGCTGAGTGGTTGTAATGTAAAGAAGCCATTTTGAGGTTCAGGGAGCATTCTTCTTTTGACTGCTCTACGAAATTGAAGCTCAAAGCATCTGGGAGGCTACTTTCCTCATGAAGCCTGACAAATAGAGATTCAAAGTAGCCAATATCATTGATGAGATTTTCATACCTTACCGTGTTCCCTATGCTGACAACATATTGGTTCTTAACATTATCTTGTGTCAGATCCATAAGGTGCAAGCAGCCAAGACAGCCATTTACATCCAACTTGTTACACATGGAGACATTAACTTTGGTGCCACCAATGCTCGCTGTTGCAATTTTTCTGCCATATTTTTCTCCATTTGTCATTCCAACTGTCCTAAGGAGGAGTATATTTAACCAGTGAATGTCCACTGCTACTTCTATATTTCGTGCATGGGTAGACTGAAAGGTTTCCTGCTCCCTGAAATTTCTTTCCAAGTCAGTCATCAAAGGTTGAGGGCTAGAATCTTCTTTTTCCTTTGGGAAGGATTTCTGGAGAAACCCGATCAGCTCAACAATTGTCTCTGGGTTAAGAATAATATCCAAGTTGTTCACCTGCACTGATATCACTTGGAGCGTGCTGTCCAAATTCATTGATGGGCATTCTGCACTCACAAATTGATATTCCAGTTTAATCAAAGATTCTTGATCTTTTGCATAATTACCAGATGAAATATTTGAGGCTGCTGCACATTTCTCTGTCAAACTGGCCACATCAATTGGACAGGCTTCATTTGGTTCATAAACAGGAGACTGTGCCCTACTATCTTGAAGTCTTCCTGTCGGAACATCAAAACTAAGATTCTTGTGAGAAGCCATCAAAAGATCAAAATCAGAGCCATATGTTTGCATAGTGTCAACCAGTAATAAGCCATGAACAGTTAGTGACACTTCTGCATCATAAGGCCTCTTCACAAAATGGGCATTGGTGCCAAAAACCTTGAGTACAGAGATATATCGCCCATTGCTTTCAACACCTAGCTGCATACAGTTAACTTTAAATTCAGCTAAAAGAAGTTGAGACTCTACAAGAACCTCCCTAGTATGTTGTTCAACCATCATAACACTTTGTGTTAAATTCATTACAGAATCATGCAAACTTCCACGCTGATCAACTTCTGTGAAAATCTTCTCTTTCCCTATGTGTAAAGCATCTGGGGACTTAGTTTCAGATGTACTCAGCCTTGCAAAACAGTTCTTCAAAGCTGATATTTTATCCTCATTGATATGTATTTTCAAGTCTGGTAAATTCCCAGATAGGACAGCTCCTGGGTATTTTGGATCAGATGTGTATATCAATCTGCGCTCCAACTGCAAATGAACATTGAATTTTTCTACCACGTGAGTTGGACCCACATCGCTATCCTGAACATGTTTCCAGTTATCTTTCACTCGTCCAACCATGATCTGAAGATCCATAAATGACAACGTGTATCTCTCATACATTTTTTTACTCATTAAGTGTGCCTGTAGTTGCTCTTCACTGATTTCTACTCCAGTCAATTCAGATGTTTTGATTCCACTACTTGTGGTGGCCTCAGAAGGTGGGGTATTGGGAGGAGTTGCAAGAGGTGTTTTATATTCATCATCACTCAGTTCATTGACCTCTGATGACAAACCACCTGCACTCTTCTTTTTAGACTCATCTGTAGATTAAAAAGGAGGGACTCATCAAAATCATACATTCTTTTCCTTTGGATACTTCTAAAATATTGACCTGGTTGTGTTTTGATTTTAAACAATGGTCAAGAAATTGTCAAGTGCAATACTCATGTAGTACCCGATCTCTTATCACTAGATTTGACAACAGTAAGAAAGCAAAAAGAGAAGTAACCACTATATTTCTTGCACGTGGTGCAAAAGTGACAGAAACATATTTAAAAAAACAATGTTAAAAATTACACTTGTGAATTTTTGTTACTATTATTAAAATATATTATTATACATTATTATTACTATTACTGAAGGAGATTAGAGAAAAATATTTTTTCTCATGTTGATGTGATGCATTTGACAACACTTTGGGCTGATTTAAGGGCCACTGAAGTCAGCTAATTCAGGACTAAGTTGACTTCAATGGGATCAACCCTTTTGTGTCTAATCAACTTTACTGTCCATAGAAGAGAATCAGTAAAAGACTAATCTTGCAATTTCCACTTTTGTTTCTGTGTGGTTTAAACGCTGCACGAGAGGAGAGAAAAATCATGCCACTCAAAAGAATCTAATTCCTCTTTAAACCTTACTAGGGAACCCAAATGGATGTTGTGAAAAGAGTTTACTCAGAGTTTGCCCAGTTCAATCCATTACGTAGCAGTTACTAAAAAAAAGCTGTGAAGACCTTGCAGAAATTGGTTTTTCGATATGCTAGAAAGAGGTAGAATGGTATGTCTAAGGACCTTGAGGGTGAAATCCTAGCAAAACTACCATTGACTTCAGTGGGATCAGGATTTTACCCCGGACTGTAGAGTTTATCAGCATCATACTATTTTCCACCTAGGAGACATTAAAACTAGGTTTCTTTTAAGGTTAGACATCTTCATTTTCAAAAATGAGTACTAAATAGAGAAATCCAATGTAATAATAACTGTTACTTAGGGTACGTCCAGACTACCCGCCCGGATCGGCAGGTAGCAATCGAATTATCGGGGATCGATCTATTGCGTCTTGTCTGGACGCGATAGATCGATCCCCGAACGTGCTCCCATCGACTCCGGAACTCCAGCAGGGCGAGCGGAGGTAGCGGAGTCGACGGGGGAGCCGCGGCCGTCGATCCCGCGCTGCGACGACGCGAGGTAACCTGGAGGTAATTCGAAATAAGATACTTCGACTTCAGCTACGCTATTCCTGTAGCTGAAGTCGCGTATCTTATTTCGATAGCTCCCCCTAGTGTGGACCAGGCCTTAGCTATACTGCATGTTAAGCAGATTTGGTTTTATCTAAACGCTTAATTTTTTTTTTTTATTGTGTTTGAGTTTCCTTTTCAGTTTTTGTACATTACTATCGGTGCTGTGCTTTGGCTCAGTTATAAAAGTCATTGTTTTATTTATTGGATACTTAAAAACAAGAAAATTCCTTTCACTCTCACCAGCTAGCCTTTGGCAAATGCCAAGAGTACAGCCTCACAGGGCTCCACGTTTTGGAGACCGTCTTCAAACCATGCTCTCTCTGGGACAGCTGTCTCAGACTCTAAGCCTTTCTGATTCTCTGTGACAAGAATCCCCAGTCTGCTCCAATGTGCCAGACACACAGGTTACAGATGTAAATTGCCATAGGCAGACTTCAGATTTCATACTAGGTCCTGTAGAGGCAAGGCCAGCCCTGGACTAAAGTTTACCCCCTCCCAACCTTCCCCAATAAATATGGTGTTAATACTAGTAAAACTGTAGGTGTGCCCAGGCAAATAGAAGAATGCTAAAGTAGAAAAAAGTGTGTTTCTACCTTATACATATAAACAGATACAGTTTATTTCCAGGCCATACCTTGAGAATTGGTAAGTAACATTCTCCCCAGGTCCAATACTACTAACACTGGGTCCACAAATTTGAAGTCATCAGGAAAGATCACCTGAGGGGCGGAAATATCGAGGCACACTGTCCAACGTTTGCTGTTTTCCTGAAAATAAAATAATATTTTCTTCCCATTCACAAAACAAACGCAAGAGTCAATCCTATCCAAATTATAAAGTTCAAATAGCAAATCTCCACTGATACCAAGTTACCTGTATAAGCAGAACATGCATTTGACACTCTTATGAAAAAGTATCAGAGCCCAAATATTTTCTTCTCAAAGAAAAGATCCTTTAATTTTTTCTCTTGTTATAATAGCTACTTATGACATGTACATTACTAATACAATTACCCTTTAATTTTTAGGAAGGGCAAAGTAGTTTCCGAGAGCAGCTGAAAGATGATTACTACATACTTGGAGAGAATTTTTTTAAAAAACTCAACACCCAACAGCTTCTATTGATTTCAGTGGGAACTTGAAATTTGGGGAACTTTGAGGATCCCTTCCATGTTTCAGAACGAATATAAAAGGCAAGGAAACAAAACACATTTCTGAGAAAAAACTTACAATGAAATCTCCCACTAGTAAACGATCAATCGTTTGTCTGATTTCAGCTTTTGTCTGCATTTTTAGTTTGTTGTACTGTCTTCTAGCCGCTTCAGCCACTCTCAGCTCTAGCTCAGACTGATATCCAAAACCTGCATGAAAGATACAAATCTGATGATGTATAATTTTGTTCACATACTGCTGAATCAGGAAGAAGTGAGAATTTATTTACTGTGATTTATAAAAATGTTAAAAATGTAAACTAAGTTGTTATTTTTTCCAGGAAAGTGCATAACAGACAGCCAAAAATTGCATCTATAGCCTGGAGTGACCATTCCCAATAACACCCCTAACCACTAACTATATTACAAATGATTATTTGGCAAAAACAGAGCTTTTAAGCAAACAAAGGATTTCTTAAATCCTTGTCTGATCATTATGGCGGGCCACACCTTCCATTTTAATTTCCTGAACAAAAACTGACTAAATGTACTCACGGGAATTTAAGGAAGGGCTATGAGGCAGCCAAAATCCTTCCTAATTGTATCCATGTCCCTTGAGGAACATTCTGATCTTGTGAAAAGGAAGGAAAACTATTTCTATACTAGGCCTGTCCCATATCTTGCTGCTATCAAACTATTAGTATTAAAATACTAAGGACTCAAAAAGAATCATTCATTGTTCCTTATTCTCACCCTTTCTGCCCTCAGAAGCAAACATATAGAGCTGAAGTTCTAATGGCAGCTGACAAAGTTCAAGCTCAGGTCTTAAGCCCCCAGGACAAGCAAGGATTAGTTCAGTGAAGCTCTATCCTTACAGAAGAGACACAGCAACTGTAAAAAGGAAGGTTTCAGAGTAGCAGCCGTGTTAGTCTGTATCAGCAAAAAGAACAGGAGTACTTGTGGCACCTTAGAGACTAAAATTTATTTGAGCATAAGCTTTCGTGGGCTACAGCCCACTTCTTCGGATGAATAGAATGGAACGTACAGTAAGAAGATATTTATACATACAGAGAACATGAAAAGGTGGAAGTAGCCATACCAACTGTAAGAGGCTAATTAATTAAGAGAAGCTATTAACAGCAGGGGAGAAAAACTTTTGAAGTGATAATCATGATGGCCCATTTCGGACAGTTGACACGAAAGTGTGAGGCTGCTTCAACATGGGGAAATAGATTCAATTAGTGTAATGACCGAGCCATTCCCAGTCTCTGTTCAAACCTAAGTTGATTGTATCTAGTTTGCATATCAATTCAAGTTCAGCAGCTTCTCGTTGGAGTCTGTTTTTGAAGCTTTTTTGTTGCAAAATTGCCACCTTAACGTCTGTCACTGAGTGATTAGGGAGGTTGAAGTGTTCTCCTACTGGTTTTTGAATGTTATGATTCCTGATGTCAGATTTGTGTCCGTTTATTCTTTTGCGAAGAGACTGTCCGGTTTGGCCAATGTACATGGCAGAGGGGCATTGCTGGCACATGATGGCATATATCACATTGGTAGATGTGCAGGTGAACGAGCCCCTGATGGCATGGCTGATATGATTAGGTCCTGTGATGGTGTCACTTGAATAGATATGTGGACAGAGTTGGCAGCGGGGTTTGTTGCAAGGGTAGGTTCCTGGGTTAGTGTTTTTGTTGTATGGTGTGTGGTTGCTGGTGAGTATTTGCTTCAGGTTGGGGGGCTGTCTGTAAGCGAGGACAGGTCTGTCTCCCAAGATCTGTGAGAGTGAGGGATCATCTTTCAGGATAGGTTGTAGATCTTTGATGATGCGCTGGAGAGGTTTTAGTTGGGGGCTAAAGGTGACGGCTAGTGGCGTTCTGTTATTTTCTTTGTTGGGCCTGTCCTGTAGTAGGTGACTTCTGGGTACTCTTCTGGCTCTGTCAATCTGTTTCTTCACTTCAGCAGGTGGGTATTGTAGTTTTAAGAAAGCTTGATAGAGCTCTTGTAGGTGTTTGTCTCTGTCTTAGGGATTGGAGCAAATGCGGTTGTATCTTAGAGCTTGGCTGTAGACAATGGATCGTGTGGTGTGTCCTGGATGGAAGCTGGAGGCATGTAGGTAAGTATAGCGGTCAGTAGGTTTCCGGTATAGGGTGGTGTTTATGTGACCATCGCTTATTAGCACAGTAGTGTCTAGGAAATGGACCGCTTGTGTGGACTGGTCTAGGCTGAGGTTGATGGTGGGATGGAAATTGTTGAAATCATGGTGGAATTCCTCAAGGGCTTCTTTTCCATGGGTCCAGATGATGAAGATGTCATCAATGTAGCGCAAGTAGAGTAGGGGCGTTAGGGGACGAGAGCTAAGGAAGCGTTGTTCTAAGTCATCCATAAAAATGTTGGCATACTGTGGGGCCATGCGGGTACCCATAGCAGTGCCACTGACTTGAAGGTATATATTGTCCCCAAATGTGAAATAGTTGTGGGTGAGGACAAAAATCACAAAGTTCAGCCACCAGGTTTGCCGTGGCATTATCGGGGATACTGTTCCTGATAGCTCATAGTCCATCTTTGTGTGGAATGTTGGTGTAGAGGGCTTCTACATCCATAGTGGCCAGGATGGTGTTTTCTGGAAGATCACCGATAGATTGTAGTTTCCTCAGGAAGTCAGTGGTGTCTCGAAGATAGCTGGGAGTGCTGGTAGCATAGGGTCTAAGGAGAGAGTCCACATAGCCAGACAATCCTGCTGTTAGGGTGCCAATGCCTGAGATGATGGGGCATCCAGGATTTCCAGGTTTATGGATCTTGGGTAGCAAATAGAATACACCTGGTCGGAGTTCTAGGGGTGTGTCTGTGTGGATTTGCTCTTGTGCTTTTTCAGGGAGTTTCTGGAGCAGATGGTGAAGTTTCTTTTGGTAATCCTCAGTGGGATCAGAGGATAATGGCCTGTAGAATGTGGAGTTAGAGAGCTGCCTAGCAGCCTCTTGTTCATATTCCAACTTATTCATGATGACGACAGCACCTCCTTTGTCAGCCTTTTTGATTATGATGTCAGAGTTGTTCTTGAGGCTGTTGATGGCGTGTTCAGCACGGCTGAGGTTATGGGGCAAGTGATGCTCTCTGTATGTATAAATAACTTCTTACTGTATGTTCCATTCTATGTATCCGAAGAAGTGGGCTGTAGCCCACGAAAGCTTATGCTCAAATAAATTTGTTAGTCTCTAAGGTGCCACAAGTACTCCTGTTCTTTTTGTAAAAAGGAAGAGACTCCCTCTGACAAATCCAAGAGTGGCAACGACAGACTTGAGAGAGGGATAGATTGTGACAATGTGGCATCTACAAGAGTAGTAAATTAAAGGTGGAAGTGTAGGGAGATATCCTGAAGGCATATCCTTTCTACTTCAGAAATCAAGAGAAGCCCTGCACTATTTCTTGATTTGAATTTACAATGGAAATTCTTATTGCTGCTTTACCGTAGTAAATATGAGAAATCAATCAAATTTGAGAAAATAAATAAGACATGAAAAAAATATAAAACAAAAAAGGTTAACCTGAGGTATGAACCCTTCCCTTGTAGAAGAAATCGGCTACTTTCTTAATGGCTTGTGGATTGTAAATAATATTTAGAGGTCTGGTACTGACTTCCAGGCGTCTCTCAAAATTGCTGCGGGCTGGGTTTCTCTCATACAGCATCTCAAATACTGGTGCATCGGGGTCTGCATCTGAATCAAGATAACAAAAGAATCTAAACGCAATTCTGTCTAAAATAGCAGTATGGAGGGTATAAAAGTCAATTTTTAGTTTGCATGGGGGTGGTTAATATCTGATGATCACTCGTACTATAGTATTTAAAATTTTTAAATTACAATGGATATGCCCATGTTGGTACAACAAAAGCAGCTCAATTTAAAAATAAACATTCATAGACATTAAGACCAAAAGAGACCACCGTGATCTTCTTTTCTGACCTCCTGCATACCGCAGGCCCCAGAACCTCACCCACCCACTCCTGTAATATATACCTCTAACCTCTGGCTGAGTTAGTGAAGTCCTCAAATCATGACTCAGACTTTTAGGTCAGAAGGGACCATTATGATCATCTAGTCTGACCCCCTGCATGATGCAGGCCACAAAAGCTGACCCACCCACTCCTGGAATAATTCTCTCCCTTGACTCAGCTGTTGAAGTCCCCAACTCATGATTTAAAGACTTCAAGTTGCAGAGAATCCTCCAGCAAGCGACCACTGCCCCATGCTGCGGAGGAAGGCGAAAAACCTCCAGGGCCTCTGCCAATCTACCATGGAGGAAAATTCCTTCCCGACCCCAAATATGGCGATCAGCTGAACCCCAAGCATGCGGGCAAGACTCTCCAGCCAAACAATTTAAAGACTTCTAGTTACAGACAATCCACTCTAGTTGAAACCAGCAAGTGACCCATGCCCTGTGCTGCAGAGGAAGGCGAAAACCCCCCACGGTCTCTGCCAATCTGACATAGGGGGAAATTCCTTCCTGACCCCAAATATGGCAATTAGTATTTGTCTATAATTAAACAACTAACATTTTCAAAACTGGGTACCTAAAGTTAGGTTCCTAACTCAAGCAGCACTCTTATTTTCAAAGATGCTGAGTATCTGCATTTCCTACTGAGTTCAAATTATCAAAATCAGGCCATTTATTTAGGTGCATAACAACCCAATCTTGTCAAGTATCAGAGGGGTAGCCGTGTTAGTCTGGATCTGTAAAAGCAGCAAAGAATCCTGTGGCACCTTATAGACCAACAGACGTTTTGTAAAAGCAGCAAAGAAACCCAACCTTGCAAATTTGCTTTGCAAAGGTGGATCTCTGAGCCCATGCAAAGCCCCATTGACTTCAGCGTGGGAGATATCCTGCAAGTTTCTCTATGCAAGTTCAGAACCTAAATATGGATATAAGAGCCTAACGTTAGGCACCAACGTTTGAAATTTTTTAGCCTAAGTATTTCACTAATATGTTTTTCAAATGCATAATCTAGTTGCATGCTCAGATCAGGCATAAAAATGAAAATATTACCAGTGCTCTGATTAGTCATTTCTGAAGATGAAGTTTGGAGACCAAAGGAGGAGACGCAGCCAACCTCTTTTTGCTAATTAGAACAAAAAAAATTGAAGACCATCAAACTGAATATAAAAATAATCCATTTAATGTACATACCCAAATTGAAGTTGTGTTTTTCCTTCTTATATTTGTTGCCAATTTTATAATGCAATGTGATTTATAATTATATTATTAATAATTAATGCCATTAATAATGGCATTATTATAATGCCATTATGCCATGTATTTTTTCTTCATATAACCAATAATGAAAGAAAGGAAAACAATTTGCATGTGAACATATAAGGAGGAAAAGCTATCCTTCTTAGTCAACAAGCTGATGTCTGAATAAAAATTGCAAGTGGAAATCACATTTCTACTAATTATAGTTAATAGACTTCAAGGCTAAAGCAAAATCAAATCTTTCATCCCCCTCTGGTAGAAACACTTAAATTCTTCAGCGACAATACTAGTTCCTGGATCCTAGGTTTGTGGTCTAGAACTAGATGCAATTGAAGCAAGTCTTCCATGGGAACCAAGGTTT
>QXTE01000014.1:12493951-12716095 GCA_003942145.1 Platysternon megacephalum | reverse complement strand
GGTGGCTTGTGAGGCACGCAGGGGGAGGAAGGGGGGGTGTGTGTGGGGGGGGGGGGGGGGGGGCAGCGGGGGAGAGAGTTAGTAAATAAAGCAAGAACAAACAACTCTCTAGCTAATTAAGCAGCAGTCCAACAACTGGCTCTGAATAATAATATCCAGAACAACAGTCCCAAAGATTAAAAAACGGGAAGAGCTTTATGGGGGATCCTTGCAGAGAAAAAAAGTCAAACATCATTCAGACATTTTCCAGTTTATAGATTTTCTTCTGTGCTTATGATGTTAATGCTTCATACTAAGATACATATGAAGATTAACATCAGTATTTTTATATTCATGTTTTGCTACATATTTTTTTATTTAAATATCAATCCTGAAATGGTAACAGTACTATATGAAGATGTAATTGCATTCTTTTACATACAGGATTCGGGAAGACAAGAACAGGAAATATGGTTCCTTCTGTTGCTAAATCTCGCAGAAAAAGGCCACCCAGTTGAACTGTGAGAAGGGAAGAATTTCTGCGGGGAAGGGATTCTGCTAAGATCTTTACACCTGGAAAATAAAGACATAAGTGGTTATATTGCATTCTAGAGAAAATAAATGACAATAAATGTATTTATGGATGAGAGATACAAGTGTCATCTTACATATTCATAAGCAAGCTAAGAAACAAGACAAGAGCTAAGACTGGACAGTTATGCTTCACTGAAAGCCTTTTAAACCATCAGTTTCTCACTGCTAAGCATTTCTTCAAATTTAAGAATTAAAGCTCTTGTAATATAAGGGGATTTTTTGTTGTTGTTGTTGCAAGTAATGTGATTAGAAGTGTCTGCAAATATTTGCATCAAAATGTTGAAAAATGCATTTTTGGGATAGATTACTAACAGCATTTGTTGCACATTTATTTCTACAAATTTATTATCTGAACTCAGGACTAAACACCAGAAAAAAATTCAAGTTATAAAAGTTGATTACTGTGAAACTGTTGAAATGTCTGAAAGTAAAAAGATTTATTACCACTCTATACATAATAAAACTTATACGAAAGTTCAATAAATTACTTTCGTATTCACAATCTCAATTACCTACTTCAATCCTAAAATAATTAAAGCGGTCAAGGTATAAACTAACAAAACACAGGCTTACCAAGGGAAGTGAGATCTGAACGTGAATTGTTTCAGTACTGTTCCATGACATTAGCTCAGTCATGAGTGGCTGCATTGTTTATAAAGCAGGCAAAGCACTTGTCCTATTTTAGGTATGACAACTATCAAAATTTGAAATATGTTACCTGAAAATTCTAGCTGCATGAAAGCACTTTCATTTGTACAGGGAGCCCTCTTCTCCTTATGCAACAAGGTGACAGTGCCACCGTGCAATTGGAGATTTAATTTAGCAAACACATGATCTCTCTTTGTAAATGTGTTCATACTGGAGGCATCTGCAGCTGGATCAAAAAATTCATCAGCACCTAATTTAAAAAGGAGAACAAGGTGAGTTTAACAAACAAGCTACATGATGGCTAGTGAGCAAAAACTTGAGACTTCATTTTCGATGAAGGACAAAGATGGCCCAACTACGGGGGTGGGAGGAATGAACAAGTAGACAACAGCTTATTACTTGCTCAATCAGAGCTCAGCAGTCTATACTTCTCCTGCAATAGTTATCACTACAAACAATTAAAACAGTGCAGGCAGCTGCAATCTTTATGCTGCTTTAGAAATTAGCCATCTCATCAACTCTAACAGAAAAAACCCACAGAACTTTTAATTTAGTTTTAGTCAATGATTAAGAAAAAAATATTTTTAAATGTTTCTCCTTTATACATATTTATTTAGAAATTTAAGTCTACATCTCAATCCTTTTAATGATATGAATTTTAAAAATCATTTCAGTTCATCTTTAACAAGTATTTAACTGAGGGTACGTCTACAGTGAAAAAAATAAAAAAAGCCCCATGGCACAAGCCTCAGCGCCTGGGTCAACTGACTTTGGCTTGTGCGGCTTGCACTACAGGGCTAAAAATAGCAATATAGATGTTTCCATCTGGGTTGGATCCCAGCCTCTGAGACCCATGCCCCTCACTGGGTTTTAGAGTCCAGGATCCAACCCAAGCAGTTTACACTACTATTTTTAATCCCGTAGCACAAGCCCAAGTTAGTTGACTCAGGCTCTGAAACTCAGACACTTTTTTTTTTTTTTTTTTTTGCAGGTGATAATTTGGAGATAAAATATTACCATACCCAGTATGTCTTCTGGATTCCACTGTTCTTGTGCTTCTGGTAGCAGTCCCTCAAAAGGTTCACCTTCGTATGTTTGCTGAGCGTATCCATACCAGCCCCCCCACCCAGGAAACCAAGACTGAAGATACTGCAGCATCCCTCTGCTACTGCTGCATTCAGGGTCTGCAGTAGGAGAAACTCCAGGGGACTCAGACAAAGGCTCTTTAACACTCTGTTCCAAATAAACAAAATCAAACACACATTAGGATAAATAAATGAAAAGAACCTGTGTCTTAAAAATACAGAATGTACTATTTCTTACTATGATTCCATCTACTATTTATTTACTGAACATTCCTAAGCATAAATACCATACAATGCTGTTTTCACTTGTCAAATATATTGCTGTATTGTCTAAACAGACTATACATTGTAAACTTATTACCATAGTTAGCTACTGCGTATTTACAGGCATATGTATGAGTTAATTTTTCTTAGTTACTCGATCAACCTAACAGTTGCCAGAATCATTCGTAATGCACCTTAACCATAGCTCAATCAATAAGCATTTACTTTTAATAGAACTCTCACTCAGGGTTACATCAGTAGTCAACATTATATCTTTTGAAGTGGGCCTTAAAGGGTCAATGTTTGTACATTTATAAAAGGACCAACTCTGCACTATTTACTCCAGGAAAATTCCATTACAGGTTTCAGTCTTAGTTCTCGCTTTTAATATTAAAGAGCAAGAGGCGTTGCTAGTATGGAGCTCAATGTTATCGTCACCGACAGTCAGCATATGGCTAGGTGAGGGGCTTGCTGCCCAAGCACCCTAATAATAGCACTCAGCGTATCACAACTGAAGACAATGAGCATGATTGTGGTTTTAGCACTGGCATCACACTGCTCAGCATGAATATACTGTACATGCTACAATACCTTTTACAATGAGGAAAATACAATTTCTTGTAATACTGCACCTTTAGGTTCTCAATATTATCCAGTGTACAGAAAGTCACTCACCTCAGCTACGTCATGGAATTTGTCATAAACAATCTCATGTAAAATCTTCAACTCCTCAAATGTCTGCTCTTCTTCAATACGATGCATTTCTTCCTGCAGTGGCAAAAAGGTATGTTTGTGCTGGTTCGCAGGCAATTAAAGCTTTATACTCTTCAAAAAATACACTGAGAGGGAGATTCTTTCAAGCATCTAAGGGATTTAGCAGCACAAGTGCACAGATTTTCACTGGGACATGTGCTCCTAAATCCCATTGGATGAATTTGAAAATCTCCAGACAAGATACTGGAGCACAGACATATAATGGGAATCAAAGCCAATTAGTTCATTTGGTATACAATTAAACTGAGTGCAAATATGCATCTATGCTGCAGGCACATAAGAGCCAAAATTGGAACTGAATTAACGAAAATGGACAAGGAAAGCTATGAAACTACTTTCTGTGAAGAGAATTCATTCCTCGAGGCCAGATGCATCAGAGACAGTGTACTTGGTAGTCTTGTTCCAACTCTTGCATGATAAGTGAGGACTTGGATTGTCTACAACACCAAGTGTGTATGTGATGGTGGGAGGTGACTTGCAACCCTAGAACAGCTGTTTCTTGGATGCTTGAGGGATCTTAGAAAACCAAAGATTGTTTTCAGTGCCAGAAAAAGGCTTGCCTATTAAGTATTGTTTCCAAACTTTGTGACTGGGTATATAGATGCTCAAATCCAATTTCAAAAGAAAACAATTTGATATCATACTAAGTAAAAATTTACAAAATTAATGAAATATACTTTTTAAAAAACTACATTAAAAAGTTATTTAGGTTACAAAGTCAAGCCCTCTCTGTGCCCTGAATGAGGTAGTGGTCTACGGAAAAAATGTTATAATGGAATTAAGATAGCATCAAACTGCATAGGCATAAGGAACCAAAATGAAGGCTGCATGAGTTGGCAACCATATATCTGACATTCATTAAAACTTCTAAGTGCTTTATTTTGCAATCTAAATAACGTTCCTTTAACATGGTTTTTTGTATGAAATTTTCTAGGTGTGTAGTTTTTTTAAGAATTTTTTTTTAAAAACATTCTTATGTACAACTAACAACCCGCAGGAGGATATAATCCTGGGGATGACGGGAAGGGAGAAGGAGGGAATGGAGTGGAGATGAACTACTGGGGCCACGTGCTGGGTCTGATCAGGTGGGTGGGGAGAGCACAACCCAAGTCTCTCCCCATCTCCCAGAAGCTAGGGGAATGCGTGCCTCATGGGGGAAGATGGGCCACTGGGGCCCCGGGCCAGGTGGTGGTCAAAGGGGAGCCCAGGTCAGCTCTCTCCCTCTGCTCCTGTCACCGCAACAGCTCTGGAAGCTCCGAAGTGTTCCCAATACAGTGTGCGCTGCTGCGGCAGCAGCATGGGCCTGGCTCTTTAAAATGTTTGTGTTCGGTTACTTTGACATGCTGCAAATGAAAAGGCTAATGGCAATTTTCCAAAGTTTATAGCTCAGCTAAATCTGAATGAAATAGCTAAATAACACTGCAAATTGCAGGAAAACTGAATAGCAATTCTGTCTTCCATTTGAAAACCCAATCTCGAAAGAACTACCTTAAAACATAAAAATTTACTTTTCCTATGCTTCCCACCTCCCAGTATGGAAGGCTTGGGACACTATCTAGTTTTGCATTTTGAAAGACTTCAAGTAGAAATTTCCTTCTTCATCTATAAAAAGATCAGCATGAAAATTAGTGAAGAAGCACCATTGATAATTGCAAGAAACAAGTAAGAGCTCAAGGAAAGATTATCTTTTACAATACAAAGAGATTCTGTACGTGCTAAAAATAATTTGCTGCCACACAATATATGGTTTAGCAAATTTAAAATAACTCTACAGTTAAATCTGAGGTAAATTTTAAAACAAGAACATAAGCAAAACACATTTAGTTTCATTTCAAAAAGATGCTAGGGTCACATATTGAGATGTTATCTATACTGTACAGTACTTGCAAATTTCAATACCTGTTCCGCAATAGACAGCGGGATGCCTTTTAACTGATTGTAATACATATCTGTGTAAGACACTGCATCTTGGGCCCGGTGTAATGCGAAGTCCCAGGTAGAATGTTGCCTCTGTTCTCTGATTTCTGAAAGATTAGCGTTCAAAGCAAAGATCCACCATTCTCGGCAGCTAAAACATGTCAAATGAATACATTTCTAGTTAATTTGATTCTCAATCCAGAGGAAAGGCTGGGTCAGAAAAATGGAGGGTCACTAGCCAGGAAATAAATGGGCACCACAGCCTCAATGGCACGTCAACCCAGCATGTCCTACTGCTACAGTAAGATGCGCTACCTTCATTTCATCAGCTCCTGTGACCTTTACTCTTAATACAGATCCGTGAACTGAGCGTGTGGGATTCCCCACCTTCTTCAACCAAAAAAAAAGCCAACTCATTCCAAAGGGAAGGGGGGCAAAACTCCTATGCTATTTTCATTGTTTCATCATTTAATTCTTATAACTTGTAACAGAAGCACTTAAGAGCTTTGGACATGTGCAACTTTTATTTTAGGTATAAATGCAAATTAAATATAAAGCAATAATTCACCTGGTAGAGCACAGAATATTAGAACTATAATTTCAATTTATTTCTAAATTCTGTGCACCACATAATCATTAGCTACCACCTTTGTGATTTTTGCCCTAACTTTAGACTAAACAGTATTGTTCAGATAAATGTAAAATAAACATAAGACTGCATAAAAGGGTATTTTACATTACATAAAAATATCAGTAGTATAAAAAAAACTTACTTGTCAGCTATCATAACCTTTGGTTTCCATTTCCTGAATTTTAGCTGTCGCTCTTTTCGATCCAGTTCCTTTAAGAACCCCATGATTTGTTGATACTGCATCTTTTAATAAAACAGCATATAAATAAATTAGGCAGTGTTAATGTATTCTGTTAAATTATAAACCACTCTGATAAGATTTAATCATTGTGCAGATAAATTATGTTCTGTGGGTCAACTGAAAATAAACAACATCTAAAGCATGATCTGGAGAAGTGATTCACTGAGAAATCATTTTACCTGTGAAAGTTTTAATGGTATTGTCTCAAGCTGGATATCACACTCAAGCCGTGGTGTAAGTCGTGATCTTAAAGGCTCCTTAGAACAGTTTCTCTTGAGGAGAGCTGAAGTACATACAGGCTCCATGATGTAATTATGATCACGGCTCTCCATACTTTTGTCCATTGCTTCCTGTGAGTTACAAGCAAATTCAATCTGTCACTGCATAGAACACACATACACAATTTATTTAAATGACGATCTGCTAATAAGGATTCTACTAGGTGTATTACACTGCTGGAATTCCATCTCCTTTAACCAGGTTTTCTCCTCATGAAATTGTTCTTATCAAAAAGGTAATCTTGTTTAAATATTTGGGGAAATTATTTATACAGTGCCATAGCTGTGCAAGGTACTTCACAAATGATAATACTTTGCATTTCTATAGTGTCTTCAGAGGTTCTCAAAGCACTTTATAAAAATGAATGAATTTAGTCTAATAACACTCCTATAGAGGTAAGAAAATATTATCCCCATTGCATAGATAAATACACTGGGGCATAAAAAGATTAAATGATTTACCAAAGATCATACAGAAGTTGGGGGAAATGCTGGTCCCATTTTTAGCCACAAAACCATATTTTGCAGAGTAACTGAAAAGAAAAACCCAGACTCTGTCCTTTGGCGCCCACAATCTAAAGCAGTAAGTTCCACTCAGGTACACTCTTGAATCCTGAATGGACTCCCATTGAATTCAGTGCAACTCGACACAGATATAAGATCCAATAGCTACACTGAGGCCTAAATTAGACCAAGAACACATCATTACAAATCAAGAGGTGGAACAAATAGACGAGTAAATACAAAGAGAGGAAAACTGCTCTTAGGAGAAGGTAATCATGTTGGGAGCATATCATTTGAGCGGATTAATTTTGCTTGTTTCTTGTTTATTACTTAGGTTATTTTTGTTTAATATTTATAGGCCGAATTACTATTTTACAGTCTGCATTTGTAGTACCATTGGCAGGTCTCATGGAAGCAGCATGTTTTAAGGAGGGCTTTTAAAGAAGATAAATAGGCAATGTCAGGTCGTTCATAGTTCAGTTTTTACTTGGTCCCATACTAATCTTTCCATTACATCATGAATCCACATAGCTTCAGTTGCTCCAAATATTCCTAGACCTAAATCCACTAAAAATGTATTTTATATAATATTACAAACCAGTGGAAGAACGTGAAAGTCTTGATTTCCCCCTTCACATGCAAGTAAACATTATTCCTTCCCAATGTTCATCTCATACCTGTAGCTCACCAAGAGGCAGGTCTC
Source organism: Platysternon megacephalum (assembly GCA_003942145.1). NCBI lineage: Eukaryota > Metazoa > Chordata > Testudines > Platysternidae > Platysternon > Platysternon megacephalum. The sequence continues at coordinate 12,708,477 of QXTE01000014.1, read as the reverse complement.
CCAATAAAGTGCAACAAGTATCCCAATAAATACTGAAGTCAGCAACATCCAACTGCTTTTTCCGCATCAACTTCTCTACCTTAAGTGAAAAATTTGAACTCCATCACAATGCATCAAACGAAATGTGACAAATTATTTTAAATCTGACTGTATTGTAATCACCATTAAATATTCAGTGTGTAACATGCAGCTGTTTTTTGACTTTATCATGGTATCCACAATAATTCTTAAGGATAAGATTGTTATATTATAAAACAATATTTGCAGTAATTATTTAATAGCAACCATTGTATTGCATTTTAAAAACAGGAAAAAGTTCTCATACAAAAGTGACATCACATCTTAGCGGGTATCGTTTCTTCATGCAGTGTTAACTTTGACCTATACTCACACACTCATTTACAGCATTTTGCATTGATACATTTTTGATGCACACTCCAAAGGCAAATGGCTGTGAAGGATTTGTGATGCCATCCTCAAACCGCAAATGGACATCTTGAATTTTTAACTGAGGAGAGAGAAAAAAGTAGCAGGGAGCAAAAAGATTGTGTTATGCTTGAAACAGATTTAGTGTACTGCAATGTTGATAAATTATATTCAAGCTGTTTCAATACTTACACCTCCAAGAAACAAACAAGATTTATTTAAATAGTTATTCTGTGATGGGACCCTCCTGCCATTTCCTGACTGCACTCCCACAGGCTCCATTCTGTATTTCTTCCTCTGTTCTCTCTGGTCTACCCATCTCCCCAGATGTTAAAAACACCAGCTACATCATTTGCCATTTTCACAAAACAGGCTATTTTTCTCTGCTGTTTTACTACTACCCTTGCTTGCAGGCCACAGTTGCTATAGTCATACAGAAACTCATGTTGCTCAAATACAGACTAGAATAAAAACTAGTGCTATATTAGCAGAACATGAAGTGGTGACCTGAATTAATTTTACGTGGGGCAAAATCTCATAATGGTCATGGAACCAATTGAATTTTGCGGTTTCATGCTTTACTGTACAATGTCATACTCGGCCCAAGATTTCACATCCAGAATATCTGACTTGTGTCATCACTACACGCTATATCATCTCTGGAAGGCCCCCGTTATTCCTAGCTATTGTTAATGACAGCCTTTTACAACTAACTGTTACCTCAGTTTTCTGTTATGAGATAAGCATCAGTACATGGAAGCGATCCCTTAATACAGAGTTAGCACAGACTATATCCTCTACATATAGGTGAAGTAAGAGGACAAATTCATTACATGGCAGCTAGCATAAATAGATTTTATAAGATATTACAGGGAGGGTTGCTTTTTTTGGGGGGGGGGGGTCTTTAGACAAGTTTTTTAATAACGCAGATGTCCTTATAGATTTTAATTAGCAAACATATAGCTAAGAATAAATAAATGTGAAAATATCATTAGTTTTATTATGGCTTTAAAAGAGAAGTAAAAGAGCCCAGGCTCTAGAATTTTGAGTGAGCTTGCAACTAAGGAGAAAAGGGTTTTACTGAGTGTCTAGCCAATATTGCTACATGATGACTGCATATACATTTTATTTGTGTATGTTAAACAATCTTTCAGGCAGCATCAAGCTTCATGCACCAGAAATAAGCAGAATTAAGCAAAGGTCAAAGTACCAGAATCTCAGAAGTGTATTTACATTTTCTTCTTTATATACTTTAATGCTACTCTCACATCCTAGGACTCAAACAGCAACACCACCACTGCAAACAACAAAGGAAGATAATGAATTTTGCCATTTAAAATGGAAACTTCACAACATTAAGAAGGAAGTCAAACTTAACAGCGACATCTACTTCCCAAGCAGATGTGAAGAACAAAACACAGAAGTTGGTCCAGTACAAGATATTACCTCACCAAACTTGTCACACTCAAAACATTATACATAAACCTGTGTGTAATGCTTCCAATTTTAAAAGTTATAATGTATTAACTTGGGAGGCACTCCAGTATTATGGTAAGGAGAACCATAAAGCTAGACAGCTTTTATATGGATCTATTATCCATCAACCCCTACAAAGCAAGGAAGAATGACACTTCTCGAAGGCTTGGGAGGGTGAAAGATTCCTTCCTCCCCATAAACCCTTCACTTTGCCAATTCTGGCTTGGTTCAGAGGAAAAAGGATTCTAGCTCTGAAAGGGGTCTCTCTCTACTAAGTATCCACCTCCATTTTACACACATTGAGTCTCCTGAAAATAAACAAGAAGCACATCATATACAAACTAAGTAATCTTTAGTAAATAGAATGAAAGATTGTGGGTCCCATTAGACTTACTTCAATGTTCTCTACAATTCTTGTGACTGCAGATGCAGTAACTGAATACCAGTAAGATTCTCCTTTCTGCTGTCGTTCTTTCTGAAAGAGACAGAGAACAGCTATTTTATTTAAAAGATAATGTATTTTCTTTAAATATAAGGTCTGGAAAATAAATTTTAATGTTTACAAAGCCAGAGGAAAAAATCTAAATAATGTAGGAGATTGCTAGTCTGACGCTATATTAGAGAGGGATTGTCATGTTAAAACTCCTATTTAACAAACAATGACTTACTTGTGTTACCAAAAGTTTAGATTATAATAAAGAACGAATTTTTAAATGCCATTTTACTTTTTTACCATTTATGCTTTTTATTTTCAAAGGCTATGTTAAATGAAGCACACAAAGGAAGCTAGTTAGCGTCACGTTCTGGTTCTGTTCCTTTAGCACTATGTTTGCATTGCAAACACTGGTAGGGAATGTTTACTTCTAAACAAAGGATAATTTTCATTGAAATAGTCCATGTTCGGGACATTTTAAAACTATTACTATTAGCTTTGGTAATATTTTTTTAAAACCACAATTTGGGGCACAAACTACACGACGATCTCTTGGAAGATGGAAGAGCATTAGAAGAAGTATTGCAAGTCAAAAATCTAGTCAATATGAGGTAATTTGTTAATGTTATAGAACGTGTGTATTAAGACAAAATGATAATATAATTTACACATCACACAAAGATGAGGATAGGTAACAGATGCTTTTCTTTACCAGTACAATTACAAGTTGTCTACTAGTTACACTACTTGTGAGTATAAGGTTAGAAACTGTCCTATAACCGTACTTAATATCAAACTATCAGTAGTAATGATATCAAGCTAAAATATGGTTAGCAAGAAATGTATTAGAAAATATTTATAGTTAGCTACTGTTTATATGATTTACTATTATTTTGGGGTTAAAGTGGCAGGGGGGGTTAATCCCTATTTTGATATTCTGAAATATCCCCCTACACAGACCACTTGCCAACTACTAAGAAGATAGGATTTTAGTAGAAATGTAAAGCAAATAATCCCCAGCAAGTTCTTTCCTCTATTTTGTTTTATTAAAATCTCTCTTTTCGTAACATATTGTCTTCCTTTAGTCTCTTGACTTTTCTACTGCTGTACATGTGTATCTTACTTCAGACTGGAGTCATCTATTGTAGTTTATAAATATGGAAAAAGAAAAAAAATCTATTCAGCAGCCCATAGTACGTTCCAAAACATCTGTAATGACAGCGTCAATCACCGACATAGTACATGTTCTTAGAAACAACAGCGTCTGTGGTTATAGTTGAGATCAACATAAGCATGGGTTAATGGAACTCTATCAGTAATTCACAATAATTAACGTGTTATGGTCAAAGGCCCCCGAGTTCCTAACATTACGTATGAAAATAAACACACATTAAAGGTGGAATTTTCTAAAGTGCTATAAAAAAATACTTCCCCACACTCAAAATTACAACATGGGCCAGCAATAATCAGAGTGTGATTTCATAACACCCACATCATCTTCCTACCAAATAAAACTAGAAACAAATGTTTGAGCTACACATTTATTCTTTCCTGTATCTAGAAAGAGAGCATTCCAGAGTTGCAGGCTCTCAGTGGAGCACAACCTGCCTCCCATCCCCTTGAGAACTGAGAATGTGCCAATCACAACTGCCAGGAACGGGAAACCGGACAGCAGTCTGTTCCTCCAGTAGATTGGTCCTATATTTAAGATTTTGCATCTTAGCAGTCATCTCTCAAAGCACATTTGTGGAATAACAGGCAATCAGCACAGTTCCTAAAGCATGGAAGTAATCAAGACGTGTAGATAAGGGCTCTTGAAGTTGTGCAGCTATATCATGCAGGTTGCAACTACCAAAAGTGGCTCTTCATGGAAATTCCAAACAAAAAGCATATTTGTAACTTAGCCAAAAGTATGGATCATTGTGGAGCAGTCTGGGTCCAAAAGAAAAGGAAACTTGTGAATATCTTGGAGGGGGAAAACAAAAAAACAAAACAAAAAAAAACAGGCTACCACATACAGCTCAAAGTAAAAAAAAATATATATTTTTTAAATGTCCACCTAAGTTGCTACGCTTACCAAACTTCCTTGATCATTTAATGTGGTTTACCCTAGGGAGATTCTCCAGATATCCCCAGCCCACCACCAATACTTCATCCGATCTGAGTTGAGCTTTAACCGGTATCTTTAATCAACTCAGAAACACTGGCCAGGTAGCAATACAGTGCTACAGTGAAATTGCTGTGATCTGAAGTGATGATAAAATAGATCTGGGTCTCCTCAGCCTACTGAGGAAGCCAAAGACCATGCTGCCTTTTCACTTGCAGATCAAATCATAACTTGGTTTCCTGGATATTGACTCAAAAAGAGACTTACATTTGGTAGAAGATTTAAATGTGATCAATCTTCCGTAACAGCAAAACAAAATCAACTCCTTTATTTTAAAAGATAAGTCCTATGTTACTCACTTTCCATTTTTCTTCCAGTGCTAAAAGAAGAGCTTTCTTGTGTTCTCTTTCCAGCAACTTCTCCCTTTCTTCATCAAAATCTTCTTGCTTTTCTGGTGCACCAATTAAGTGGAGCTTTGAGATAGATATCACCCAGGGATCCACATGTGGGCGATAAAAAGGTATCTGGAGCGTTATTTTGCCAATGAAACCTAGAATCACCAAGATGAAACATTGTTAGAATCCTACAGAGTTACACTGTTATACTCTATGTAAAGTGAGAAAGGAAAAAGACGTAATCATTGCACTGTTAAAACAGAATTTGATTGCCATAAATTCAGATTACATTATTTGTCCAAGAATTTGACACTTAGCTGCTAACTCTTATTTTAAGGTCAGTTCCAGCTATGACTGATTACTAAAAGATCTCTTAAAAGAATCACCAGTGTATGAAATGCTTCATACTTGTAGTAGGAACTAACAAAATGAATAATTCCTGTAGAGAACACCTGTCACACACAGAGGCACAAATACATACCTGCTTTTACTTCAAATGGCAACTCCAGTTCCTTCAAGGCATCTTTCTTTAATGGTAGGTTTTCCAATTCAACAGCACCTGCAGGAGGAAGAGAAATAGCAATATGTTGAGCAAAATTAAGTTAAAGACTGCTTGGCTGAGGATTATGAACTTAATACCAATAAGAAGTTTTTTTCTTTAAAACTAATAAAAATAAATGAAGTGGGATAAAAATTCTATTTCATGAGCAAAGCAAATCTATCATTTTAAAGAATGAGGCAATTAGATGTGATATTTAATATTTTGTAATGATTTTCAAATGCCATCTGCCAGAGTTATTTGATATGGTCACAGCATATATTTCAAGGTACTTAATCTGAACTTCTCCATCAACAGCAAAGCATCTGGAAGGCAATTTAAAATAACCAATTAGATGTTTTCTGGAAATTACAAAAATACACACACAAGATGATTTTAAACAAGGACACGTTTTCAAAACAAAACAAGACAGAAACTGACATTAATCTGTAGAAAAGAAAAAATAGGATTGTTGTTCTAAAATGTTCCCTGCTAAAATTACAAGTGGGACAATAAGCAGATGAATGGAAATTGATTTTTAAGTTTTTGTAAATATACCCACAGTATGCCACAGTAGCATGGTATAAATAAAATAATTCCAATAGTGAGGGGAAACATATAAATGCCCAACACACAACAACAGTTTAAACTGTAGCACCCTTGGCCTCTATAGTTCCATAGCAGGCAATCATATTTTTATGAAAAGTCTTATATGGTAGATATATTTAACTCATATTTCATTTTTACACTTTCATATTTCACATATTCACTTCCTTATCGCTTGAGTAGGCCCAGATGAGAACTGTGGCCTCTTTCCTCCTTCCTAGCATTGAATTACAGTTTCAAGAAAGGCTGCTCCTTTCAAATACGTAAATTTATCTCTCACACAGGAAAGAAAAATAGACTCTCTTGAAATGTTTCAGACTCAGGAAAGGGGAGGATTTTAGCAACAACAACAATGAAATGCATTAAAAATAAACAGGATGAAAGAGAGGAAGCAAAGGAGAGTGGGAAGGACAAAGGAGGGGAAAGAACAAATGCTGGCGTGAAAGGCATGAAGAAGAGGGAAGATAAAATGGTATGTGGAAAATTCATTGTGAGAAATTTGTTTAGAGCCTGGGTCCTTACATTCATTACTCAGGTTAAACTCCTTCTAGCTTCAGTAAAGTTTCATCTGAGTGAGGAGTACAAGAGTGGGCCCTTAAAAGAAAACATGGCCACGTACTGAAAAACTGGGGCCAAATCCCATAATCTGTTAAATGTACACAACTCTCATTGACTTCAGTAGGTACTGCAGAATATAAACCTTGGTTTTTGTTACGAGAAGAATAATTACAGGATATGTCTCACCAATACATCTGAAAATGGAAAATCCCCATGGGTTTCAAAGGAAGACACTAAGAATCTATTCCATGAAATCCTAAAGTTTCCGGTCTCTGATGGTCAGGAAATATACTTCATACCGTGAAGGAACTTTATGTGACTACATTTGCTTCGGTATATTATTATTTATATTTATTATTTTTATTGGCATAGCACCCAAAAGCTCCAATCAGGATCAAGGCTACACTGTTCTAAGCACTGTACTAATACACAAGAGGACTCTGTAAACTCTGCAGGGCAGGGGCAATCTAATGCATACTTCTATTTGTTTCTCACCGACCAGTCCTATCCCTGTACCTGATAATAAGAATACAGCTCAAGGCAGGGCCAACCAAGAGTCAAAAAGAACTTAATACTATACACTGACAGCCAAAATTCCATCCTAGAATTATTTCTTTAAGTAACCAACAGTCAAAACTGGCTCATTGCAGTGTAAAAAAATTTCTTCTCAAAACAAGTGAAGGTGAGGGACTACATTACGTAAGTCAGTCAAGACTTTTTTTTTTTTTTAAATCATGAGTTATTACCCCACCTTTCATGAGTGAGTCAGTGAGTATTCAAATAAGTTCTCACCATTACCTGTTATGTACATTCTATAGTGCAAGAAGAAATTTCACAAACATGCACACACAAACTATCATTGCAACTACATATTGAAAACTAAAGCAACTGTTAAGCTGCCTATTTTCCATACAAGCTTCTCTCCAAATCTCTCCCCTCGTTCACCCTGAATACGCTATCAAAAGCATCCCTATCTGCTTGATACAACTTTCCAATTAACATTTGCTAAGCACTATTTCTCACCTTCAAAATTCTCCTGAAATCCCTGTTCCATAGAGCACTCCAGATAGAGAGATGACATGCCACTGTTTGCTTTACTGATTTTCAAAAATTACATGAATAACCCATATCATCAGCTGGACTCATGTGTGCTCTTTGATATACCGTATGTTCTGTAAAAATACTTTAAATATTGTACTAAATATCTTGAGAATACATTGATTTCCAGAAACACTCGCTATTGTCATTTGATATTTAAAGGAACTCCAGTTTAAAAAATAAGATTTCCATTAGAAGATGTTGTATCTACTACTGTTGCAAGCAACCCCTATGATTACTGTAACAAATAGATTAAAAAAAATATTATTTCCTTCTAGTTTGTCAATTTCTTTACTTGACACACATGCACAGTGGTCAAGTGCATAGTCACTTTCACTGTTCATGGATGGTGCATAACATTTGCAAGGCTCTGAAAGAGGTTCCTTACTAATAACAGCAGCAGCAAAACTTAAAATGAAACAAAAGAGGCAGCAGACAAGTATGTGCGCACATAGAAAAGGGTCTGCCTGAGCACATTTGGAGTTGTTGCTCTTGGGTGTTCCCAGAAGACCCTTCAAAACATCAAGAGTAGAGTAGAACAGAAAACCCATATAGATTTTGTTACAGATTTCCAAAACAAACCCTCAGTACACCTTAATAGGGGGCGTTATCAGAAAATCATTTTTTTCATTAGTCTATTTAAAAAAAATTAAGCTGGCACTAACCCTTTAAGGAGCACCTCTGCTGGGAAAGCAGGAAGATTTACTCACTATTTTTGTTTTAATTGTATATTCTTATTTATGTCAATTTATTACTACAATATAAGAACAAGGTCATAAGTGCTAATCAGTAAGACAAACATAAAAAATATTCAGTATATGTTTTCCAGCTTTTAGTGAATACAATATCATTCTATCAATATAATTCTTAAAATATAAAACAGAGATACATCAAACAATGCTAATAACCCTTACCTTTCAGAAGAGCTACTGAGAGTTGGTCTGTGTTCAGGTTATTGACATATTTTCCCAAATAGGTGTTGAGGACCCAGGCTACCAGTCCCTCCAACATGATTGTATCCTGGGAGGGGTGGCTAAGACTCTGTTGTCATGCTATGTTCCATAGTTCAGTTGTATTCTGTTTTAAATGCAAAAGGGAAACATGTCTAAGAGATATACTATGTGCTCTCAAACCATTTCTCACCCTTCAACATAGAGAAATTGTGACACAATTGCAAACAATTTTCACTTTAATCATCCCATCCCAAAGGCACTGGAAAATTAATATTAAGTAGAAGATGTTTTCCTAGAGCAGCTGCTTAAAAAAAAATGTAAGAAATTTGCTATGTACAGCTACTTTTAATTACCCTGTTAATCCTAGGTCAGAGCATAGTGCAATGAAGTTACTATTTGCCCTGTTTTTATTTATACAATATTAGACTGTATGAACTCCCATAATACCACCTCACCTGCTGCAATCTTTATTGTGGTAGACTGCACTCAGTTTTTTAACCTTTTCCACACTGAGATTTGTAGTGTTTTAGTGATTAAAAACACCAAGCAGAGTGACCTAGTGAATAGAGCACTGGACCACAACTCAGGAGACCTGGGTTCTATTCCAATCTCTGCCGCTAGCCTGCTGGGTGACCTTGAGCAAACCACTTCACTTCTCTGTGCCTTAGCTTTCCCATCTGTGAAATGGGGATAATGATACTGACCTGTCTCGTAAAGCCCATTGAGATCTGCTGATCAAAGCATTATACTTACATAATATGATCGTATATAACCTCTACTCATAGAATCATCATACAAAAATTAATATTTGCATCCTTCATATTGCAGCACTGTCCTATTTTGAAGCACTAAAAGAAAAGGTACCACATTGTCCTCTCTGTCTTCAGGAAGACGACTAAAAATAAGCAGTTCTGGATGCAGGTTAAGGTGCTGTCTCTGTAGCCTTGTACCTGTCCCTCAAATCCCATAGGAAACCCCTCTACTGGTACTCTATAAGGTCTGGGCTCTCCAACTTTGGAAATTATGGTCTGGAGTGGAGGGTGGCGCCACACTGTGACAGTGTTCTCTCCCCACTTTTTATGTACGGCTTCATACCATGTCTATCACTGCTATCTGAGTGCACATGCACATACCCACCCCAAAACTTATTTTAGTTCACATTAATGCCGATCTGGTCAATATTACTTGCTATCCCCGCTCCATTTTGTGTAAAATCCCCTGAACAAGATTCCCAGGAGCAGCTAGCAGGGGAAGTCCTTGCAGCACTGCTCTGGAAATGACTGAGAGGAGCCAATGCCCATGTTCTGTGGATCTCAGGAACTCTACAGATCAGGTTTTCTGGGAAAAGAAGTGAGCCAAACTTCCAGCCCGTTCCATTATAGGAAGAGTGAAACCCAAACTCCCTGAAAGAAGAGTGCACCGGAAACTCCATAAATGAAAATTGATGAATTTCCTGTCCCCTAAAAAGCAGTTACTTTTGTAGAAGGCAATCTGGCCCTAGAACAGGAAAAAATGGGTAATTTCATCCTAACTTTTACTTAGCTCTGTGCACAGGATGCAAATAAGCATGTGCCTTCTTTCAGCACACTTCTATACACTACATATTTATACCCCCAGTGATACATTATACACCTTTAGTAGTTTCAGTCTGAAATATTTATGTTGTATTTATTTGGTTAGTCTTTTAAGCTCTCTGACCAACATGTAATCATGTTCATAAAATAAGAAGCCACTTGACCGCGCTGGGATGCCAGCACCCATTGCTGAAAAGAATCTAGTGCCATTAATCTTGCCTCAGTGGACGTGAATTGAAAGAGTAGTGTATATGCATGGAAAGCTCAACTCAACTTTTGCTAACAAAGGTGCCAATTCCACAAGTTGATTCATGTCGGAGGATCTTCATGCCAAGTGAAGTCAATGGGTACAATGAACCAGTAGAGATCTACCTGTGTGGATCAGCTTCCAGTACAGGGCCTTTAATTCTATTTCTTTGTGGCACTCTTATAAACACTTGCAAAACAAGTTACTTAGTTTTAATTTCTTGTCTGCTCAGGTTCAATAAGCTCAGATAATACTGACAGCTATCATGATCTTACAGTTTTTAAAGGGATACTGTCAAGATTCTAAAGATAAAATACACATACTTCGACAATGGTCACACTTCCAATTTTTTACCCTCACAATCTTTACCAAACATTTTTATTGCAACCCGTGCTGTTGCCAGAAAATAAAAAGGCACATTGTAATTTATGCCTCACAGTGCTGTCATCCAAGTCAGCTGTAGAACTATCATTAACGTCAATGGGAGCAGGATCAAGCACTTACCTAAACATTGGTAAACAAAGGGTGAATACACGGTATGATGTGGAAAAATACTATACATACCCCTGCTTTATTAACTGAGTGTCTGGGGGTACATCATTTTCCCCAAGGCAACATGAATCAATTTTTTAAAACATGGAGTTGCAGGTGGTAGAAAGTGAAAAAGATACTTTATATAAAAAAGCAGGACACTAAAGGGAAATGATTAATTTGAGGACCATATTTTAATTTTTATATTAAAATTCAGGGTTTTTCCATAGCTAATATGAGTTTTACTTGACTGATGGTTGCAACGTGAAGGTTCACATTTTTTAAAATATCAATGAAACCTTTCTTCTATTAAACCCCGCCCCCAAACATTCAATTTCTCTTCAGCATTAAAAACCCAAACATTGTGCTAAGGCTGAAAAGTGAAACTGACTAGAACTAAAAGTTAAACACAAAACAGCTTAAAATAATGCAAAGTAACAAACTATTAAAACCAAAAATATTAAAAGTCAAGGAGTTCATTATTTAAAATTATCGGATCTTTTGACTTAAAATGCCTTTAATAGTTTTCATAGGCAATGCTAGCTACACTCCACAAACTAAATTCTTGTCTTTCACACAGCCGATACTGGCATCCACCTTTCACTTTTAGTTGAGATTGAAATTTTAGCTATGACTAACAAAGTAAAAGTTTTAACCAACATGTAAGCAATATCCCTATCCTTCCCACTCCACCCTTCAGAGAAAACTGTAGATGCAAAATCAAGATGAAAACCTTGAGACAGTGTTAAGATGGACTGGATATGTTATCAAAAAACAGGATCACGTGAAAAGGAAAAGACACATTTCTGCAAGTCATCATAGTTGAGTTAAACTCAAGTAAATTCTGACCTTAGTTTAAATTAACCGTGGGATATATACAATCTTACTTGAAAAATACTAAACAAAAGTGAGTAAACATTTATCAGGAAGGGCTGGAGGAGTGGGGATTATTAAGAAAGGATGGGAGGATGCGTCAAGAAATCTCAAAAACCTCATGCCGACTCTTTGGAGAGAAGGGGTCGGGGACTTTTAAACCAGTGGCACAGGCCCTGCAGGGATATGATTACTGGGGTGAGTGGGCTGGCAGAGCCTGCCCCCTGGTAAAGGCAGGCCCGCGGGAAGGGCGGTCTTAGCGCCGGGTCAGTGTAAGGGGTTATTGGGGGGTGAATACCTTGCTGGACTAGTCCGAGGGGGCTGGTGGGTGGGGTCATTGTTTGGGGATCAGACAGCAGTAAACCCCTAGGAAAAGGTGGGTGCTACTGGTATGAGGCAGGGAAAGGTCACCTTGCTAAGAGCACAGCAGGGGCCGCCCCAGGAGGCTGGGGTGACAGGGTCACTGGGGGGGGGGGAGGGGGGCTGCTGGAGCCGGGCAGCTGGAGGGAGGGAGGGAGGGTGTAACAGGGGCAGTGGTACCAGGACCCTAGCAAGGGAGCCAGAGAATCACAGCCAGGGCCAGACCCCGGGGGGGGGGTCACTCAGAGCCAGGCCCCTGGGGAGCTAAGGGAGAAGTTGGGGGGGGGTGACTCTCTGCGGGCCAGGCCCCTGGGGAGCTAAGGGGGGGCGGGGTGTGAGGGGGTGACTCTCTGAGGGCGGAGANTGCTAAGAGCACAGCAGGGGCCGCCCCAGGAGGCTGGGGTGACAGGGTCACTGGGGGGGGGGGGTGAGGGGGGCTGCTGGAGCCGGGCAGCTGGAGGGAGGGAGGGAGGGAGGGTGTAACAGGGGCAGTGGTACCAGGACCCTAGCAAGGGAGCCAGAGAATCACAGCCAGGGCCAGACCCCGGGGGGGGGGGTCACTCAGAGCCAGGCCCCTGGGGAGCTAAGGGAGAAGTTGGGGGGGGTGACTCTCTGCGGGCCAGGCCCCTGGGGAGCTAAGGGGGGGCGGGGTGACTCTCTGAGGGCGGAGACCCGGGGGGGTGTCATTCTCTGAAGACCAGACGCCTGGGGGGGGGGTGTCACTCACAGGGACAGGAGCGCAGGCTGCGTCCCCCGCGGCCCGCTCCCCGAAGCCGTTAGCGGCGCCTCCCCCGCCGGTACCTGCCTCGCTCCCTGTCCCCTCAATGGCGCTCTCGGAGCAGGGCCTGCGAGTGAGTGAGGGAGCCGGAGCCTGCGCCAATCGAGCCGGAGCTAACGGATGGGGCCGCCTGCCTGTAGAGTGCCGAGCAATCGATCGTCGTCCCCGTCCCCGTCCCCGTCCCCACCGGGCCTGGCAGACCTTTGAGCCCAGCTAGGCCCATGTAAGGAAACACCTGCCTCGCTGCAGCCCTTTTGGGACATGCGGCTTTCACCTGGGGCCTAGGGGTTAGAGAGATTGGTGGGGCTTGGCCACCTCCTGGCCCACCCAGGTGCCTTGTGGTGCCCTCAGCATCAGCCTTGTGCCTCGCCCTGGCCATACACCACCATGTAGGGTGACCAGACAGCACACGTGAAAAATCTGGACGGGGGTAATAGGAGCCTATATAAGAAAAAGACCCAAAAATCGGGACATCTGCTCACCCTACCACCATGCATTGCAGCGAGGGGTGTGTGCAGCCCACAGGTGTGCACCCACTACAGTGCCACCCTCACCACCAAGCATTCAGACACCATAGAGTCAACATACCCCCCCAACCCCATCATCACCACACTGGCTTCAATATAATGAGATTTTAAAACATAATAGCGTGGGTTGTTGATGTATTTTCTCTTTGGTTTTTGAGCCCTACCGTTTCCCATTTTCAAGCTTGTCTCCCAACCATAAGGGTAACAATACTCTTATTTGTCAATGAAAGCGCAAGATTCTGATGTTATCACATGAAAATGGGAAATGACTGCCTAGAAAGGAGTACTGCGAAAAGGGATCTGGGGGTCATAGTGAATCACAAGCTAAATATGAGTCAACAGTGTGACACTGTTGCAAAAAAAAGCAAACATCATTCTGGGATGTATTAGCAGGCGTATAATAAGCAAGACACAAGAAGTAATTCTTCCGCTCTACTCCGCGCTGATTAGGCCTCAACTGGAGTATTGTGTCCAGTTCTGGGCACCATATTTCTGGAAAGGTGTGGACAAATTGGAGAAAGTCCAGAGAACAGCAATAAAAATGNGCGCTGATTAGGCCTCAACTGGAGTATTGTGTCCAGTTCTGGGCACCATATTTCAGGAAAGGTGTGGACAAATTGGAGAAAGTCCAGAGAACAGCAACAAAAATTATTAAAGGTCTAGAAAACATGACCTATGAGGGAAGATTGAAAAAATNAAGAGAAGACAGAGGGAACATAACAGTTTTCAAGTGCATAAAATTTGTTACAAGGAGGAGAGAGAAAAACTGTTCTTAACCTCTGAGGATAGAACAAGAAGCAATGGGCTTAAATTGCAGCAAGGGAGGTTNTAGAGAAAAACTGTTCTTAACCTCTGAGGATAGGACAAGAAGCAATGGGCTTAAATTGCAGCAAGGGTGGTTTAGGCTGGACATTTAGGAAAAACTTCCTGTCAGGGTGGTTAAGCACTGGGATAAATTGCCTAGGGAGGTTGTGGAAGCTCCATCACTGGAGATTTTTAAGAGCAGGTGGGACAAACACCTGTCTGGGATGGTCTAGATAATACTTAGTCCTGCCTTGAGTGCAGGAGACTGGACTAGATGACCTCTCACGGTCCCTTCCAGTTCCATGATTCTATGACTCCAGCAGCTGGCACATTAGAGAAAATTAATAAATATTGCAAGACCCAGACAATAGGAACTCACTCAGTGCAACCACTAAGTGTGTACCAGAGGCATATACCCATATCACGTGAGTTGTATACCACTTAGTGTGTAATAGAGATGTTCATCAATGAGCGTACCAATGGAACCACCTACATTTCAAGGACAAAGGATAGCTATGGAAAATGCAGGATAAATTTTATTTGAAGGGAGGCCACCACACAATGTGATACAATTTAAAAAGTGTGTGAAAGTGTATGTTTTTTGCTTCAAAACATTTTCAGTATGATCAAATGTTCCTTAATAGCACTTGATTTGATAATGGTCATGAGCCAATAGATGCCACATAAGGCACATGTTTTAGACACAATAAATGTGTCCTCAAGGAAACAAGTGAAACAAAATGTTAATATCTGATAATGGTTGAAACCCTACTTTAGCATGGCTTCATATTGAAAGGATATTTCCTCAATCATCCCCCAAACAGACACTAAGGGCATTATTCAATGCCTGCTGAAGACAACAGAGACTCCCACTACTTTCAATGAGACTGCTCATGAGCCTATAGTTAAACATGTACTTTACTGAATCAGGCCATATTGCTCAGCGCTTTGCAGGACTGAATCTTAAAAGAGTAACCCATAGCACAACTGGTAACTCCTGTAAATAAATGTCAATTTCAGATAAAATATAGTAAGTCACTCTTTATGACACTCCTAAGTAACTTACATGTAAATCAGTCTTACAGGGGCAGTGACCCTTTGTAACAATGTGTTGTGGCCATATACATAGGGACAACTTTCTGTATATCAGCGTTGTGAGAAGCAGGAAATAGAATTCTGGTTCTTCAACCTGTAAAAGCACAGACCCCTCCAACAGGAGATAAAAGGAGAGTCTCCACGAGGTGGCAGTAGCATAAGGGTTTGCAGCCTCTGTGTAGGCCAGTCATCAAGGGCTGGTTGTAATAAATATTTATAGAGGCCTGTTTACATACAGTACAGGACACTGGGATTTTTGTGCACCATTCCATACACTGTATCTTTTGATATAATCACTAAGGCCCCTCATCCTGCAATGAGTTCCACACAGCTACACACATCCACCACTGAAGTCAAAGGGAGTTTGGATGGGAATAGGGCACAGAACAGATTGCAGCTTCACTCATCTTCTCTGAAATCAAAGATGAATGGCTTTTTACTACGTCCTACTTAATTTTAAACTAGTACCAACATTTAGAAAGTGGTAAATGAGACTGAACTTGATCAAACCTGCTTTATAGGCAATAATGATAAAAAGAGCCAAAAGTAATGTTTTGGATACAGAAATTAAGGGGATGCAAATGAAATCAACAAATAGTAGGTTTTTTAATTTTTTTGAAAACAAAGGCATTTTGTTTACTAGAAAGAACAGAACAGGGGAGTTCAAGTCATACATAAATTATAAAAATAAAAACAGATTTTTACTTTTTTATACATAGCTATGAACAAGTTAAAACATTGCTTTGATAATATTTACATGAATACATAGGATTTTTATTCCACCATGCAGCTGCATAATATGAAGAGCCCAAAATTAACTGCCATGGCTGAACCCCTGATTTTTCCTTTGAGCTGCTGTTTCAATACGGACCCAGTTCTTGGAAGTGATGAGCAACAGATACAGATGTTCAGCACATTGCTGGAAACAGCCTGCTGTGCAATCAAGTCCTATGTAAGCGTAAATTCTGTGGTTTTGGATTAATTTCAGTGTTTCCATATGCTAAGTCATTTCAGAGCATACTCTCAACTGCAAGTTAAAATATAGTTCAGCATGTTTCACCTCTAACCTCCACAGCCACAGAGGATAATCCTGAAAGTTTAGGTGAAAGTGTAAAGCATACTTGCTCTTCAGCAGCTGTTGAATGAAAGCTACGTAAAGGCATTCTTCTTCAGCCTAAAGCCTCTGGAATAAATTTTGCATTCTGTTACTCTTGAGCAGCTCCAGTAGGATTTGCAGGTGTTTTAATGAGGACAGAATTCAGACCCCAGTTTCACTTAGCCTGAATCTGACTCGGGCACTTTGTAACAAATTTATGTTTGAATGCAGACACCACAGTTGCTGGCTAAACCACACATGTGAAACATGATTATGGAAAGTACAATCCCAGAACTTGAGCTTCAAAAGCGCAGACTTCTGCCACCGGTGCTAAAGAAAAGTCTCCATTAGTTGTCAGTAGGGAGTACAATCTCCTTGCAGATCAGCTACTAGACGACAATATAATCACAAACAGCTGATTTTGTGGTTCTGAGGTTTCATTCCATTCAGCCTTTCACCGTTTCCTGGGGTCAACCAGGATGAGTTGTATGAAATACATATTTGCCTGGGTCTTCACCATTATTAATTGAAATGTAGAGGAAAATATTTGGCACACACCATTCTCTGTGACAGACCTCAAGAAATGACGTAAGAGTCAGCCAGCTAACAGCATTAAATCAACCATGGCACAAAGATCTTAGATTGACAATTACCTACTTCAATGTAACAAGTTCTACTTAATATATATTTTCTTTTTTAAAAAATATATTAAATATGTACAGCTGAGACAAAAATAAGTGCACTTTTTGCTATTGTTGAATAGAATAGTTGTAGTCTAGTATAGAAGCTCATGTAGAAGATTTTACCCTCCAATACACATAAATCTTAGAGAACAGATATGCCTCCATCATATGAGAGAGAGAGAGAGAGAGAAAACAGCAACAAAAAATATCAAGGACAGAAGGAAAGATCTGAAGCATACATCCCTTAAAAAAAAGTGAATATTTTGAGAGGTGGGTGGATCAGATGGGAAATGGTATAATTTGATGCCATAAAAACATGTGACTAAATCAATAGCATTGGATGGCTGGTCACCAACTCATTTCTCATGGAATGCTGGTCTTAGTCCCGTTCTTAGCCGATGGGATGTGTGAATCAAAAATCCCATCATTATCCCTAATGGCATCCTGGAGGCAGACTCAGCAGATAGGTGAATGACTGAACAAGCACGAAGACTGAATACACTTCCTTTTCAGCTGCAGAGGAGATCCCTCTAGGCCAGGATCAAGACATGTGGTAAAGGCATGACAGAAGGAAGCTTGCACGTGACAATTTGATGGATAAACAACCTACTAAATTGAAAAGAAAAAGAACGCTTTTAAAAATAACACTGACTTCTGCGAAGATCTTCCTTCAACTTTTAAAGCCATTACATATTAGAAGGTTAAAACATTTTTAAAAGGTTCTGCATCCCTCCATATCTTTATACATTTTAGATTTTAAGTCTCCATAAGAATGCTATTCTTAACGCATTGTTTATTTTAGCAGATCAGAAGCTGCTTAGAGTTTTATTGATCAATATCTGATCTATCATCTTCTTTAGCTATTTTTCATCCCTGCATCTTGAACACTCAGAGGAAATGGCTTTCCTTCTGGAAATGGTAAGCTTGGAGGTAAACTATCTGCAGCTTCCACTGAGATTTGAATTTCAGATTCTCTTTTCAAGGGGTTTTCTTCTTTAGAAAGGGGAATTTCTTCCTCTGTTGGAGTGCAGTAGGGAACATTTTCATAAACCGTGGTGGTTGAAGTGGTCGGATCTGGAAATTGTGGGTTGTGGTTTGAATTACACAGGTTAACAATACAAGTTACGTTCACCTGCGTTCCTCCACTAGCAGAATGCTCTGTGAAACAAACAGAAAACAAAACAAATTAAAAGTGGAAGAGTTAAACCTACAGCAGGAGGATAAGATTCTTTATCCAGTTTAATGACTTAAGAAAAATTGTAAGTTTTAAAACAGACTATGTAGATTGAATCTCCTTCCTTCTCTTACTATAGGCAGAGTTGGTAGCACCACCTAGGGTACGTCTACACTGCAATTAAATACCCGAGGCTGGCCCAAGCCAGTTGAATTACTCGCGGGGCTCAGGCAAAGAGTCTGCTTAACTGCAGTGTAGATGTTCAGGCTCGACCGGAGCTCTGGGACCTTCCCACCTTGCAGGGTCCTAGAGCCCGGGCTGCAGCCCCAGCCTGTACAGCGACATAGCAATTCAACAGATCCTAAGCCCAAGTCAGCTGGCACAGATCAGCGGTGGGTGTTTGTTTGCTGTGTAGACACACCCCTAGAGTTAAGGTTACCAAAACACTTTCCATTATAAGATCCTGTTTTCAGTGGCTTATAGCTTTGCCAAACTAACTGTTTGGACTAAAATTTTCATGCCAGGTGTCTGCCCCAGGCTGAATTTTTGGGAAAATTTCAGCTAAAACAGTTCAGCTGTTTTCAATAATTAGGTTAGGGAAACCTTAATTCTGCACAAGCAACCTTAATTCTGGAATTTCCTAACTGCTGAGTGCTTGCCCTTGAAACCTTAATGTTCTTTTAAGACTGATTCTTTGGATGTAATCCGTAAAGATATTGGGCAACAAAAAACTTTCAGAGTCATTGGATCATTTTTGACTCTCTGGATATTTGTTGAATTTTTTTCCTTACTCCCCATCTCATTTCCTACACTCTTCCCAGTCTTCTTGCCTTATTGCCCCCTTGTCTCCTTTTCCCACACTCAGTTTAATACCTACAGTTATGCTGCCCCCTTTGCCTGTGTTTTTTCTAGAAGATGTTAACGGCTGCCAACAAGCCGTACTTTGATATATACACAACGAAGGACATGGTTAAAAGCTAATGGGCCCCCTTTTTCAGGCTAAATGGAAGGAGCAATTAAATGTCCCTTTATGTAGTGATAGCTGGAAACAATAGGAGGCTACCACCCAAGGCACTAGGCCACATGGCAAAGCCTGATTAGCTAAGCCATGTGATCTGAGGGGTTCCCTGCTAGAATATTGATTGAAGGTGGGTGGGTGTTTTTAGGAGAAAGTCAGCAGACAGTGAGGGAGGCGGCTGTGAGCATGGCCCTGAGAGGGAACAGGGACAGAACTTGTTGGGCACGGAAATGGCTGAAGGGGCAGACTTGAAAATGGTGAACAAGAAAACTGCCTATTGTTTGATCCTAGTGTGTTCAGGGAGACAGGACTTTGTGTACATTCTTCCTCAATAAACAGGATTGCATCCAAGAAAATGCTGACTCATATCATCAATTTCTCTTCCTAACAAAAACAAACCTATAAGGGCCCCAGATATTGGCTAACTGCTCAGGCCAAAGGAGCAACAGCCTACAACATTCTGTCCACACCCGTCCAGCGTCTCGAGTCTCCCAATCCTATTTCTTCAAGCAGTCACTCCTCCCTCCTCCTCCTCAACTGTCTCCATACACTCCCACCGCTTGTCTTGTATCTTAAAATTCTATTTACATTTGTTGCACTCTCTATGTTAAAAAATAATGATGATCAAATACCGGAGGGCTCTGGTGTTCACCTTTCAATAGACTCTTACCTGAGCTTGCAGAGCCGGGTCTGGCTCCACTGTGATGATTACAACCTTCTGAGGTCATACGTCTCTGCTGAGTTCCCTCGGTTTCTTTCTTTTCTGTGTTCTTAATACTTATTACACTGATTCTTGAAGCTGTGTTGTCCAAAGAGCTGCTGCTTGACCCAGGAGTTTCTAAGAGATGCTGCTCCTCCTGCTTAGGACCACTGGCGCTCTGTGCTCCTGTATCTCGTGGCCTTTTGTCAGGCTGCTTCTGAGGACACAAGAAGGGTTGGGACGGTTACAAAAAATGGCAAAAGGTCAAATTTTGTGAAACTTTTAACAAGAAAAGAAGATAGTAGGTTGAAATAAAGCATGGGGCTTTATTTCACTGGTTGGGTCAGATCCTCAGCTGTTGTCGATTGGCATAGTTTCACTGATGTCAATGGAGCCACAACAATTTACACCAGGTGATGGTCTGACCCCTTATGTCCTAGGTCTGTTCTTAGGGGCCTGAAGAAACCTTTAGTGATCCCCTGGTGATCCCACTGGCATACTGACCACCACAAGGCCATTGCAAACTGGTGCATCTGAGGCTCTAACTTGTTCAGGGGGCAACCCACTCCCCTTATCTCTCCAGCTATATTTTTCAGCTATTCATTTTTATTATATTTTTAACGGATATTGATCTTGCATGAATTTATAAAACATTAATTAATGAAAAGGGGCAGCAGGGAAGAAGGAATGAAGTGATACTCACCAAATCTGGAGCTTCAATTGGACAAGAACCAAATCAGGTTGCAAGTGAGAAAAGAAAGTTAAAATTAAAAACAAAACACCAAGTACTATCAATTACAAAAGAGCTACACTTTAACTAAACAGGGATATGCTGCCTGCAAGAGGTCTGCATTTTATTTTGTTCTTGTATCATCTGTGGGTGGAGCAGACCTGGTTGTGTACCCTGTTTTAAAATGTTATCATACATTTGCTTTATATTCACTCTGCAATGTGCCTAGAGTCTGGGACAGGTGCAGTAGACAAAGGGGATTCTCAAAAAAATCAACTGAATTAAATAATCAGCACTCTCTAGCAGAAAGAACAAAGAGTGCTGATCACAATCAAAATCATGGCCATAATAATTAAGTAAAATAACAATTAATAATGTTGTGTAATTATATCATGCAGCACAAAATACTTTACAAACTGCGATGGCAGTTTTTGTTGCCCAGGTGCTTGATTTCACGGGAACACTGGAGGCTTACAGGCCTGTGTCCCAGATACGAGGGATTATATGAGGCTTCAGCGGTGCACAGGTCTCATGCCAGCCTTCCATGCAGGGAAGAATTTCACCCCAAATACATATTGAATATTGTGGATAGGAGACTAGCATTTGTATATCTAAGCTTATTATTCATTTAATTTCATCTGTGTTATTTTCACTCCATGAATCTTACCTTTTTTTCTAGAAACTATGCAACAGGCAACCCCTGCAACTACGATGAGTACTAGAGACGTCAATCCTACTATTATACCTACAAAAAACAAGAGAAGTAATTTGGCGGACAGATCTAAGCGGTACTGGTAAAAACTGGTGATTTTTTAATTTTTTTTTTGGTTCTCCTTTGCTATAAAAGTTAAATATCACACACATCAGTTGTGCATCTAAGTTTAACAGTGAGCGTTGGTTTTGGCTGATAGATACAAAAGATCTTATTTTGATCTCACTTGCCTCATTAATTTGGACTTTCCCCTAATTTTGAAAAGTGAGGGATGGATTCTGGCCCACACACCACCCATCAGGGAGCCACAATGGGCCAGGAGAATTTCCCAGGTGCAGGAGAAGCATAGGGCTAACATAAGCCACCCTATGTTGCCCCTTATACACACACAGGCTTCAGCGTAAAAGGTAGGCCAGGAGAAGGAGAGAGCATCCCCACAGTGTTCAATACTATGGAGAGTCTAAGCTGCTCATAGGCCGCGTGGGTAAGACTGCCATACATCAGAATGACTCCCAGGAGGTTTGTTAAGCCAGAGGCAATTTTGGCCCCTATAGCAGCCCAGACTCTAGGCATTACACCTTTGCACTTGCTCCTCCTGGGCTGCATCTCTCAGGAGAGACAGCACACAACCTGACACTGGGCCCCAGAGGAAATTTGCCAAGTCACAAGAGAGCTGCAGTGTACTAGAGCTGGGTAAGTATTTTGGAAAAAAATGTACAAACCAGTCTAAGCAAGCCCTTTTGAACTCCTCCAACGGAATGTAAGCATTGCGAGTTTGCATTTGCAAATGATTTCATAAGCGATCAGCAAAGAAACACCTATGCGTCACCTCACTTCCCGAACAGAAAAAACGTGAACTTAATCAATAGCTCACCAATGGTCTGAGAGACATCAGGAGAAAGGCCTTGCTGGACGGCACTGGTTTTTATTTCTTTGGTTCCAAAAACGGAGCTTTCTGCTGTAAGCTGGCTAGTGCTGGGTGTGGTGGTGTGAGGAGATGTTGCTATGACAGCAACATCTACCTCGGAGTCACTGCAGACTGTGTCACTTGTGCTGCTTCCTTCAACAGACACTGACTGACAGCTGCAAAGAAACAAGAGGAGAGTTTAAAAACAAAACCACCCCTGGACACAATTACAGGCTGATGTCTTGTTAAATCAGAAAGGGCAAATCGGGGACTTACACTCTGTGCGGTTTGCAGGAGGCAGTTGAGGATTCTTCATCTGAAAAAGTGCCGGGTGGGCAGGGGGAACACTCTGTATTCGTAATGTTCGTTCCTTTAAACAAATATTTCCAAATGTTGCCAGTTAGTCACTTGTTGAGAAATGCCAAGTGAATCATAAAGTTTTAGGTGGGTCATACAGATCCTGGAAATGTTATGGAGACAGTAAACAAAAGCACTAGCTTTGACAGCCTCCCAGCCAAGCATCCCACATGCTGCCCAGTTACAGAAGGAAAGATTAATTGGGCTGTTATCTCTATGCCCTTGAGGGCTACAGTATTTTTCAAAGGGTTACTTGGAATCAAATGGAACAGTTAAAACATGGCATTAAAAGCCAAACCCTGCAGTCTTTGCCAATCCTTAATCAGGCAAAACTCCTAATCCAGTCACTGGAGTTTTACTTGAGTAAGGACTGCAACGGTTGGCAACCATAAAAAATTAGTCCCCACTCCCCAGCAGCCTCTGGGTATGATGCTTTTTCTTCACATCAGTATATTCACCACCATTCTGGGGCCAATCAAGGTAGGCACAAAATTTAAAATACCATCTAAACCTTGATGCAATCTAAATAATATTCTGTAAGCAGGAATGACCGAAATGGAGGACGCATATTTCGCAAGTAGAGACGGGATCATAACAACCAGCCCTTTCCACTGCCTGGCATGAGGAAGGAAGATTACAGAATGAAACAAAAGCTCTGCAATACGAAGCTGCTGGGGAACGTACAGTTTAAGAGTCATGTACTACACCCCACAGTCATACTTCAAAGCCACTTAAAACAATACAACCCACAGCAATACGCAGCAGACCCCGACGGCACTATAGTGCAAGTCAGTATTAAAAATAATGAATGTCTCCATTCTAGAAACATTAATATTTCCATCATTAAGAATGAAATTTCTTCCCTGTGCAGAGACAGCACAAGGCTCACATATCACTTAATCATTCAAAACAGGACTTAAGTAATTCACAGGCCTTGAGCTGGCCCTCTGCATGCACAGGGATGAATTTCGCCCTAAAAGAATATTAAAATATCCAATATGGTTTTAGGGGCACTGTGCTGCTGGATGTGCCATCTCTCAGGTTGGGTTCATTAAAGATCCCACGGAAGCTTTGACAAGATAAGTGTGTTTGCCCCAGAATCCTGGCCACATGACTTCTCCTTAGTAATTACAGTGGACTCATCTAAAATTTCCCCTGAATTTATCATCGTGTTAGGTATTCTTCACTTTTTGTCCTGAACCACAGGGTAGCGTTGCTTTGCAGATACCATGGTTATATGCACTTTATAAATAAACGTAATAACAGTTGTGACTGCCATCTTCCACCCAAGATGTGGCTACATTTTACTGATGGGTGACATGATCCCTGTGTGGAAACTACAATATTGTCATTTTTACTCCATCCTGACTCAGGAAGAACTCCCACTGAAAACAGGACTGCAGAAATAAATCCACTTGTTCTGAGATTTTTAAGCCATCTTTAGACAGCTACACTGTCAGAGGGTCCTTGGAAAATGCAGAACCATCTATCGCAGGGTGAAATTCACTCATGTACACTGTGCAGTGGGCCACCACAAGATTTATTCTTCACCTAAATCAACCCTACGCCCTGTTTTGAGATCGTAAGTGGGATTTGAGCAGCATTCAGGCCTAATGCTAACAGGCAGACTTTAGCAAACTCAGGGAGTTGGTAGAGAAGGTCCCATGGGAAGCAAGTCTAAGGGGAAAAACAATAGAAGACAGTTGGCAGTTTTTCAAGGAGACATTATTAAGGGCACAAGAGCAAACTATCCCACTGCGTAGGAAAGATAGGAAGTTTGGCAAGAGACCAATCTGGCTTAGCCAGGAGACCTTCAATGATCTAAAAATCAAAAAAGAGTCCTACAAAAAGTGGAAACTAGGTCAAATTACAAAGGATGAATATAAACAAACAAACACAAGTATGTAGGGATGAAATTAGAAAGGCCAAGGCACAAAACGAGATCAAACTAGCTAGAGACAAAGAGTAACAAGGAAACATTCTACAAATACATTAGAAGCAAGAGGAAGACCAAGGTTTCGGTTTCCACCACGAAGGTTGGTGGTGATTGGACGTCTAACATAGTGAATGCCAGTGAAAATGAGGCAGGATTAAAAAAGGCTAAAATAGGGAAAGAACAAGGTAAAAATTACTTAGACAAGTTAGATATCTTCGAGTCACCAGGGCCTGATGAAATCCTAGAATACTGAGGAGATATTTGAGCCATTAGCACTTATCTTTGAAAAGTCATGGAAGACAGAAGAGATTCCAGAAGACCGGAAAAGGGCAAATATAGTGCCCATCTATAAAAATGGAAATAAGGACAACCCTGGGAATTACAGACCAGTCAGCTTAAGTTCTGTAACTGGAAAGATAATGGAGCAAATAATTAAGCAATCAATTTGCAAACATCTAGAAGATAATAAGGTGATAAGTAACAGTCAGCATGGATTTGTCAAAAACAAATTGTGTCAAACCAACCTAATAGCTTTCTTTGACAGGGTAACAAGCCTTGTGGGGGATGGGAGGGGGGGGGAAGAGGTAGACATGGTAAATCTTGACTTTAGTAAAACTTTTGATACTGTCTCGCGTGACCCTCTCATAAACAAACTAGAGAAATGCAACCTAGATGGAGCTACTATAAGGTGGGTGCAAAACTGGTTGGAAAACCATTCCCAGAGAGTAGTTATCAGTGGTTCACAGTCATGCTGGAAGGGCATAACAAGTGGGGTCCCGCAGGGATCAGTTCTGGGTCAGGTTCTCTTCAATATCTTCAACAGTGACTTAGAGAATAGCATAGAGAGGACACTTACAAAGTCTGCAGATAATATTAAGCTGGGAGGTGTTGCAAATGCTTTGGAGGATAGGATTAAAATTCAAAATGATCTGGACAAACTGGAGAAATGGTCTGAACTAAACAGGATGAAATTCAATAAGGACAAATGCAAAGTACTCCACTTAGGAAGGAACAATCAGTTGCACACGTACAAAATGGGAAATGACTGCCTAGGAAGGAGTACTGAGGAAAGGGATCTGGGGGTCATAGTGGACCACAAGCTATGAGTCAACAGTGTAACGCTGTTGCAAAAAAAGCGAACATCATTCTGGGATGTATTAGCAGGAGTGTTGTAAGCAAGACACGAGAAGTAATTCTTCCACTCTACTCCGCGCTGATTAGGCCTTAACTGGAGTATTGTGTCCAGTTCTGGGTGCCACATTTCGGGAAGGATGTGGACAAATTGGCAAAAGTCCAGAGAAGAGCAACAAAAATGATTAAAGGTCTAGAAAACATGACCTGTGAGGGAAGATTGAAAAAATTGGGTGTGTTTAGTCTGGAAAAGAAGACTGAGAGGGGACATGATAAAAAGGTTGTTATAAGGAAGAAGGAGAAAAAAAAATTTCTTAACCCCTGAGGATAGAACAAGAAGCAATGGGCTTAAATTGCAGCAAGGGAGGTTTAGGTTGGACATTAGGAAAAACTTCCTAACTGTCAGAGTGGTTAAGCACTGGAATAAATTGCCTAGGGAGATTGTGGAATCTCCATCATTGGAGATTTTTAAGACCAGGTTGGACAAAAACCTGTCAGGGATGGTCTAGATAATACTTAGTCCTGCCATGAGTGCAGGGGACTGGGCTAGATGACCTCTTGAGGTCCCTTCCAGTTCTATGAGTCACACACATGGTGCAAATTGCAAAACAGAGCAAAATAATAAAGCAAAGAGTGGAGAGAGATAGGGAGAGCTTTACTGAAACACGCAACTGTGAGAAGAGGGGACCATATATCCTTCCCCCTCACAGACAACTCCATTGTGACTCCTAATGCTGTATTTGGTGCATAGATGCTGTTATGATGGGTGCACTAGAAATACCTAAGAAAGTAATTTAGGAGATCGGAGGAAAATATTTCTGTAATGTATAGTGTGCAGGGTGGATCAGCAATTATTTTTATGGGCAGACAAGTAGCAAAAATACTCACGCTTCATCCAATAATGATTTGTACATGGAAACTGCTCACTCAAACTTAATTTACCTGGTTTGGAAACGCCATGGCCTTTTTCACATGTCTTGTGTGCTTTACAACGCAGGCAGCGACTGTGACTTTGTTTTGAAGCACAGTAGGTGTTGGCTGAGCAGCTGCAGATTCTGTCATGGGTCCTTGTGCATTCTTGAGTCTGCACTAATCCTAATTCCAAAAACAATAAAGCAAGTTGTGATGATATAAGGAAGAATTAAAGTGACAGTCCTCATTACTGTTAGTACATAATGGAAGTGAAGGTCAATTATTTTGCAACAGGTGACTAGCAGGGTTAGATTCCTCTTCAAAGAAAGAGATTTGCCGTTGTGTGCACATTTTCTGAAGAGTGACCTCTCTTGTACAGGCACAATTTGCATTTGCAAAATTTGCACTTAGATGTGGATCCCCACAGTTGAACTGCAGCCATAAATCTAAGCTCTTGTGCCTCTGATTACCCAGTTTTCAATACAACGAGAGGACAGGACCCAGAACAGCTGAAAATATACCTCACAGTGGGAGGAAAATATACCATTTAATATGGTGCTTTGAAGGGGTCGCCCAGACATTTTTCACATAGTACACACAGCTGAACCCCCTCATGTCCTCCCCCCACCCTCGTCAGGGCTCCCCACCACCCCTCTCCTGGCTGGCTCCCCTGCACGGGACCTCACCATGGCTCCCCATAGTTGTAGCGGTCTTGAGGTTGTCATTGAGCGAGTCCTGAGGGCTCAGCAGTTGCTGGAAGTGGGATGAGGCTGAGCAGGCCCCGGGGAGGAGCCCTGGTGTAGGAGCTGGCCTCACAGCAGCGGCAAGGAGGAGAAGCGCCAGCTGCCCCATGGCCCACACAGCCCCTCCTGATCAGCACTGCGACCCCTGTGTGCCAGGTGACAATGCCACTCACTCAGTTTTGGCCCCGCCCATCATGATGAAGGGGCCGTGGAGCCAAACCTGAGCGGGCAGTGCTGCTGCTCCTCAGCACTGCCGTTGGGCAGCCGGGGCAGGAGGGGGGGGGGGGGCAAAACTGAGTGAGGGGCCTTGCAACCTGTGGCATTGGGAGTTACAGTGCTGTTCAGGAGGGGCCCCGAGGCTCCTCTCAGATGATCCTAGTGCACCACCAGGGCTCTCCCTCGGAGACCAGACCGGCCTCGCCATACTTCCAGCAGCCCGAGCCCTGGGCACCCCTGCCAATGGTATGTGCTGTGCGTAATGTGCGTAATGTGCATACGGGCACCACTGGCGCTTTGGTCCTAGGGACGTTGGATCAGGCCAGGGGCTGCCCACACTTTGCCCAAGGGTCATATTGGCCACTTGCCAGGGATCAAAGGGCTGCACCTCATTCGCATAATATGGAGCAAAATGCAAATGCCCTCATTTTTTATTATGGAGATGAGGCCTATGCAGACTATAGCTCCTAAAACACAAGGCTTCATCTGCATTCAGGTGGCTCGCAAAGCAGCGCGGCATCCCGTCTGTGTCTATCTACCTGCCCATCACTACGGTATCCGAGAGCTATGCTGGGACCTGGAGCCTCGCCGGACAATCCATCTATACTGAACGTGAACCTGATCACAGATCACACTGTAGACATCTGCAATTAGCCAGTTTTGTCACATTTGCCTGCCCCCTTTAGACCTAACCCAAAGCTCACGGCCATCAATGACTCCCATTGCCATAACAAGCTTTGCACCAGGCCCTTTAGTCTTTATGATGCTTCCCCTCCCTCCTAATTGCTAGTGAAGTGAATGAGAGCATTACTTTTCCCCCACTAACCCCAATAGGAGTCGCATGCAATGGGAGGACAGACTCTGTTGTTCCAACCTACAGTCACCAGCGATTACATTGTGTTACACTGTGCACCCTGTGATGGACTGAGCCAATATCCTTCTGCTGCCTGAACTGCAGAGCAAATGAAAAACAAAAACAATACAAGAACGTCACAAGTCACCCCCACAGCTGGTGCTAATTATTGGAGGCCAAGAAATGAATGGACCATGGGACCTGAAGTATCCCTCACCTGCTCAGCAGCCCCTTCAAGTCAGGGTTCTAGCAATATTGGCTGAGGAGTGCAAGGAGAAACTGACACTGCTACCACGTGGTACCAATTTTGTGGCTAACAGAGAAGTTCAGTCTCCAGGAATATCAGTCTGATGCCAAATTATTAAGAATAAAAAAATCTGTGACAGGGATGGATAAGTGACCTCGAAATCTTTTCCCTCGCTTATTTCTAGGATACTATTTACATTTAAATTGTTGTATAATGAAAATTCGCAGTGGGAATAGCCAGGTGACGGAAAGACAAAAAAACCCAAATTATTTAGAAGATGGAAAACCAGGTTAAACCAAACCAAACCTAGGAGCAGACCACTAGTACCATTTCCAGGCAATCAATTCCTTCTGGATTGTGCTATTCATCTAGAATGAACTTCACCTCTGAGCAGATGCCCAGTTCAAAGCCTACGCGCCACTGCTGCCTTCACAACAGAGATGAAGTGAGACTTAAGCGGTGCAGCGGCATCTTTGTGTAGGCTCTCAACACAGAAGTGAGTTTCACCTCTAGAGTATCATTTAGATCTATCTTCTCATTCTCAGCATCCCTAAAACAGAACAGAGCTGGCAAAGGGATAAGCATCCCAGGCAATGACTTCAGCATACCGGTATTGCAGCGGGATGAGCAGCCAAGACAGCGCCGAGCTCTGTTCCAGAGCGCTGTATACGTGTTTCCCTCGCACGGTGCACAGTCTGTGTCAGCACTGCTACTGCAGCTTTGAAGCACACGGTAACCTGCAAAATAAACAATGACAATGTCTGCTTGGAATGACTCAGTAGGAATTGCATCTGGTAAGTTTCGTTCATAGCTGTGGCACCGACTTCCCTTCATCATCATCCTGTTTGCTCGTTGATTAAAAGAAACATGAAGAAGTTTTGATAACCACAACATAGATGTTAAAATAATGGTGAGACTGAGACATTAAAGGATACAAGTGAAGAAATGCCACAGCAACCTCAACTCCTCATCCTCTTGTTCCTAAATATTGCAATATATATTGTACCAAATTCTGACCTAAGATACTTCTTATTTTTGTATGGCACTTGGATACCAAGCTGATAAATATCTTAGAATTACCACAGATCCACAGATAAATATACTCAAGTCCCATTGATTTAAGTAGGAGTTGCAAACATTTACTCAAGAGCAGAGTGTGATGATCTATGCTGTGTAATACAAATATTTGGTACCTTTCAAGGATCTCAAAGCACCTTACAAATATGAAGGCACTGATTTAGCAAAGAATTTAAGCCAAGACAAAAGCTTTGCATTCAGAGCACGTGTGATCAAAAGGATCACAGACCAATTGCCGTCTCGGCTACAGCATGGCAGCCACGTGAGAGAGGTGGAAGAACTTGATGGAATATTTGGTGATACTNGCCGCCGTCTCAGCTACAGCATGGCAGCCACGTGAGAGAGGTGGAAGAACTTGATGGAATATTTGGTGATACTGGACTTCTGAAAGGAGATCCACTACAAATAACCTTAAAAGACAATGCTGAACCATACAGTGTACATACACCTCACAGGATTCCTAGCCCATTACTGCCTAAAGTGGAAACTGAGTTAACGAGAATGCAGCAGATTGGCATAATGGAGACAATCTCTGAGCCAACAGCAAGGTGTGCCCCAGTGGTACCAGTTATAAAGAAAAATGGGAGAATACAAATCTGTGTGGAACTGAAAAGACTTAATGAAGCAGTTGTGAGAGAACAACATATCCTCGCAACACTGGATGTCTTCCTCTCCAAAGTGAAAGGAGCTACAATATTCTCCAAGCTGGATGCCTTGAGCAGATTCTGGCAAATCCCTTTAGCCATAGAAAGTGCTAAACCAAACTACATTTATCATACCTTTTGGGAGATTTTGCTTTCAAACGATTACTTTTGGGATTACCAATGCACCTGAAATTTTCCAAAGAAAGATGGCAGAACTGTTAATGAACACAAATGGAGTTGTAGTTTTCATGGATGATATTTCGACGTATGGCTCTTCGATGGAAGAATACAACGAAACTATCAACAAAGTCAGTCTAGACACAAACGAAACATGGAAATGTGCGTTTTCCACCTACCCTAAATGAAGTTTTTGGGACAGACAATAAACATAGATGGAATCAGTCCTAGCCCTGAGAAAGTAAAAGCAATTCAAGAACTGAATGCACCAGTGAACATACCAGAACAGAAACATGTACTGAGCGTGGTAAATTACCTTAGTTGAAACCTGCAAGACCTTTCTACAGTGACAAAACCACGGAATGAACTGTTAAAGTCCAACACATCTTGGTACCGGGGGGGGAGAAGGAGGGGAAATCAAGACATTGCCTTCAACAAGGTAAGAGAAATTATCTCAACAGCTCCAGTTCTCAAGTACTACGAGTGTACAAACCCACAATGGGGGTCAGTGCCAATGCAGGCAGCAATGGCCTAGGTGCAGTATTGTTGCCACAACATGGCTCTGAGTGGAAGCCAGTTGCATTTTACTCTTGCACACTTACAGAAGCAGAAAAAGAATATGCACCGACTGAAAAAGGAGTGCCTGGCAAACGTATGGACACGGGAGAACTTTTACAGCTATCTGTGTGGATTGGATTCATTTACACTGACGACACACCATAAACTGCTGTAACCCTCATCAGTGGAAAAGTCCTGGCTCAAGCACCATTAAGATGCTAACGTCTATCGATAAGGTTAATGAGATTTAACCCAATTGCTAATAAGTTCTGGGGGAAAAACTGGTCATTGCAGAACACTTTGTCACGGAGCGCAGCTTTGCACTCAACTACCCGTGAGTTCAAAGATGCTGTAACGGCGTANTCTGGTCATTGCAGAACACTGTCACGGAGCGCAGCTTTGCACTCAACTACCCGTGAGTTCAAAGATGCTGTAACGGCGTACAGGTCTGTCTCATCTTACACTGGGGTTACGTTCCGCGGTCAGCGCGTAAAGGGAAAACCGCGTATAGTCAAAATTACATTGAGTATAATGGAGGGCGGAATCGCCCGCACTACAGGAACAGTATTTAAATTGTTATTTTTCTCTCTCTCTCTTTTTTTTTTTTTGCCGACCATGTAAAGCTGAATTCGCGCATGTTAAATGCGCGTAAGATGCGACAGACCTGTACATGGAAGCTGTGGATGCATACAGACCAGTGTCAGAAAAGAGACTACTCTAGCTACAAAAAGCAGCCTTGGCAGACATGCAAGGTTAGGAAGTTCGAAGTTACATTGGAGCTGGCTCTCCCAAGTATCTAAAGGATGCTAAGGAAATGACAAGAGACTACTTTGCAGTGCGTAGACCAGGGGTAGGCAACCTATGGCACGTGTGCCGAAGGCGGCACATGAGCTGATTTTCAGCGGCACCCAGACTGCCCGGGTCCTGGCCACTGATCCGGGGGGCTCTGCATTTTAATATAATTTTAAATGAAGCTTCTCAAACATTTTAAAAACCTTATTTACTTTACATACAACAATAGTTTAGTTATATATTATAGACTTATAGAAAGAGACCTTCTAAAAACGTTAAAATGTATGACTGGCACGCGAAACCTTAAATTAGAGTGAAAAAATGAAGACTCGGCACACCACTTCTGAAAGGTTGCCAAACCCTGGCGTAGACAATTAAGCAAGTCAAATGGACACATGAATAAAGGCAATTGCATCATAATTCTAAACAAAATGAAAGGAGAAATCCTAAACCTCATCCACGAAGGACATTAAGGATTAACTAAATACTGTGAACAGCCAACAAGGGGGAGGGATAGCTCAGTGGTTTGAGCATTGGCCTGCTAAACCCAGGGTTGAGAGTTCAATCCTTGAGGGGGCTATTTAGGGATCTGGTGCAAAAAAATCTGTCTGGCGATTGGTCCTGCTTTGAGCAGGGGGTTGGACGAGATGACCTCCTGAGGTCCCTTCCAACCCTGATATTCTATGATCAATGAACTAGACGGTACGGTAGCTGGGCATCAGCAAGGACAAAGAATTAAATATGTGCATGCAAACATTGCAGAACTAACACCAACACAACACAAAGAACCTTTAATAACAACACCTCTACCAGAGAGATCTTGGAAGAGACTAGCCGTAGATTTATGCTAATTCCCTCGTCGTGGACTATTTTTCCAATAGAAATAACGTACTTGAAAGACATAACATGTTGCAGTGTTGCTGAGAAAACTAAAGTGCACTTTTGCTCACTTCAGTATTCCAGAACAACTCGTCATGGGAAACGGATCACAATTCCCTGCAGCAGAATGTGGCATTCCAAACAAAATATGATTTTGATCATATTACTAGCAGCCCACATTCCCCACAAGCAAACGGAGAGGCTGAGAGAGCTGTACAGACAGCCAATAAAATCCTACAGCGGGAAGATTCATTCCTTGCTTTTCTGAGCTACAGATCAACACCAAGAGCTGGTACTGCATACAGTACAGCACAACTCCTGATGGGAAGACAGCTCAAAACTACTGTTCCAACTTTGGGAAAGAATCTATCTCCAAAGTGGCCAGACATGAAGAGGTAGCGAAATTGGATACAAAAGGCTAAGAGAGCTTGCAAACACTTTTACAACAGATGTCACGCATTAGAGAACTGCCAAGTCTAGAACTTGGTGACCGCGTTCCTCTCAATCTGGCGGGGGGGGGGGGGGGGGGGGGGGGGGAGGGGGGAAATGGACAACTCCAGCTGTCGAAAAGAAAAAAAAAAAAAAAAAAATCAGGTCAGATCATCTGTAATCAAGACCGTCCGACAGTGGAGAGTTCAACAAAAACTGTTGACATCTACAGTCTGTTCCTCAGAAAGAACAATCAACAAAGCCAACTCTACAGATGGCAGATGCAGAACAAGAAGACTCAAGGATTCGAAACAGACCACAGCCAGTCATTGCAGCTAATGAATCGCCAGATGACGAAGTTGCTATGCATTCAGGACATGTAATTAGAAAACCAAAACAACTCAGAGACACTTAACAGATTGTTCCATATTGAATTTCAAAACCAGTGGGATAGTGTAAATTTTGTAAAATGGTAGGAATGTAGAACTTAAAGGGAGATGAAATGAAATGCTAAATTGTATTATACTAGTTAGCCACTAGGTGGCATTGTGTGTGGCATTCAGTAGAACCTCAGGTTTCAAAGTAATAGCCGTGTTAGTCTGTATACGCAAAAAGAACAGGAGTACTTGTGGCACCTTAGAGACTAACAAATTTATTGTAGCATAAGCTTTCGTGGGCTACAGCTCACTTCATCGGATGCATGTAGTGGAAAATACAGAAGGAAGATATAGATAGATAGATAGATAGATAGATATATCTATATCTATATCTACACACACACACACACACACACACACACACACACACACATGAAACCATGGATGTTACCATACACATTATAAGGAGAGTGATCCGTTGTCAGCAGGAGAGAAAAATAAGTCTTTGTGGTGGTAATGAAAATGGCCCATTTCCAGCACTTGACAAGGAGATATAAGGAACTGTAGGGGGTGGGGGGGGGGGGAGATAAGCATGGAGAAATAGTTTTACCTTGTGTAATGAACCTCAGCGTTACCAGCACCTCAGGAATGGAGGTGGTAAGACTCAGCATTGACTTAATACAGCTTTGAAACTTTATTTTTCACTCCATGCATCTGATGAAGTGGGTTCTAGCCCACGAAAGCTTATGCCCAAATAAATGTGTTAGTCTCTAAGGTGCCACACGGCCTCCTCGTTGTTTATGCAGAAGAAAAATGCTGCTTTTAACCATCTTAATTTAAATGAAACAAGCACAGAAAGTTTCCTTGCCTTGCCAAATCTCTCAAACTTTCCCTTTATGCTTTTAGTAATTTACATTTAACACTGTACTGTGCTGTATTGGC
This sequence comes from Platysternon megacephalum, assembly GCA_003942145.1. NCBI lineage: Eukaryota > Metazoa > Chordata > Testudines > Platysternidae > Platysternon > Platysternon megacephalum. The sequence goes on along the minus strand of QXTE01000014.1, from coordinate 12,673,808 downwards.
TTTGTCATCTCTGCTGCTGCCTGATTGCATACTTCTGGTTCCATACAAGGGGTGTGGTTGACGGGTCAGTTCGAGGCTCTACTGTACCTTATTTCAGCTAAACTCAGCCATACAGGCGGAGCACTGAAGGATTTTATGCTGAACACATCTGGTGTGTATCGCTCCCAGGGAAGCTCTGTAGCCAGTCCATATCTGGTATAGGAGCACGGCATACAGGAACACGCTGGAGGTCATGCTTGCTCAATGAGAGGAACAATCAGGCCCCGCCAAGAAAGCCTTTGTAGCTAGTTTTGGCCCCTCCTTTGAGAATCTCCATTTTAGGGATTAGTGATGTACTGGAGTCACAGGGAACCATGAAGCCAGGCCCTGGCAGTTAAGTAACACAGGAAATTATTTCCAAATATTTGGTTTTCAAATATATTTTATCTACAATTTCTAATTTGGCTCCATGTATCCTGTTAACGATTTAGGTTCTTAGGCCCCGATTTTTAAAAGGCATTTAGGCACCACTGCGCTCAGCATTGTAACGCCTTACTGATTTAGGAGCCTAAATCTCATTGACAATTCATGGGATTTAGGCTCTAGAATCCCTTTGAAAAAATGTGGCCTGGGCTCCTAAATCGCTTAGGCTTTGCAATGCTGATGGCAAAAATGAGTAAATACCTTTAAAAATCTAGGCTTTTTTTATAAATCAACATGAAAAACCCTTCCGTTCAACTTCACAAATATCGACAACTACAGAGACTTTCAGTTTCCTATGCATTGCCCCAAATCCTGTGCTTGTTATTGTGAAATATTATAATAAAGGGGAGAGGGTGCCACTGGAGCTTGATCGCTATTTACTGCCAGAGTGTGAAGGTTTAATTATGAATCATGACATTTTCCTCCATTGCATTTCTAACACCGGAAACCCAGACGTTAGGTCTTGACATTTTTGGTCAATTCGAGCCACTTCGGCTGCTTCAGCACATGCTCGTTTCCTGCTTAATCATCCAAATCTCTGTGACAGGAACTTTGCACTTACAGAGACAAAGAACATTTGCTCAGCATGTTGTGAGGTAAATGCCAGGGGAGTAAGAATAACCATGATGGCTCGTCTCTTTGACGACAACGTACCCACCAAAGTTCTGAGCTCTCTCTGGGCTTTATACCTATATGATCAAAATACTTGGTGGGCAATTACAACAACCAGCAACTAAAATGTCTTCACCTGCAATCAAAAGAAAGCTTTCTATGCTCAATAAATACTTACCAAGAAGATGTCACTACTAAATATCATTGGAGTACAGGTGTAGACCTGGCTTGACATTAGTAACTTGCCTCATTTCTTAGTAGGCGTAATTGGGAACAATAGGAAAAGCCATTGCAAATCCGATCAGTGGTCCATGCGGTTTGTCTTTGAAAGTGGTCAGCACTAGGGAAAAGGCACCTAACTCCATAATGAACAATTCTAGAATAACTGAACCGACCCAGAGCTAGATTGTACCTAATAATATTGTGCAAATACTAAATTGTACCCCACCCAGGGATGAACAGTGTATTTGCTATTACTGTACTCGGGCTGACATTGGCTAATAATGTTAAATTGGGGGCGAGGATTCGGTGCTGGTGGTTTAATTAGTTTTGTGTATTCTTTTCCTTGTCTGAAAATACATTTTTACAAATATTTTAATAAAAAGATTATGCTCAAAACATTGGCAGGTGAAACTGCATCTGTTCACTTTTAAGAACCTAGCAAATACCCAAGAAACCCCACGCCTCACCATGAAACAGCTGAATCTGCCACACAGCAGCTGGCATGGGATCCAAATCATGCAAGGTAACACTTTGGCGCCAGACTCATTCAAAGGTTCAGCCAACCGGGTGAACCCTTTGGTAAACCCTGGCCAGAAGTAATTCAGGCAACTGGCTCCAGGCCCTGCGGTAAATGTTTCTTACGGTCCCAGTATCAACAATACAAGGTCTTATGGCTGGGAGTATATTAAAGCAGCAAAAATCAGCGGCTCCTCTGGCTCTCTCAATGATGCAGGCGCACCACATTTATCCAGAAATCAGATGAATTTAGCCTTGCACAGTAATAGTCATAAATAACCTAAATCCATTACCTGGAGAGCATTTGCTGCAACATTTATTAATGTTTTCTTCAAAGTATTCAGAGTCTGGGTCTTTGCACTCCGGGGTCTGCCACGTATAAGGCAATGAATAGTTCTAGGAAAAAGAAAGGAAAAGTTGTCAGATGGAAGCATATTATGACCCTTCATGTTGTTGGGGTGTTTTGGGTTTTTTAATAAAGGAAAAATAAAAGGTTAACAGCCGTTTGAGACAGGGAATGTTGTTTCATTGTATGTGTGTACAGACCCCTAACTGGGGCTTCTAGCTGCAAGCTCAGTACAGATAAATAATAAAGTAGAAATTGAAGATATAGCGCTAGAGAATCAATGTATTTGCAGCCAGCTTTCTTTTCAATCTGCTGTTGCGTGCATGACCCAGCAGATAGAGGAAGCCGAGGCCATCTCTGTCTGTGGAGTCACATGGGCCAGACTTTGTCCTAACTTACACCCTACTGAGTTGCAGCCAGGGCAGAAGCTTGTCCTATGTTCTAGCAGATGCATGTTGTAATTCTTGAAGAGAAGTTAAATCCAGTCATTTCAGGCATGTTTAAGTACCTTGTCTCTGTATCCTCATTATCCCTTGTCCTTGTGTATATTAATAACAACTTACTTTCTCTTATGGGTTGCTAAAAAGTAATATTACAGTAGAGGCTATTTTTAAAAGAGAGATTTTTTTCCCCCGATAAACCTCAAAACCTTTGCAAAAGAGACTCCAAATGCCACTGAAATTTCCTGGTGAAATCCTGACCCCATTAACATCAATGTTTTCGCCCTCCATGTTATGGCAAAAGGCTGCAAACATCCACACCTCCCATCCTAGATTTTGGGAAAGTTCAGATTTGGGTAATCCAAACATCACAAGTCAGGACTATCTCTGTAACGCCCCAAACTGGAAACAAAAATATAAAACTACCACAAACACTGGGAAAGTTTGAGATCTGACCTGAATCCAGTTCCAGACTTTACAGCTTGACCCCATCTCTTCTGTTTAACAATCAGTATTACCAATTGCAAGCATGCAAAAATCAGGAGTCAGGCATCGAAAAAATCATAAGATACAAATCAAGAGATTTTTTACAAAATATATTTTGGGGGTTCTTTTCAATTGCCTTCTGATTTCTAAGTTTTTAGGCTGCACTTGCTTCATATTATCTAACTACCTCCGTATCTAAGAAGGCTAGAAACGTAATTCTTTAAAAAATGAGATCTGAGATTCACATGCAGTCTCTTGAGTCCAGTACCTGGGGTTTCAACAAAAAACACCAAATATCACAAGATGGGCAATAAAAATCGTAAGCGTTGGCAACGCTGCATAATCAAAAGGGGAATAGGGTTTGCATCATGTTACAGTTCTCACATTTTCAGCACCACTCTGGTGATGAAAATGTTAGGATACTCAACAAAACCACAGTACATTTATAGATGGAAGGAACTGGGCCTTCTTCCTTCATTTTCATGATGACTTTGCATTTCACTAGACCTGCAGTTTATGGACTGTTTACTTTCTAGTGACAAATCACGACGCAAAAATAAACTGTGCAGCTTGTAAACCACTGCTCTGCAATTTTTTCCTTGTAATTTCATAGCACAACAAACAATCTGATCATCAACACTCCTGGTCAAAAATCCGCAGTCCATCAAAATCAGCTGTGATCAAAATAAAATCCAGCCCCAAGCAGCAGGCCCTAAGCACCGCTTGACACGTGGGTCTAGTGTTTAAAAGCGAATACATGATAATGGCACTTCCGCAGTTCTGCTCCCTGTGTGCATTCAGAGTCGTATCTCCCAACTTCATTCTCTTTTTAAATAAAGGTACAATTTTACAACTTTTTACTCCTATCAGGCTTTGTGAGCCATCACTGCAGGGGGAGAGGGAGATGGATTATATTCTTGCCCATACATCAACAGAATTAACTGTGGAACTGCTCCAGCACCACTGAAACGGATAGAAATCTTTCCATCGATTTCAACAGACATTGGATGAGACCCTAAATTCCTCTCCTCTGCAGCCCTTAATTACATCCAAGCAACACCAGTGCAGGCAAGAGACTCTGTCCCTACTGGCAAAGAACCGGTGCCATCAAACCCAGGCCACCAGATGAAAGCAGGAAGTGGTTTTATCATTGTCAGTACTTTCTGATACCATTGTGGACTTCAGAAACCTCTTTGTTTAAAACCTGATGAAAATAAAATTCAGGAATGATGCCTCTGACAACAGTGATGCCTCTTCTAATGGAAAGTGGCTGGCTGAGAGTCTCCTTTTTTAAAACCTATATATATGGCAGGTCAGATGAATACAGAACAATCATAAAACACTCTGGACCAGATTTTCAGCTGGTATAAATTGGCATAGGTCAGTTACTTCAATGGACAAATGTCTGAAAATCTGGCCCTTTATTCTCAAAGCAACCACAAAAAGGTCACTGTGCCTTTAAAAATAATAATAAAGGAAAGCTTTTTGTTGGGCAGCAAAAGTGTAGGAGTTTCCTGATACATTAAAAGGGCACAGCTCAGAAAGCACTTAACAGTCATTAATTCAATGAAGAGCAAAAAGACCACTCCGCCAGACTCGGAAATCTCATTAACCCAATTGTTATTGTAAGATTTATATAAACTTGGAGACGTGCCTTAAAACATGGATAAAAAGAGAAATCAAAGCAGGAAATATCCTTCCTCCTTGCCAAAAAAAACCACGTTCATATTCCATTGTCTCCTCTTCAGGGTCAGACATAGATATCCACTTCCCACTTTCATTTAAAGGGAACCCCACTGTTTTTCTTCTAGCTGGTAGAAATGTTTTGCCCTGATTTTTAGCAGTGTTTGAGAACAGGGCTCGGAAAATCCACTCTGCCGGTGGCAATCACCAGCAAGACTGGCTTCTTGGACCTTGGATCCAGCCTGTGCCCAGAACCGGGTGGTTTTAGCCTCAAGGGCCTCTTAAGGAGAAGCACCTGCAATCCGTTCTGCCTCTCCTTGGGAGCTCTGGGCGTGAAAGCCCAGCAGATAGAACATCCAGAAGGAGAATGGCCCTGTCCCAAGCACTTCAGGCACCGAACGTACATAAAGCACATCTCTCAACGTCTTCTTTTTCTTCAGTGCCACCATAACATGGAACCGAGCTAACTACCTCACTTAACTACCTGCACTGATCACTCAACTGTAACTACACTAAACTATTATCAAGACACTAAGGGCTTGTCTACATGGGGGTTTTGAACCATACAAAGAGAGTTAATCCGCTTCTAAAACATGAGCCCTGCCAATGATGCAATGTGTCACAGCGCATTAACTCTGCACTTCGCAAGAGGAGTCCAGATTTCAGGCGAAGTGGACTAAGTTCGCGGAGAACTGAATTCGTTTGCACTGTTGTTCGTGTGCAAGCAACAGCTGGCATCACTGCATGCTTCCAATAGCTATCCCACATGGCTTTACAGTCAACCATTACTGACCTGCTTACATCCTGTGCCCTCCCCTGCCTTGGTGTCAAGTTCCCAGGACAACCCCCCCCCCCCCATTTAAAAGCTGGCACGGAGCCAGATTTTGGCCATTTGCTCCTGGATTGAAGCATATCAGCATTCTTGTGACACTACAGCAATTCTACTCCACAACACACCTGGTGCTGCTGCTTGGAGCCGTGCTAAGATCCTGGAGCTCATTTACTTCTTCCCAGATGGCATCGGTGTAGTAAGCTCTTGTGGCCTGCCACCAGCATAAAGACCTGTTTGTAGACATTGCAAAGCAGATGTCCACTATGTGACGTCCCTGGTCTTGAACCCAGGCTTAGGAGTCTCAAGATAGCCGCTACATCCTGGCCATCACCCAAAGCCTACTGGTATCTGGTGGGCTGAGAAACGACTAGGACTATAGCCCCAGCCAAGACACCACCCATGGGAGCTCTGATTGGAGGATCGCCTGGCTCCACCAATTGGTCCAACCACGCTGTTTAAGCCAGGAGAAGACACAGGAAGTTTGTCCAAGCAACCAGGTGGTATCCTGTTGTGGCTGCTTCCAGCATCCAAACCTGTTCCTGATTCCTGCTCTGCTGATGGCTCCTGCCTCACCCCGGCCTTTGTTCCTCTTCCCACCATGATCTTTGCCCCTCCTCCTGCCCTTACACTTCGCCTCCAATCCTCAGTGGCCAGACCTCTCTCTGGCCCCAGCCTCCAACTTATGACCCTGACTCTGGCTTGGCCTTTGGCTCTGGCATTTGGCAGCTGACCTCAGCTCTGACCCTTCATTTCAATTCTTGGTTCTGACTCTGGCTTGACTCCTGGCTCTGCTAACTGGCAGGTGACTCTCCACCCCCAGAAGCCCTGAAGACAAGAAGAGGAAAAGCGAAGGCGTATACTCGCCTCCGACTCTAACCCCCCTTAGCTGTTCTGCCATACCCTGCACTTTCAGTTTTGGCTGCACTATTTTTAATGTTTTTTCCACAGTTGGCAGCTGGTAGCTTGGTTTGTTAAGTGTATTTTCAAGTAACAGTTGTTTTAATCCTGGTTCAATTAAAAACTTTATTTTGATTTGTTACATTACTGTGCGTTGGCTCTTAATGAAACCAGTTTAAAATTCATCCATTACAACTCATCGCTGCTCTGAAGCCAAAAGCCCCTTCACATGAAGGGGAAAAGTCACGGGCAGGGTCAGACTTCCAACACCCATAAGCTACACCACACAGCTCACCGTGGACCCAAACACCTCCCTCCACGGGCTAACAGCTGGATGCAAAGCTGCACATTTCCAGGCCTGAGACTCGAGAACGACAGGCATCCCTAATAACATCCCCTGGGTGTTTCCATTTTCTATTTTCGGTGGCTGCTCAAAGTGCCGAGCAAGTGTCTGCACCTTGGACTCCCACTCAGCTTGCAGGGTTTCTCCCTTAGTCCAACAAATATTGCGCAGAATGCAATGTGCTGCTATAAATGGGCAGCGCAGTTTTTTTCAGCGGCTTTTGAACCTATTCCACAAACAGCGCCATCTCCCTTTCCACAGGCCAACTGTGCTCTCCACTTCCATTCCTTCCTTTTGTCCAAGAGGCCTATGAATGGCGTCGTTAACCAGGGAAGCAGAGGATAAGCCAGGGTATAGCCAAAGAAACCTCACCACCATTAATGTCCATAGGGTTCCTGTGGATAAATATCCTTTCTCCATTAATGCAAATAGGATCTCTCAGAGCTCAGCTGTATCACCACAGCCCCTTCCTGGCCACCCTACATTTATGTTTGTAAACCTGCCACGGTGGTCAGCCGGCCCTTGGAACACCATTGCGGAAATTCCCCTTTCTGTGCCCTAGTACAGGGGGGCAACTGATGGAACCCATGTGCCTAATATAGTTTGGGAACTCCACTGGTGCAAAACCTCAATAATTTTCTGAGCATTACCCAGCTTTATAACCTGGTGCAACAGTATCTTCTCCAAGGCATGACACACCCCTATGACAGTGGCCCCAACAGTCGATCTCCCCACACCAAATTGGTCGGCCACATACGGGTGGCACTCTGGAGTGGCTAGCTTCCAGATGACAATGGTGACCCAGGTATGGGGGAGCACAGATTGGTATGCTGCCTCTGCAACTCTGCAGTCAGTTCAACACATCACTTAAACAAAACAAAACAACATCCTGAAATTCTCTCGCCAGTGCTGGTCATCCCAGGTCCGCAGAACTATCCTTTCGCACCAATCCACACCGCATAGTGTGTAGCTGATCCAGGAGCCGGTCCTCTAGTACCAACTGCTTGGTGTTCTCTTCCTCCACGCTCCCATCCTGCTTCCACCACTGCTGAATCTCCCGCTGCTGCCGCCACATCATTTGTTTGGCGACGTGACAGGTGGTCTCCAAAGCAGAAATTGTCCAGCTTTGAGTGCTGAAATACACCCCAAGTAGACTCCGTGCGATCACAGCTACCACCACAGCGGAGCAGAGCATTGCCGGGTCCATGCTGGCCGACAGCAATTCAAAAATGGCACTAGCCGGCACAAGATGGTAAAGACATGGGATTTCTCAAAAATCTGAAGCCCCCTGGCTTCCCACAATTCATAGCAAAAACAATCCCAGGAGGTCCACTGCTGTGCAGTGAAGCAAAGGACCTCACCCTCTGAAAAGGCAACACCTTTGGTTCACAACAAGCCACCACTGTGCATACACATGACGCAAACCGAGAAACAGAACAGGAGTTCCACGTGCATGCCATTGGTGCAGCTCGCCTACAGCGCTTTGCCAGACACAGAGCAACAAGCTTCGCATTCACACACACACACACGCCCCAGGAATGGAGAACACCCCGGATCCGAACAGACTGGAGTGGCTCACTTCCATCTGGCACAGCAGTTGGAAGGAACTGAGGTGGTAGAGGGCACTTGCGCCCCCTTACATAGCCCCATCCTCAGACGCTGCTTGGAGACAGTTCAGCACCATTAGACAGTGAAATATCCTTAAGTGGGAAATGCGAGCCACTGGAAGAACTTTCCCTGTCAAGTGAAGGTGAGGCTGAGTCCTTCCTTTCTGTCAAATGTAAGCTTCCATTTCAACAACAACAAAAAAGGGGGTTTCTAATACTTATGGTTAGGGCTCCGTGTCTGTCACGGAGGTCGCGGAAGTCACGGATTCCGTGACCTCCGTGACTTCTGCAGTGGTCGGTGTGGCTGACCCCTGGGCCGCCCAAGCAGCTGCCACAGGGCTGATGGAGCGGCTCCACAACCAGCTGCTGCTTGGGCAGCCCCCGGTAGCTGGTCTCGGGGACCACCGGAGCAGCCGCCGGTGTGGCTGGCCCTGGGACCACCTGAGCAGCAGTCCTGGGGGCGGCGGGAGCAACAGCGGGTGGACGGCCCTGGGGGGCCCCTGGCAGCTGGTCTCGATGGCCCCTGGCGGCTGATGCTGCAGCCCCCCCCCGGGCGAGCATCTGCCCCTGCCCTGCCCCCCAGCTAAGATTTAGTCAGAGGTATATAGTACAAGTAATGGACAGGTCACGGGCCGTGAATTTTTGGTTACTGCCCATGATCTGTCCATGACTTTTACAAAAAATACCCATGACTGAATCGTAGCCTTACTTATGGTGTGAAGAAAATCTAGTGAATGTAAAGCAATAGTACGCTGCCTTCCTGCCTCCGCCGCAAAGCAACATTGACAGGACTCTGGTCAGTTTCACAATAGCTCTTCAAAATACTGTAAACCTTGTGGGTGGCTGAGAAACTGACCTGAATCAGGACACTTTCAATCTGCAGCTACTTGAGACATCTTTGAACCAACGTGCACGTTCACTGGGAGCAGGGGGGGATCCCAAACCAGAGGCTGAAGGATGAATAGAGTAACACAGTGCCCACCCCCTTACCAGCACCCAACCACGCACAAATACAGCTTACAGCAGACAGGCTTCTCGGGGGAAGGGTAGAATAGCACAGACCCCTCAACATCCTTGAGGCTCCAGGATGGGGTGGAGAAGGCAGACAGGAAGCCCCTTCTCTCTTTCAGGAGCCACAGACGGTCTTCAAATGTTTTAGATCCCTAAACCCCAGAGGCTGATACAAAAGTGGAGTTCCTGAGCAGCACCCTGGTAGGAATCGCACCTTCTCAGCAGCTGAGACTTCTGGGTTTTTCACTAGGATATTGCCCCTGCACTTCATCTCTCATAGTTCGTGGACAATAGGTTTGGTCAGGCCTGGCTGCTGGGGGCACAAAATATTTTTCAAGTTTTGTAGCGTACCCCCGGATGAGAACAAAGCCAGTTTTAAAGGAGCCACCTTCCAGCTATAATAGGCTCCAAAAGCTGTGAACACGTTCCCTTTACTGAGCTACAGTCAAGGGTTGGGGACTCTGAGGCAGACAATGCAGCCCTTTTCACCAGCAGGAGGTTTGATTAATTCTTATTTATAATTATTCTCATTTATATAAAAAGGAAAAAAATATTTTCAAAAACGTCTAGGTTCAGTGATCATTGTTAATGCTGGGCTTGCTATAGTAGTCTCACAGGAAGAGTAACAAGTAATAGAGAAACCACACCATTTGCAAATGTGAGCTGACAGCACTTCTGCTGCAAAAGCTAGCAAAAGAAAATAGTTTCTGAAGGCTCCGCTGCTGGCCACATTATTTTTAGTTGAAACTCTTCGCCTGTTTATTAAGAGGAGGCCGATCAAGTGCAGTAGCTGCAGTTCTCCGGTCAGGTCATGGTGAACAGTATTAAGTCAAACACACCTAAGGAACTTTTTAAATCTTAAACCTTCACTTCAAAAACAGAGAGAGAGAGAGAGAGAGAGAGAGAGAGAGAGAGAGAGAGAGAGAGAGAGAGANACTTTTTAAATCTTAAACGAGAGAGAGAGAGAGAGAGAGAGAGAGAGAGAAAAATAAATAAAACAAACCACATCATAAATTATCCTGCTGGTGAGGCTTCCCGGCAAGACTCGTTCTTGTCTGATTTTCTGCACTGTCTTTTAGATGTTGCAATACTGTCCTGGAAGCGTTGAAGAGACAGAAAAACCTGTTGCTCGATGGGTTCACATCCGCCTTTCAGAAATTTTGCTTGACACGGTGCGTCTATTGACTGATACGATCACACAAAGTTTATCTGATTAGTGGTGGCTGTTGCTGACTAACTGTTAAGAAATTGTCAATTAATCCTAAACTAAACTAAAAAGAATCTTATCACTTTGGACTTGAATTCTCGGCTGAATACAATGGGCTGGGTTCTAATCTCACTGTTAAAACTTCTGTGGAATTAATTCTTATTTACTCTGGCGTAAGCAAGAGCACAGTCAAGAACAGTCAGTCAGATCTGCTGTGCAAGGACAAAATTGGGCCTCTCATTTGATGGTTAGCTGTCCTAAAGCTAGGTTACTTGGCCACAGGATGATTCCCCTTTTCCCACCCTTGCCCCCTATGCCAGGGGCCAGAAGAGGAGGAGTGTAGAAGCTGTTATGCTAGGCAAATCCTCAGATCCACTGGGATAGTGACAGAACAGAAGTGCAGCAGGGGCCAGGGTCTGGCCTAAAATTTTTCAATTCCACCCCATTTTTGTGCAAGTCATCTCTCCCTCTGCTTTAATTTTGTACCTCTAATTACAGCACCTAACTTGTATTATGAAAATAAACTCTTCACTTGAAAAAGAATGCTGTAAATCTGAAACCCTTTCATGGGCTGATGTGACTCATACCATCACTCAGGAATAAAATCTGATCCCAGATTAAAAGTTAATCATAACCCAGAGTAACAATTTGGCCCAAGACAAGTTTGAGAAGAACCTTGCGCTGAATACTTAGGGTCAACTTTAGAGTTGCTCAGACTAGACAGTAGCATGTGAGGAGGAAAGACTTTTCAGAGATTTGTACGAACAGAATGGAAACATCTGAATGATGTCAATGGAAGCAAAACTCATTTCCCAAGAGCAGGCAGAGACACTTACACCAGAGATTTTGATTCACCCTTTCATAGCTGGTTTCTACTGCAACCTCTGTACGTTAGCTGAACGAACTTTGGCATGTTGCTAGAGTGCTGGACTATCAGCAGGACAAACGGGAACACGCCTAGTACACAAAGGGCAGCACAGGGAGGGGAAGTACGGTACAGTTGGCAATGCCCACGACATTAGGCAGAGCACAAGAGGTCAGAGACCCAGGACTCTGTCCCTATTGAGTTAAAAACACAAATGCTTATAGCACATTCCACTCTGCAGGGTGTATTACAGACTCCCAGCAACCTGATGGTCTAACCCAAGCGTGGCCAACCTGCGGCTCTTCATAAGTGAATATGCGGCTCCTTGCATAGGCACTGACTCCGGGGCTGGAGCTACAGGCACCAACTTTCCAATGTACCGGGGAGTGCTCAGTGCTCAACCTCCTGCTCTGCCCCAGGCCCTGACCCCACTCCACCCCTTCCCCCGAGCCTGCCAAGCCCTCGTTCTCCCCGCTCCCCACCAGAGCCTCCTGCACACCCGTATGATCACAGCGGGAGGGGGGGAGGGGGAGGTGCTGATCGGTGGGGCTGCCAGTAGGTGGGATGCACTGGGAGCGGGGGAGCTGATGGGGGGCTGCTGACAGATTACTGTGGCTCTTTGGCAATGTACATTGATAAATTCTGGCTCCTTCTCAGGCTCAGGTTGGCCACCCTGGTCTAACCTACCGCATGCTTATGAGGGAGCTAGCAGCAGCTTCTGTAACAAAGCAGGGCCACAGCTGGTAGCTCGTCAAAACACATATTTACAACACACCTGTGCTCAAAGATTCCCAGAACGAAGCTGAGCCATCTCCTCCCTGCTCCCTTTGGGGGATTAGCACCCCAGGGACTGCAACTGTGCCTGGCCTCGCTGCTGGGCCCGATGGGAGGAGACTCACTCTCCTCACACCCCCAACCACAATCCAGACCCTAATGTTCATAGTAGAGGTGGACCTGGGTCGTAAAGTTCAAATCCAGATTGGGAGTCGCCCTTCCCCAAAGCGTGAGGGGCTTGGGACGGAAGCACTGAGTAGGTTCCATGTAACAGAGAGGACTGACCAGCTCAGAAGTTCAGAGAAGGGTCCTCCCCAACATTCAGGGGGATTTGCCCCCAGGCCACTCCCAGGTTTGCACCGGGCTGACACAACGTGAAGCACTTCACAGGTGCTAGGTATTAGTAGTATGATGCTGACTTTCTCTAAATCCTGCCCTCAGGCTCTGCAGCTAGCCAGGAGCTTCTCCATTTCAGCCCTCCGTGTTACTACACAGCCGGAACTGGTAACACTCCACTAAAATGCCATCTCCAAATTCAAGGGGTCAAGTGGAGGATTTTAAACAGGAACTGCCTCCTGTAGGTAAACCACAATGAAGTCATCTAACACTCTAACATCAGAACCTGTTGCTATGGAAAAGACTGTGGCTCAGAGACGCAGTCTGTTCAGCAGCAAGATCTACTGCAAGAGGGGGAAATATAGAGCTTTATTTAAAATAACTGAGCTGGTAATTTGGAGGACGAATACTGTCAGGGCCAAATCCTGCCCTCAGACGGTGGCAACTCTCACTGAAGTCAAGGGGTGCTACGCCTGTGTCACTGAGATCAGAACCAGGCCCTAAGACCTACACTCAAAGCATTGAGCTCTTCAAAATCCCTTACTGCCATCACTGCTCTAAGACAGGGGTGGGCAAACTTTTTGGCCCGAGGGCCACATCTGGGTATGGAAATTGTATGGCGGGCCATGAATGCTCATGAAATTGGGGTTGGGATGTGGGAGGGGGTGCGGGCTCTCGGGTGGGGCCAGAAATGAGGAGTTCAGGATGCGGGAGGGGGCTCTGGGCTGTGACGGGGGGTTGGGGTGCAGGGGGGGGGGAGGTGAGGGCTCCAGCTGGAGGTGCAGGCTCTGGGGTGGGGCTGGGGGTGCAGGAGGGAGCTCTGGGCTGGGACCAAGGGGTTAGGAGGGGGATCAGGGCTGGGGCAGGGGGTTGCAGCACGGAAGAGGGTCATGGTGCAGGCTCCGGGTGGCACTTACCTCAAGCAGCTCCCGGAAGCAGCAGCAGCATGTCCCCCCTCCGGCTCCTACGTGGAGGCGCAGCCAGGCAGCTCTGCACACTGCCCCATATGCAGATGCCACCGCTGCAGCTCCCACTGGCCGTGGCTCCCAGCCAATGGGAGCTACGTGGGCGGTGCTTGGGGCGGAGGCAGCACACGGAGCCCCCTTGCTGCCCCTATGTGTAGGAGCCGGAGGGGGGACATGCTGCTTCCGGGAGCTGTGCAGAGCCACGGCATACGTGGAGTGGGGCAAGCCACCGACCCCGCTCCCCAGCTGGAGTGCCACAGCAGGGCAAGCCCCCAACCCCGCTCACCAATGGGAGCTCAAGGGCCGGATTAAAACATCTGAAGGGCCGGATATGGCCCAGGGCCGTAGTTTGCCCACCCCTGCTCTAAGACAAGTTTATGGGTCCATTGTATGAATCGTTCACCCATCTTGTACTCTCTAGGAGTAAAGAGGGCCAGAACAAGGGCCTGTGAACTACTTAATGCGGGTCTTCTGCACAAGGGTGAATTTCACCCTATAAGCTAGGAGCTTGGCATATTCTGACAGCAATGGACAGTACAACTCTCCTTCCCTGACCATCAGCCCCCAAAACCCCAAAAATCTTCTGTATTTTCTTTCTTACGACTATGGATTTTCTTTTTCTAGCTCAGGGGTCGGCAACCTACGGCACGTGTCCCAAAGGTGGCACGCGAACCGATTTTTGATGGCATGCGGCGGAGGACTGAGCGGCTCAGCCCACCGCCGCTCTGGGGTTCTGGCTGCTGCCCCGTTGCCGCCGGCTCCACTCAGCGCCCGCTGCTGGCCTGGGGACCCCCAAGGAACCCCAGGCTGGCAGCGGGCTGAGCAGGCCAGCGGCTGAGACCCCGGCTGGCAGGAGCTGGTGGCCGGAACCCCAGAGTGGCAGCAGGCTGAGCGGCTCAGCCCGCTGCCGGCCTGGAGTTCCATTCACTCAGCCGGCAGCGAACTGAGCGGGGCCGGCAGGGGGGGCTGAGTGGCTCAGTCCTCTGCCAGTCTGGGGTGCCGGCAGCACTCAGCCTGCTGCCGGTCCCTTGCCAGTCGGGGTCCCAGCCGCCGACCCTGCTCAGCCTCCTGCTGGCCTGGGTGAGCAGAACCCCAGGCTGACAGCGGGCTGAGGGGGGCCGGCGGCCGGGATCCCGGCTGGCAGGAGCTGGTGGCTGGAACCCCAGACCGGCAGCGGGCTGAGTAGGGCCAGCGGCTGGAACCCCAGACCGGCAGCGGGCTGAGCAGGGCCAGCGGCTGGAACCCCAGACCAGGATCCCAGGCAAGGATCACACTAAATTGATAAGATCTGCATTTTAATTTTATTTTAAATGAAGCTTCTTAAATATTTTTAAAACCTTAGTTGCTTTAAATAGAACAATAGTTTATTTATATAATATAGACATAAGAGAGAGACCTTCTACAAACGTTAAAATGTATTACTGACATGGAAAACCTTAAATTACAGTGAACTTGGCACACCACTTCTGAAAGGTTGCCGACTCCTGTTCTAGCTTATCTTATCAACATAGTATCCGAGCACATTTTTCCCATCATAAACTAGGAAAGCAGGAAACTTTATTATGCATGGAACTCATTTATAATTCACAAAAACAACGTAAGTGTCCAAAAATATCTGGCCCACACTCTGGCTTGAAGATGCAGGGCCAGAATCTGATTGCTGTCACACTGATGTAAATCTGGTGTAACCCCAATGGGTAGAGCTATTCTGACATAGACAAAATCAGAATCCAGTCAACAATACTTAATAAATCCTACGAGCCACCTGATTTTCTTTACTGGTCCTTGTCTATAATACTGTATCTTGATCTAGTCTGTAATATCAGATCCAGAGACAGATGCTTAAGAGACCACAGCTGTCAGTGGCTTTCTGATTTGTTGCTGATAGCTAACTTTGGTTTACTTTTGATGATACATCTTCTAATACCAACATTCAACAATATGTTGAAGGTGAGAATCATACTTTTGAGATTTTAGTCACATATCCTGTTCGTTTTCTATGATCTTGCTCTGCTAACCATCACTGGTGTATATTAACTAAGACTTATACTGCTCTGGGGCATACAGATATTACACACAGTTGCCATTTTGTGCAGAGTAAGGGAGAGGGAGGAATCAGAGATGACCACCAGATTAAAAGGCCCGAAGCACATGGAGAATGGTGGTGTCAACACTGGCAGAGAAGAGGGTCGGAGAAAGTTGCAGAGGGAAAAAAACAGGGAAGCAGATTTGCCCATGTTAAGTATAAATTGATGGTGAGACATCCAGGAAGAGGTAGCTGAGACAGGCGGAGATGTAAGATTGGATGGAGAGGGGCAGAGTGGGAGTGGAGAAGACAACAGGCAAGTCACCAGTATAAAGATAGCAGACGAAATCATGTGAGGAGACAAGATCACCCAGAGAGAGGGCGTAAAAGGAGAAGTTCTGGTTATATAAAATTAAGGGGAAACATTCATAAAGGCTTCTTGTAATGTGGCATTTGGGGGATTTTTAATATAGAATTTCCTGGCTCTGCAGCGTGTGTGTATTTTAAACTACAATGTCCTATTTAGATTTTCTCCCTTACAACCTTAACTCCTGCTTAATATAATTTGAACTGTGAATCATACAAAGGGCGTTAGTGCATTATTCTCCGTCATTGCCTGGTCTCCTTCCTCTTGCATATGCTGCACTGTGCTCCTTCTGAGACTACAATTTCTCTGCGTAATACCCACACCCCTGACGTCAACCGGGGAAACAAAGAGGAAATAATACAAGAAGAGATGGGCCAAAAGTAAAACCCAGATCCTAATAGTCCCGTCCTTTGGGGAAAACAGGATCTGGATCTGAATTTTGCAGCTGGTTCTCTCTAAGGGTACGTCTACACTGCAATTAGACAACCTCAGCTGGCCTGTGCCAGTTGCTCGAGCTAAGGGGCTGTTTAATTGTGGCATAGAGATTTGGGCTCAGGCTGCAGCCTGAGCTCTGGGACCCTCCCACTACGCAGGGTCCTAGAGCCCAGGCTCCACACCGAGCCCACACATCTAAAAAATGGGAAAGCTCCTGGCAAGGATAACTTGAATGCAGAATTGTTCAAGGTAAATCCTAGGTTAGCAGCCAGCATCTATCCTAGCCGCTCTATTTACATCAGTCTGGGAAAGGGGAAAAGTGCCAGATGAGTGGACCGATGGGGTTATAGTGAAGATACCAAAGAAAGGAACTCTCAGTGATTGTAATAACTGGCATGGTATCACACTTTTATCTGTGCCAGGCAAAGTATTGTGTAAGATCATAGTCCAGCTTGTATCAGAGGCAGTTGATAGCCTTCTCAGAAAAGAGCAGGCTGGTTTTCGGAAAGGGGGTGGATGCACAGACCAGATCGTCACTCTATGAAACATAATAGAACAGTGCTTAGAGTGGCAACGGCAACTCTACATGAATTTCATAGACTTTAAGAAGGCTTTTGACAGCATTCACAGGACCAGCCTATGGCGCATTCTGTGGGCGTATGGAATTCCTTTCCGTATCATCAACATCATCAAAGGCTTCTATTTCAACTTTACATGCAGTGTTGATCACAGAGAGCTCAGTTTTGAAGTCAAAACAGGAGTACGTCAGGGGTGTGTCATGTCTGCAATCCTCTTCAACATTGCCATCGACTGGATAATGCGGCGTACAACAGAAGACATGCCAAGAAGCATGAAATGGACACTCTTCTCATCCCTTGAAGACCTGGACTTCGCAGATGATGTCGCTCTCCTATCACATACCCAACACCATATACAAGAAAAAACAACTCGACTCAACGCATTCAACCAGCAAATTGGACTGAAAATCAACCGCAATAAGACAGATATCATGACTTAATATTGCCTCACCATCACCAGTACGGACAGAGGATTATGTTCTCACCAATGTAGAAACATTCACATACTTGGGCAGCACCATCAGCCAGGACGGTGGAACAAGCCAGGACATCCGGAACAGAATCAATAAAGCCAGGAACACCTTCAGGAGCTTAAATGCAGTCTGGAAATCATCAAAATACAACACCAAAACCAAACTCAAGATTTATCAGAGCTGCGTACTTTCAACACTACTTTATAGTGCAGAATGCTGGGGCAAATGAGAAAGTCTGACATGTCCAAACTGTCTTCATACCATACAACCTGCCTCAGAAAAATCCTTCATATCTTTTGGCCCAGAACAATCTCAAACCAAGATCTATTGACACAGTGCAGCCAAGAGGATCTGAGCATCATCATTGCCAGGAGGCATTGGAGATGGATCAGTCATGTGCTTCGGATGGAAGCTGATTCCATCACCAGAGTAGCAATAAGATGGACACCTGAAGGCAAGTGAAAACGAGGCTGCCCGAAAACAACATGGCGAAGAGCTGTGGAAGCCGAGCTGAAAAACCTGGGGCACAGCTGGGGAACCATTGAAAGACTTGCCAGAAACAGACAGGAGTGGAGGAACTTCGTCACTGCCCTAAATGTCAGAGGCGTAATAGGAATATCATGATGATGATGATTAGCCCAAGCCTCATAAGCCTGAGTCAGCTGGCATGGGCCAGCCACGGGTTTTTAATTGTAATCTAGACATAACCTTCCCGGCCAAACCCAAACCCTGCATCCATGGCCCTTGGGAAAATTCAGAGATGGCTCCAAACTTGGCAACTTGGGCCCATCTCTAGATACAAGGAATTCTGAAAATGATGCTGTACAAAGAACCTAACTAACAGCAGGCCTGGTATTCTCAGCATTCCCATACCTGCCACTGGAAAAAAAGGACTATGGATCAAACAAACTGCAAACATTAGAGTGACATTTTTTGCCAGTATGTTGAACACAGAATCACAGGGTTAGAAGAGACCACAAGGGTCAGTCTAACCCCTTGCCAAGATGCAGGATTTGTTGGGTCTAAACCACCCAAGACAGATGGCTCCAGCCTCCTTTTGAAAACCTCCAGTGAAGGAGCTTCCACGACCTCCCTAGGCGTCTGTTCCGTTCTCCTACTGTTCTTACAGCAAGGAGGTTTTTCCTGAGATTTAATCTAAATTTGCAATGCTGCAGTTTGAACCCATTGCCTCTTGTCCTGCCCTCTAGCATGATCCTCCTGTTTCCCCTGTGACACTAACGGCTTTGCACAGCTCTGTTTACAGTCTCTTAGCCACAGAACTCCTTCATCGTTGCAGCACAAATGAAAATGTGTGCAACAACCAGCTAGCACTGGCACACAGCCCCTAGACCTAATGGTGAGACAAGCTGGGGAAATCAGCACGGTTATCCTGAGCCTCTTGCTTTGGGTTTTTAACAACCTCTCCCCCATTCCCATCCCTCAGCTGCCCAGGCCTTGTATCATGGTCATCACTCATCCTGCCAAGAACTAAATGGAAATTCCTTGGAAACCAGTTAATCACTTATAGGATGGGTCACCGGGGAGAGACCAGAGACACTCAGCTTGCGAGTGAAAGGCATGTGCCCTTGTGGGCTGCTGAAACCACTTCTATTAAAAACACCAAAATATTCTGGTTGACTGAAACGTTCTAAATGGCAAGATTTAGGCTCAGTTCCTGTGGGTAAGTGCAGACTTTGACAAGAATCTTTCAAGTAACTCAGAATGAATGAGAAAAACCAACCAAGAAAAAGTGTGTCATTCAAGAGCTATTTGCTTTGCTAGTTTCCCCTGTCTGAACCCTCCTGCCAGAAAATAAAATGCTGAGCTTTCATTAGACCCACTACGCACCGGTTCTTTGAACTGATCACACTTTGCAGTAATGGGCAGAAGATCGCTTTTTTCCACATCATTATGGTGGCTGCAACGTTTCTGAAACGACCAATTTTTTTTCCAATCTGCATGTGACTTATTTTTATTTATTTTTTTTGCTGGTGAAAGGTGCAAGATTCACAGCCCAAAAAGACCAAATACCCCTATTTGTCAACAGAATGGGTACAGCATGGGCAGTGATGGTGAAAGCTTCCCCAATTCTCTGCCACCCGTGTGGGACCATGTGTAGGAGTGAAAAAGCAGTTCACTGTCCATAACGCAGTCAATCTTTGGCCTCGCTGAAGCTGCCAGCAAGGGGCACAAGCAGGGCTAATTGTGAGGATTTTGGCGATGAAACGCACCACAAGACTAAGACACAAAGCAGGCAAACTGGCAACCAAATGCTAACAGCTTTCAGTCACTACTTACCTGGGCTAGATTCAAACTGGAAGACTATAGCTGAAAAGCTTGCTAAACTGTTACCAATCCACCAAGGTATTCAGTCCCTCTAAAATACCACTGTATAACTCCAGGTGTAATATATATATAAAATACCATTTTGTGTGTGTGTGCGCACACACACACAGTTACACAATGGTATTTTATATATATTACACCTGGAGTTATACAGTGGTATATATATACACCCACACATATATACATATATACACACACACCCTGATTGTCTGGTCACTTTAGCTTTTCATCCTATAAACCCTAAATGAATATAAAGAAATACGTAAATAAATTGCACCTCCTATCAAAGCTTCCCCAACATGGGAAATATTTTAGATCTTGAAATAAATAAGACAAACGTACATATCAGCATGATGGAGGTAAACTATGAATGTCCAATTCTGTACCTATTCAGATAACGTCACCCAAGATGTCTTAGCCTATATAAAGTGTTTGTTATACTGTATAGATATTTTAAACATGTGAACCAGAGGTCACTAAAACTATTACAATATCACTTCTTCCTAAATATCACAAAGGCAAATGACACCTCAGATCCCTCATTACTGTACTGTGCATGCAGATCAGTGTCAAGGTCCTGCAGCTCACCCCTGACTATCTCACCTTCACTGTGGTCCTGTTATCCAGGTCCCTCCCCTACTACCTACATTTGCTTGGAAGCTATTTTCAGCTCTTTGAATATCTCAATTTTTCTGGTGTTCTTTTCTCCAGATTCCTAGTTCTGTTCACTAACATCATTCTGGTCTCCAGACTTCTACATTTGCTATAAATAAGCATCAAAGAGCCAAATCTTGGATTCTCTGCGCATCCCAGGCTATTGGAGATCGGCGTGTGCAAGGAACACAAGACTAGGTCCATACAATGCTTCACTGAAACTCTCTCTCTAAAGCAGTGATGCTCAGACTGAAGCTCATGAGCCACAAGTGGCTTTTTAATGTGTCTCCAGCGGCTCTTTACAGCACCTGATATTAAAACACTGGGTAATTTAATTAAATCATTAACCAATCAGGGTGCTTTTAGTATGTTATTAACCAATTAAATTAACAACTTATTTGCTGTGAGAATTGTGTGTGTGTGTGTGTATATAAAAACACAAGTACTTCCCCTGTCATACTGTTTAAATATGAATAGTACTATAGTAAATGAAACAATGAATTCACACGACTACAGTTCTTTTGGGTAATGTTGATTGCTAATTTCGCTCCTGAACCACTGAGGTCTGAGTATCACAGATCTAAAGTATTTATATGGTCTCCCTTGCACAGTATCTGAGCACACCACCACCTTTATTGTATTTATCCTTGCTAAAATCCACTCCAGGAATAAATCAATATAGCGTGTAAACACAACGTTCAAAGTCAAAATGGCCTTTCCAAGGTTTCTTACTTGAAAAGTTATGTGCTCTGTTAGACAGAAACATAGTTTGAAGGTTAAAGTGTAGCTTTAACCAGCTGTAGCTCCAAATCACGCTGTAGATCTAAATCAAAGGACTTTTCTGTGTATATAAGGGCAGATTTTAAAGTCTTATCAAGTACAACTAAAGGTTCCTGTTTAATGCACACAGTAAATAATGTGCAGAGTTTTATTCTGCACTTGCCAGGGTGCACTTAGTCTGTGCAAAATAAGCAAACAGCCTAAGGAAGCGGATACAGTGCTAAAGCGGATTCCACAAAGAGGGAACCCACCGAGCGCAACAATGTTTTAAAAAAAAAGTAGTGACATTTGCAACGCGATAAAGGGTTAAAACTTGGCTGGGGTTTGAGGGTCTGCAGAGCTCGAAGGGCACAAGCAGAGGCCGTTTGAGAATTACCAGTACTGGAGTCATAACTGTAAAGCAATGAGCAATTTATTCTCTCTCTCATTCGGAGCAGACGCCCCAGCCCCCAGATGTAATCATCTCTCGGGGTCAGAGCCTGGCTCTGCACAGCACGCAACCTCCGAGGGGCCCAGGGGAGCCATACCGCAATGCACATTAGTCAAGAGAAGGAGGAGGAGCAGGATGCACTGAAAAGGGGGGCGCTTTTGCGCCACGGATTAAGGCACCCAACTGGGGAATCTGGGCTTCCTCGTAAGGAAACTGGGCGGCGGGGAGGGGAGGCAGTGAAATGAATGTAGCCCTAAGGCGAGGAGTAAGCAGGGGGCTAATACAGAAGCAATGGGGGGGGGGGAGAGGGGCCTGCCCCACACATAGGGGGTGGGGGAGGCCTTAGGACTCGGCGGGCTGCGGTGATCAGAGCCTGGGCGCCCAGCCCGCTCCCCCCACCTATGGGTTCCCAGCAGCCGCCCGGTCGGAGTCAACGGGAGCCGTGACGGGAAAGGGCCGGGTCCAGCCCGGGGTCCCGGGCCGCGCTCACCCACCTTGCCGGGCAGCGAGCCCCCCACGTGCAGCAGCAGCGCGCCCACCAGCCAGCCGGGCCCCATCCTGCAGCCCCGCGACTGAAACCCGCCGCCCGGAGCCAGCCGAGGGGTGGAGCGGGGCGGGGCGGCGCCGGCTCTGGGACATCCCGCCCAGGGGCTGAGCGGAAGCCGGCGGCCTCTGCCCCTCCCTGGCTAAGGGGTGGGGGCTGCTAGGAAAAGCCCCCCCCCCGTAGGGTGGCCAGATGTCCTGATTTTATAGGGACAGTCCTGATATTTGGGGCTTTTTCTTATATAGGTGCCTGTTACCCCCCAGCCCCCGTCCCCATTGTTCACACTTGCTATCTGGTCACCCTCCCCCCTCCCCAGCGCTCCTTGCCTCGCCTGGAGCGGGGGCAGCTGTGGCCCTGCGGGGTGGGAAGTACTTGGGGGGCCCACAAAGATCTGAGGGGGGTTTGGGGATCCGAGGGAATAAGGCAGGTTGCAGGAGGCTGATCCAGCCCCCCAAAGGTCAGTCCCTTCTCTGCAAGGCGCAGGGGAGCTGGCCGGTGCCTTGGGCTTGGGGCAGGGCAAATGGGGCTCCCCCCAGGCTTGGGCCAGCGCTAGCCCGAAGCAAGAATATTTTTGCTGCCCGCTAAGGGCTACTGCTTGCCTTGCATGGTTTCCACAATATCCCACCCCAACCTGCACTAATACAGGGGGTAAAGAGTCCTCATTAAATGAGATGAATGGGTTTTGGGGGGCAATACTAAAGTGAGGCCCTTTCCACCTGCTGGGGGCCCTAAGAAATGGCTTACAAGCCCTGTCTACACTACACCCGTGTGGGTATAACTCCGGTTTGCTCAGCGACGCAGCTATCCCGAGTGGACCAAACTCCTGGTGTGGACAGAGCTGTGTCGACAAGAAGCCTTCTCCCATTGATATAGCTACCACCTCTCAGGGAGGTGGATTAACTACGCTGGTGGTTCTCAAACTTTTGTCCTGGTGCCCCCTTTCACATAGCAAGCCTCTGAGTGCGACCCCCCCTTATAAATTAAAAAAACAGTTAAATATATTTAACACCATTATAAATGCAGGAGGCAAAGCGGGGTTTGGGGTGGAGGATAACAGCTCGTGACCCCCCCCATGTAATAACCTTGCAACCCCCTGAGGGGTCCCAACCCCTAGTTTGAGAACCCCTGAACTACGCTAATGGGAGAAGCTCCCCCGTGGGAGTAGGTAGGATCTTCACTAAGCACTACAGTGGTGCAGCTGCTGTGCTGTAAGTGTAGACAAGCCCTTCGTCACTAGTGTCACTACTGCCCGGAGGGGCGGATCACCTGCGTGTGTGATGGATTAGACAGATTCCTCCAGGGCAGATGACACATTTTTCCCTTCCAGCACTCCACCCATGAACTGCAGTACAATCAGCTGCACCTGTCTGATTGGAATCTAATCCCTGGGGCCTTGTGTACACTGGGGAAGTGACTCATGATAGAAAACATGTTACCTAGCTACCAAGCACAATTTAGTGCAAAGAGAATTGTGTTTGAACAGGTCTGCTACTTGTGATTAACCCAAGGTTAACTATGACCAGCTAACTGGCTTTAAAACATGATATTAAACATGACTTAGCACCTAGTGTAGACAGAGACACGGCATGTTTAAAAACATGGTAGCTGATTGTGGTTAATGCCCCAGTCCTCTCCAGAGTTAACCATGACTGAGTAACACGATCCCTGGGTGGGAGTGGGGAAAACCATGACCAGCTAATAAGTTTTTACACATGCTTTGTCCTGCTCTACACTAGCCACTGTCATTTTTGACATCAAGATACATTTTCCCATTGTAGACACAGCCTATGAGTATAATAAACGTTTCCTTGTCTGAATTTACTCTGTAGCAAAAACTGTCACATTTTATGGGCCAAACACTACTCCCCTTACTCCTGGGAATATTCCCACAGGCTTCAAGTCACCTCTTGGGAAGGGAGAGAAGATGGGGCTCAGATTAGGGGGAGGAGGGGAAGACAGGAACTATACAGCAGGGTGGAGTGGGGATGGCAAGTGTAGTCTCAGCGGGAATTTCTCCAGCTCGTTGATCCCTTTTCTGTTTCCCCTTCATTATTTATTTCTCTGATCTGCTATTTTGCCTCTCTTAACACTCCAGCTTTTTTCCAATCCCTTCTACAGCTTCATCCTCCACCAAATACGCTTTCAAAACTTGTGATGTTGGGGATAGGAATCACACTCTAAGCAACCCACACAGTCACTGTACAAACAGCTGTGAAATTGCTCCAGTGGTTGCTTGCAGGGTTATAAATCAGCTATTAGTCAGCCCTGTCCTCCATACATTCCAGTGGAGTCAAGGTGCAGACGGAACATCGTAACCTATGATGTAATCTCATACTCCATGAAGGCTGAATTTGGTTCACACTTCAGCACTCATTTGAGTATCTGGGCTTCAGGCTGCAGCTCTTCAATCCAGTACTCCTATCTCGGGGCGGAGAGGGGGGGGGTGCACAGCCACTGACAAGGAGGTATATTGGGGGATCCCCATATGGGGGGAAAGGGNTTCCTATCTCGGGGCGGAGAGAGGGGGGTGCACAGCCACTGACAAGGAGGTATATTGGGGGATCCCCATATGGGGGGAAAGGGGACTGCTGGCATGGTGGACAGGGGGAAAACGAAGGTTCACACAAAGCACCTGCCATGGAGCTAGAACGGGGGACCCTGCTTTAGGGGAAGAAGAGAACAGAAGTTATATAAACGCCTGCCACAGGGAAGGGGGAAGAAGGAATGGGTGTGCCCAAAGAGCCACTAGTAGGTGGAGATTGTGGGGAGTTTCAGGGAGTACCTGAAATAGAGGGGAATGGGAGAGTGGTGCCCAGGGAACTTGGAGGGAATGGAGGGATGCAAGGAGGCCCTGGTCTATGCGATACACTCAGCCTACCAAAGCGAATAAGTGTGCAAACCTCTACTAAGATCAACTAAGACAGGACTTAAACCAAATTTTTTGGGCCTGATCCAAAGCCGAGTGCAGTCAATAGAAAGACTCCCAGTGACTGCAGTGGCCTTTGTCCTTTCTCCATCTCACCCTAATTAAAATAAACCATAGCATTAACCCAGGGCCAGCCTCACTCTCTTTGTCCCACTCCCCAATTTTGCTCCATTTTTTCTTAGGCACACACACAGGTTTGAACTTGGGGGTTAGGGGAGGAAATAAGTAATTCCCCTCAAGCTAATATCTCAGCCCATGTGAAGAAGATGATTGTGATGTCCAAAATTTACCTTTACCCCCTCCAGTCACAACGCTGTAGCTATATTTTATACATCACCTCTGGCGCAAGCAATACATTTTAGCACATGATCTCTATGGATATATCTGCTCTTCTGTTCTAATTAGAAAGGGGAACTTTCCATTCTGAGCCTGAATTGAATTTACACTGAAGTTTATTGACACCCAGATGAAGGCTTCTTTCCACATTGCCCAAATGGTGTAAATAAGCCTTAATGGCAGAGGTGAAAGTAAGCCGGTACACCGTGCCGGACCGTACTGGCTTCTCCAGGCCAGCGATTTAAAGGGCCTGGGGCTCCCAGCAGCGGCCGGATCCCCGGGCCCTTTAAATTGCAACCAGACCCCTGCTGCCACAGCCCCTGGGTGACGGAGACGGCGATTTAAAGGGCCCTTTAAATCACCGCCGGAGCCCCCGGCTGCCACTGCTACCCCAGGGGCTCTGGCAGCAGGGCTCAGGCGGGAATTTAAAGGGCCTGGGGTTCCAGCCGCTGCCGGGATTTAAAGGGGCGGTAGCAGCGGTCAGAGCCCCAGGCCCTTTAAATCGCCGCCCAAGGCCTGCTGCAGGAGCCCTGGGGTAGCAGCAGCGGGGCTCCGGCGGTGATTTAAAGGGCCCGGGGCTCCCGGCCACCGCTACTGCAGAGGAGTCCTGGGCCCTTTAAATCTCCGCCAGAACCCCAAGCCCTGGGGTAGCGGCGGCAGCCAGGAGCCCCCCGGGGTCCATCAGCGATTTAAAGGGCCTGGGGCTTCCCTGCAGCCGGGAGCCCCTGGCCCTTTAAATCACCGCTGGAGCCCTGGGCTGCCGCCATTACCCCGGGGGCTCCAGCAGCGGGGCTCAGGCGGTGATTTAAAGGGCCCGGGGCTCTGCTGCAGTAGCGGCAGCTGGAGCCCTGGGCCCTTTAAATCGCCCCCTAGCCCCGGGGCTCCCAACCGCCTCTGCAGCTGGTAGCTCCAGGGGTGATTTAAAGGGCCTGGGGCTCCCTGCCGCTACCACAGCTGGAGCCCCAGGTCCTTTAAATCAAGATTTAAGGGGCCCAGGGATTTAAAGGCCCCGCCTCTTCCAGTTGAGGCCCCACCCCCTGCTCAGGACTCCGGAGTACCGGTAAGTCTTTTAAGTTACTTTCACCGCTGCTTAATGGGAATGAGAATCAGACCCTTTGGACCTTGAATTGCATTTCCTGGTGATGAGGGAACCTGCAGCTGCCAAACTGCTTTCTTAAAGGTTAAAATTGTTTGGTCTTTGAAATAGGGGAAAAAAATAAAAAACACCTTTTTATTTTCCTGGGACCCATCTGATTCTTTAACACTTGCATAATTACAGGGTACTTTATACAAAGTTTCATCAAGAATATCAAAAAGCAAAGTGTGCCCACAGGCTAAACCACATTTAATTTTTTTCATTACAAAAATTAGCAAAATTGTCATTTTAACCAACTACACTAGATCTAGCAAGAAAATGCATTGGATCCCCCTAGAAAAAAAAGGTTGTATTAACATATGCACAGGGCACACACCTCTATAACTAATTCCATTATTGTGGAAAACCCTTGCAATCACTGTCATGTGAGCATTGTTATTCAGAACCACATCGGTGTTCATAGCTGAAAGAAGAGTCATTTCTCCATAACCCATGCTGAGCCCTGGGAAACAATGAGGCATCCGTGGTTAAAATGAAGAAAGTCTGGGCAAATTTGTCCTCTGTGGTTTCACTTCCTTCTTGCATCTTAGTTTAACAACAATATTTGGTGAGCTGGCCTTCTGCTGCACAATATCAAGAAGTTTTAGCGAGAAATGTTATTTCGATTTGCTTCCGTCTTCACCACCACATGCAACTTCCACTGAAGACGAGCACGGAGAACAATAGAGCCCCAGACTGTTGCCTTTTGGTTTTAGGAGCAGCATGTCTTCTGCATGTAACAAACAAGTACAACAGAGAAGGCACACACCAGAGGTTTCTTTAACTGTGCAGAAGGGCCGAAGACACGTGCAGCAGCAATAGCAACTGGCGTTGAGCAGCTCAGAAGTTTTATGGAGAGGAAAGGAGAATTCAAGAAGGAATGAGTGAAGGAGCTGCCCATGTTTGGACCTAGCACCATTTTGCAAATGAATTAGAGGCAGCGAGTCAGGATGCTGGGATTGTCCGGCGTCCTCAGAAAGTCACACTCTCTGTGCCTCTGGTCCCAACCATAACGTAGTTCTTCCCTCCATCACATGGGTAGCTTGAGGCTTAACCAATGTTTGTAAAGTGCACTGAGTCTCAGATAAAAGGCAGGTTGAAAACTAACATAAGGACAGTGCTTAATTTGTAATGAAAGAGGTAACTGACATGGCAAGCCCAGAGGTGTCGGGGCTCTGAACTGCCAAGCCCAGAGGTGTCGGGGCTCAGCTCTGGCACAGATTAAGCCCTGCATAAGGAAGTACTTCTCCATGCAATGCACAGGCAGCCTGGGGAATGCATTGTGGGGGGATGTTGTGAAAGCCAAAAGTATAACTGGGTTCAAAAAAAGAACTGGGTATGTTCATGGGGGATAGGTCCATCAATGGTTATTAGTCAAGATGATCAGGGATGCAACCCCAACCTCCGCGTATCCCTAAACCTCCAACTTCCGGAAGCTGGGACTGGTTGGCAGGGGATGGATCACTTGAAATGACCCTGTTCTGTTCATTCCCTGTGAAGCATCTGGCACTGGCCACTGTCAGAGACAGGATACCGGGCTAGCTGGACCATTAGTCTGATGCAGTATGACTGTTCTTACGAATGCACTAGAGAAGCACAATTATCCGTCACTATATTCTGTCCAATATAAAAACTACTGAGCCGGTAGTAATTCTGTGGTTCCTCTTTTTTTCTTTTTTTTGTGTGTGTTAAACCTATCAAGAAACACTTTGTCATGTAGCTCATTTTCCATGATCATGTGAAAGCGCAGTCAGCACTGATGCATTACATTTACAGTTATAGACTTAGCAGCATGGGAGGTCAGCATCTTGCGTAATTTGATCACAAAACAGGAGAGGTTGCTTTAAAAAACAATATGTAAATAAGCGCTTCCCAGATCATCACCTGCACTGCTTCCAAAAGCAGCAGAAACTGACATGGTTTTAGGAAACCAGCAATGTGGCCTTTAAAAAAAAAAAAAAAAAATCTTTGTTTGTTTTGGGAAACCTTTTGTTTTCCTTATACGACCATATCCATATTCGCCAGGCCTGCTTAATTCAGACTCGGAGGCAAAGTTCACTTTCAGTACAACATCTAAATATTCAAAACCCTTTGGCTTGTACTGGAGAAGGCCATGATGTAGCAGCACTGCCAATCCCAAACATCAAAACCCTGGAGTCTGAATTGAAAGAAACATGGACCCCTTTTTTAGATACATTTGGATAAAACACATGTAGAGAGAGCTCAAAGAATGCCAGACCTCCATTCTCTTTTCCCCTCCCTCTTGGACTCCTCTTCCCTCTTCTCCCTATTCATGTACGTCTTCTCCTATTTTATTTCTAGCATGTTATGTCTATCTAGTAGTGCCTGGTTTTGTATTGTCCGGTCTTGCAGCTTTGACAGGTTCTGAAACAGCATAATTGCATTGGAGATCCTGTGAAGCATGCAGTATTGGAAAATATATTCAAGCTGTAAGTCATTTACCTTTTTGTACTTTTCATTGTCTGTTTTCTTTATCAAAATCAAAAAGTTAATCACAGAAGTCCTCGAGTCCAGCGTCAAACTATTTATGAGATTGGCTTAAAAAAAAAAAAAGTCATGAATAAATGTTGGGTTTGTTTTATTTACACTCTAGTTTCTGTGCCTCGAGGGCACACTTAGGTCATGTTTCCCAGCTTTTCTCCACTACCGTCAGGGCTAGAAACTTTTATTTAAAAAAAAAAAAAAAAGTGAGCTGAGATTCCCATGTGATCACATGACTCCAGGAGCTGGGACTTTCAGAAAAAAAATGTTGTGAGAATAGCAATAAAATCCCAAGAGTTGGCAACAATGATAGGAACAACACAACTACAGATAGATGATTCAGAAACAGGCCCCAATCTTCAGTCTTTGGATCCTGACTTGAATTTTCACAATGGATTTATTCCATTCAGTTATTAAGATGGGGCAACTGTGGGGTTTGGATCAGGATCCAAAAGTCCTCAGAGTTTTGGAGTGTTCAAACATGGGGTTTTGATTCAGTCCCATCTGTAACTGGATGTGGGGAGAAGGAGTGGAGAGAAATATTTGATGTGATCCATAAGTGTAAATTCTTCTTGTTACTATTGACGATTCTCTTGTTTCCTGGATGAAATCAATTCTATGACACCTTGTACCAAAGTGCTCCCATGACCCCCAACCATCCTTCCAGCATCTGAGACAATAAGGCATTCATGGCTCCCCAATGCACTGGATATCACTAGCACAATGGGCATTTCTGTAGCTTTAGTCTTCAAGAGCTGCTCTGCAAGACATCACTTCTCAGTGGCAGTGGTAGGGTGATGAAATTCCTTGCCCTCCTCCTCCACGGGAATCATTACATCACTTCCTGGAAACGATTCTGTCTCCTGCTGTGGATAATGCATTGCAAGTTCGTTTTCCTCCATGTTTTCTTGAGCCTTAGCATCATTTTCACATCCTCTAACCGCGCAGTTCTTGCTGACGGGCACTTCCGAAATGGACCCCACAATCACAGTGTCGGCTTTCATTATGTATATTTTGTCTGCGGAAGGAAGCAGATAGGAATCAGTCCTGAGCATTACTAATGATCATTTCTGGTGTTAGCCAGAGATGATTCCCTCTGTTGCAATGCTTGGATGCCTATCTGAGGCTTCCCAAAGTTCAGAGGTGTGCAGATCTGGCCCATCTCGACCATAATTCCCCTCTATAATTAATGGTTAAGCCATGCCGGCCTTTGGTATGTGCCCCACTAGTTATGAATAGTCAGTCTTGGATATTCATAAGGCACCTTTCATTTGGAATCTAAGTACTGAACACAGAGAATGAAAGAGAGGGTTATGGAAAGGCCATGTGCAAGAGAGATCTGGATATTTCATACTATAAAATTTCCAAATTTTTTGGATCATGTAGAAAGTTTTGGGTCAATATTTGTTCGCGTCTCCTGCAAATCTCATCTGTGATTAATGAACCACCTTCCCCTCCCCCAGCAACATAAACTATGTTTCAAGTTCTTCTCTAACCGAAAAACGTGTTTGCTGCTTAACAACGATCAAGGTTCTGGCCCTTCTGCAAGGGCCAGAGAAATTAATAACGCCAACAAACAGGATGCAAGAGTCTTCTACGACCCCAGGGCATACGCTCTAGGTGTTTTTTTGCTTTAATCTACAGCGACGCCAATAGCGGCATGAAAAGGCTGCCTTTAAGCGAAGTTTTCAATTGACAGGAAACTCAGATAGCTGTAACAAGAGGGATAATTGAACTCTGTTTTTAGGTCTTGCACAGGAGATTTGGTATCAGGGGTCAGGCAATGCAGGATCAGCTACGCTGGAAAGGGTATTTTAGGGCAGATTTGTAGGACATGAACGTAGTGTCCAACATGTTAAACTTGGTCCTGATGGGAAAGGGAATTCAAGGCCTTCATTAGGACTTGAACGGCACACTCCACCCCAGAGGTCACTGCAGTTCAGCGGTGCTGGGGTGGGGGCGAGGGGGGGTGTACCTGAGGATGACAGGCCTTACAGACTTTACATTGTTATCATAGAATCATAGAAGATTAGGGTTGGAAAGGACCTCAGGAGGTCATCTAGTCCAACCCCCTGCTCAAAGCAGGACCAACCCCAACTAAATCATCCCAGCCAGGGCTTTGTCAAGCCGGGCCTTAAAAACCTCTAAGGATGGAGATTCCACCACCTCCCTAGGTAACCCCTTCCAGTGCTTCACCACCCTCCTAGTGAAATAGTGTTTCCTAATATTCAAACTAGACCTCCCCCACTGCAATTTGAGACCATTGCTCCTTGTTCTGTCATCTGCCACCACTGAGAACAGCCGAGCTCCATCCTCTTTGGAACCCCCATTCAGGTAGTTGAAGGCTGCTATCAAATCCCCCCTCACTCTTCTCTTCTGCAGACTAAACTAGCCCAGTTCCCTCAGCCTCTTCTCGTAAGTCATGTGCCCCAGCCCCCTGATCATTTTCATTGCCCTCTGCTGGACTCTCTCCAATTTGTCCACATCCTTTCTGTAGTGGGAGGCCCAAAACTGGACGCAATACTCCAGATGTGGCCTCACCAGTGCCAAATAGAGGGGAGTACAACACTTCATAATTATCCAATATGCACCCAGTCCAAAACACAGAAAAGCCCATCTTCGTGCAGCTCTTTTCTGTGAACGAGTAGACGAGTTGAGTGTGGGAATGGGAAGCTGCATTGCAACCCGTCCATCTCCCATTAGCCTTCTTGGCAACAAGGGCACACTGCTGACTCATATCCAGCTTCTCATCCTGGCTCTATGATGAAACTTCACAACGCTGCTGCTACCAATGTCCCTCAGGTGAGTATGTTTGTAACTTGGGAACAATTAACAGGCAAACGTTCCGGCACATCTTACTGGTGCAAAGGTCCTTTTCTGCAGAAGTTACAAGTGCATCACTCACAGGGTGGGAAGGTTCTGGTGCATTTGCAGGACCTATGAAGGGCACTTAGTTCCAAAAGATCAGCACTAACGAGGACAGGGTAGCTCAGATTGGGAGCTGACTTCCACGGAATACCGTACCATGACCTGGCACCAAGATGCTACTGGAATAAGTGAATGTAAAATAGGCCAGGCAGCCAAGTTCTCTGGGGAATGTTAATTCAGAGCTGTTTGCAGAACTCTGACAGGATGCCATGACATCCAAACAGTTTGAAAACTGGCACACAACAGGCCTGCACTTTAACGATAACCTTTCCTTGATGGAGCACAGTATAGGAGCTTTGTTCCAAAAACCATACTGCTGTGACCACACAGTGCCCTCTAATCAACATCACTTAAAAGTGTTTCTCAGCATTTGCACCGGGCATGAAGAGAGCATGGATTGCATACAATACAGCAGTGGTTCTCAACCAGGGGTATGCAGAGATCTGCCAGGGGTACATCATCAACTCTAGATATTCCCCTAGTTTTACAACAGGCTACATAAAAAGCACCAGCAAAGTCAGTACAAACTAAAATTTCATACAGACAATGGCTTGTTTATACTGCTCTATATATTATACACTGAAATATAAGTACAATATATATATATTCCAATTGATTTATTTTATAATTATATGGTAAAAATGAGAAAGTCAGCAAATTTTCAGTAATAATGTGCTGTGACATTTTTATGTCCGATTTTGTAAGCAAGTGGGTTTTTAAGTGAGGAGAAACTTGGGGGGAACGCAAGACAATCAGCCTCCTGAAAGGGGGACAGTAGTCGGGAAAGGTTGAGAGCCACTGCAATACAGAATCTGCAGCACCCCACATCTCCTCACTTTGCATATTATCTGACAACCAGGCTTTGAAATGACACTGGTCACTAATAAAGACCCTTCCTCATTACACATGTGATTAAACAAATAAAGGAAAGCTCTCAAACCAAATCATTTCGTAACATCAAACTCAAATCTGCACACTCGTCTGTCTCCCTGTAATTGAGAACAAGTTCCAATGGAGATTTGTCCTTCTTCAGATATACACGTAGGGCCAGATCTCAGCTGGTGTAAATCTGCCTAGGTCCATTGGAGTTCTGCAAATTTATACCAGCAGAGGATCTGCACCATCACTCAAGATTTTCTGCAGAGGAGAGGAGAGGCCCTCAAATGCATCTTCCCCTCCAGCCTCACTGCAGAAACTGCCTGTGAAACATCTCACTGGGAAAAATATTACCATGATTTAAAAACAGTTTGCCAGGCTGGAGAAGAGTAGCAATAAATATTTTTTAAAAATTATTTTCAGTCATTAACTCTTCACCCACTGTATTGCTTAATCCACCCTAGGCATGGCCCCAGCTGCACAGGAAATGGCCTTTGCTTATTTTCCCCTTTGCTCCATCTCAGCAGCTCTTGATTTCCTTTTAAGCAGTTTTCTTTGGCAGCAGTCAGGATTCTGTGCTGCTTGGCTGATTGTTTGAGGAAATGTTTGGAGCCAGTCATGCAACTGACAGTAAATGAAAACTTTAAAAAGCTGCTAGTTAATTATACAAATGGGCTGAATTCCTTCCCTCCTCCCTGACACACACACACTATTCTGCAAAGGCGTACGAGACTCACCGATTCGGTTATTAGTGTGGTCCCTCACTCGGGAATCAGCAGGGTAGTCTGTGGCATTCCCAGTGCTCTGGATCATCTCAGCCAGGCTTGAGTCAGGACTGGGATTTTTTTCTGAGCTGGAGACCAAGTTGTTGTTGGTTTCCACAATGGGGGTTCTGTTTAACAACTCCCTCTCTTCTGACTCTTTGTCAGCTTTCAGCATACTGAACCTCTTCTGTTGACATAAGAGGAGATGAACAGGGCAGTGAACCTACGGCTCACATAACCAGAAACAAAACAGGGAGGGAACTGCAGTAGTTTTGGAAGCAACCACATCCCTCTGAATCCGCGAGAATAATAGTCGTATTTACAGAATACCTTCCATCACTTGAGGCAAATTTTCAAGAGGGCTTAAATTACTTCAGAGCTTAGGTTCCTTTGAATTAGGCTCCTGAGTCCCTTAGGGCCATGTTGAAACAGTCTCACACTTTCGTGTCAACTGTCCGAAATGGGCCATCATGATTATCACTTCAAAAGTTTTTCTCCCCTGCTGGTAATAGCTTCTCTTAATTAATTAGCCTCGTACAGTTGGTATGGCTACTTCCACCTTCTCATGTTCTCTGTAAGTATAAATATCTTCTTACTGTATGTTCCATTCTATGCATCCGAAGAAGTGGGCTGTAGCCCACGAAAGCTTATGCTCAAATACATTTGTTAGTCTCTAAGGTGCCACAAGTACTCCTGTTCTTTTTGCTGATACAGACTAACACGGCTGCTACTCTGAAAAAAGATACGTAGGTGACTAAAGATGCTGATAGGTGTCTACCGGGATTTATAAAGTGCCTAAGCAGGTTCGGCTCCTATCTGCAACTTTAGGCCCTAAATATCTTTGTATGTTGAGGACCTAGCTGCTTTCGAAAATTTTACTCCGTCTTAAAGCACTTGAAATACAGCACTGAATGAAGTCTCCTAGCACTCCCCATCTGATCGAGGGGTAAACCGAGGCAGAGAGCAGTCAAATGACTTGTCCAAGGTCACAAACTGAAAAAGTGAGCATCTTTGGCAGAGCCAGTGATAGAACCGAAGTTCCCAGGCCTGTCCCATAAACACAGACCATCTGTCCTACAGAAATTGGACACAATGAACTTTGTGACGTGAGACCTTAACAAAAATTGTGTCATGCAGAGCAGGCAGGATCTATCAGCAATGGGGATACATCACTGAGAACTGGCCTCCAGAGGATTGAAGTTCTCATTGGCCTCCACCGGCTTGCCCTTTTTGGTCACGTTGCCGGACTCACAGAGACAAAGTCCCTGCACATTGAACTCTGAAGATTGACTATGAGGTCAGGAGGGTCACGGGCTGGTGGTGGTCATGTGCTCGCCCGCGATTAACCTGGCTGCAGCAGATCAGTAATGATCCTGGGGAGTTACTAGATACCATACAGTGCGGTCATGGACATTCAGCGCTACGGACCTCCGCCGTCTAAGCATATGGAGGTTGCTGCTCTGCATAGTCCGATGGCATTTTCATAGAAGTAGCATCCACGGCCAAGACTGTCCTCTCCCCACCTGTAGTATTGCATGCTGTGCACCAGCAGTTGCTATCCTGTATCCGAGAGGTAGCTGCACTTCAGCGGTGGAGTATAGAGTTTGCAAAGCTCTAGGGCAGGGTTCTCAAACTTCATTGCACCGTGACCCCCTTCTGACAACAAAAATTACTACATGACCCTAGGATGGGGGACCAATGCCTGAGCCTGCCTGAGCCCCACCACCCTTGGCAGTGGGGGCCTGTAACCTGGGCCCCGGCACCCAGGGCTGAAGCTGAAGCCTGAGCCCTGCCACTCAGGGCTGAAACCCTTGGGCTTCAGCTTTAGCCCCGGGCGGTGGGGCTCGGGCTTCAGCTTTAGCCCCGGGCGGTGGGGCTCGGGCTTCAGCTTTAGCCCCGGGCCCTAGCAAGTCTAACGCCAGCCATGGCGACCCCTGCTCAAGGGGAGTGTTGTATGTGTAATGAACAGAAATCCCAGGGAGAAGAAGTTTGTTTTAACGGATGTATTCAGGCAGAACTTCAAGCTGGATTGGTGTTAAGACTGTTCTCGCTCTGTATTTAGTAGTGAGCTAAGCAAATAGCACAGCGTGAAATTATGTAGCGCTGGGTGATCAAGGGGCAATGAATTTAAAGGAAAACAGATGCATGTAAATTTCCCCTGATTTCTTGCCAGTTCTTGCCCTCTTGTGGAAGGTCAAGCAAGCACAGGATTTGAATTGGTGTTATAGAACTTCAACCCGGAGTCACTGCAATCCTGTCTCAGAAGAGCTCCCCCCCCCCGAGGGGGTTAATGATTATTTATTTACTTAAAGGGGAAACTAAGATCCAATTAACCAAAGCTATAGCTTTCCTGTCACAAAGCCAAATTCTGCTGATGGTTCCTAGCTCTGCTGCTGTTTGCACACGATTAGATCAGCAATAACTGAGCAAGGGGTTTCAAGTGTGAAGTTCCCAGCACTTGGCACACGTCTGACTCATTTTCTACGAAAAAGTATGCAAGGAAGCTTCCTGAGCAGCTGGCAGTGAAATATTGAAATGATGGTAGAAGTTTGTAAAACCAGGTTTCTTTACAATTGGAGATTTAAAAACATTTTTTACAGGTGAAATGAAATGCTTTTAAAAATACAGAGCTCAGTTGAAAGACTCAGCTCACTAGCACGGCATCCGTGTAGGCTTCAAAGATTACAAACAAAAGACATTTAAAACAAAAGACAATGGAGCCCTGACAATTGACTGCAGCTCAGGATCTGTCCTCTAATGTTACTGTGTTTATTTATGTTTGATTTGTTCATCTCCAGCCCAGGATATTCTTACTTTATCATTACCATTGTTTTGTATTAACTGGGAATATCCCCGCACTGTGGATGGGGGTAATTATTTCCAGAGGGTCATGTTGGCTAACCAGCTTCCATCTGTGTCGTTACACCAGGCCTGGCACGCCCGGCAAACAATATCCTCCTAACACCCATTTTAGAGCAAGCACCCTTGCCCACACCTGCAGAGAAGGGAAGGGGGCACCAGAGGGGGAAAACGGAAGAAGGGGCTCAATCCCAATTACTTCACTGGGGGGTGACAAGTGGAGATGGGACGAAACTGCCAAGTTCAGATCCAAACTGCTCCCAAAAGATCAAGCACGTTCGCCTCTGCGATTTTGGTTCCTGCCCCAATCTAATGACAACGGGTCACAGCCTGCACGCCCCACTAAAGCAAAACTCCCATTAGCAGCATGACATTGATGGGAATTTTGCCAGCGGAAGGATTCCAAGATCAGGCCCCAGATAACAAGTATGGATACATCCCCCACATGCATGTACATCAGAGGTTACAATGGAAAGGGGCAAACTGAAGGGCAGGTTTACACTTAAAACGCTTTGGTGAAGATGCTGATGGGAGAGCGTCTCCTGTTGGTGTAGTTAATCCACCTCCGCAAGAGGGAGTAGCCATGTTGATGGGAGAAGCTCTCCTGCCAACATAGCACTGTCTACACCAGGAGTTAGGTTGGTAAACTACATCGCTCAAGGGTGAGGATTTTTCACACCCCTGAGTGACGTAGTTACACTGATATAAGTCTGTAGTGTAGACCTGGCCTGAGAAGGTTGTCACTGATGGTTTAAAAGGACATTATAAAATACCACTAATTATTTTTACCCCTTTCGGGGAAAACAGGAGTGATTGGGGGGGAGGGGGGGGGGGTTCAATTTCATACTTACTGCACAGTTCTTCATCAGATCAGAACCTACAATGAGAAGAGGAAAAAAACCACATATCATGGGTAAGTTTATATTCATTTAACAATCCCAAGAAGACTATCAATGTCCCATCTTGTATTTGTACAGCACCCCTCACCCTGATGGATTTTAAGCTATTTTACAAACTGATGTACCTTTTGCATTCCTTCCCTACCACTAAAATGCAGACACATTTGGAGTGAATGCAGCTGAGTAGTAAAGAAGAACCCCATATTCAATAAAGAATGAACCATGCACGGCAGATCTTAGTCACGTTGATTAACGCCCTGCTGAATGTATTTAGATATGAGGGCAACGAGAATGGAAGAAAAGCCAGATAGAACAGACTAGTCGATTGAAATCGCAAGGGGAGGTTAGCTGGGCAAAATGTAATTGTGAGGCCGCAGGCATTGGCTAAGAGCTGACAACCTCATAGCTGGAGACCAGACCAGGTCAACTGTA
Source organism: Platysternon megacephalum (assembly GCA_003942145.1). Classification (NCBI taxonomy): domain Eukaryota; kingdom Metazoa; phylum Chordata; order Testudines; family Platysternidae; genus Platysternon; species Platysternon megacephalum. The sequence continues at coordinate 12,635,914 of QXTE01000014.1, read as the reverse complement.
CGTTAGTTTTGCTCAAAATAGGTATTAGTCTTATGAGAATGTATTTAGTGTTTAGATTTTATGAAATGCTTGTAAATTGCTGCCTGCATTAATCTCACTTGTAATGTCTGTATTCCAGGCTATAAGAAAATATGTAAATTGTGCTTTGCCCTGAACTTGTGAACTCAAGCATGGGAACCATCCCCCACTCCCTCCGCCCATCCAGAAGGACTATCAAAGTCAGATGGGCCATCAAGAATCATGGCAATACAAAGGACTCGTTAATGGCCATGTCCATCTGGGAAATGCTCTGTGCAAGGAAGCTCCTCCTGTGGGCTTGGAAGCTGAATGAAGGAAATAAAACAAAGCCACAGGAAACATTTCCATCTTTTTGGCTGTTTGCACTCTGAAGTGCCAGAGACTCGAAGGCCATGTCTACATTTGCCATTTAAAGCGGAAAAAGTCCCTTTTCTGCGCAAAGACCGTGGGAGAGTCTACACTTGCCAATGACTTTTTTGCGGGGAAACTCAGAAGTTTCACCGCAAGAAGAAAACCACCTCCGCAAGAGACGTACGACTCTTACCGGTGATGCTTTTGCGGTGATGTTCAAGTGAAGACACGTTCTTCCTGTTTACAGAGCTTTTAGCCTCTGCGGGATATCGCACAGTGTCGAGGTGGCCATTCTGGCCAGCAGCTCTGCTGCTCCGACACCAGGTAAACAGACGTCTGCCCCTCCCCCTGTAAAGCCCCGGGAACTTTGGAACTCCCCTTCCTAGTTTTTTGGCAAGTGCTCACTTATCATCTGGCCAGGTGACGCTGGCTGCTCCACGGAGCAACGTTCCCCTGCTTGGAGCAATGCTGAGCTACTGGAGCTGATGAGTGTTTGGGGAGAGGAGGCTGTGCAGGGGCCCAGGATGCCCCGCGATCAGCCCCTGCCCTTCCCACAAGACCTATCATGAGAATGGAGAGAGCTGCACTGTGGGATAGCTGCCCTCAGTGTGTGGCTCTCATTGGCGATGGAAATGCTGCAAATGTAAACACTCTCTGACGCCCCTAGAAGTGAGTGAGAACACAAACTAGCGCTTTTCTTTCACCAGTTCACTAGCACCAGTGAAACTGACAACACAAACACTCTACAAGTGTAGACGTAACCTAAATGGAAGCCAGAGATCCCCAAGGACTGCCTCCTGGGTCTGCCCTGAAAGACACTTGGAATTGACCGATCACTACAACTCTGTCACTCTTACGATTTAGATGGTAACTCATTCATGTTTTAACCCGTAAATAACTCTGCGATTCCTTTCTCCTAGTTAATAAACCTTTAGCTAGTTTATTACAGGATTGGCTACAGGCGTTGTCGTTGGTGCAAGATCTAGGGTGCGAATTGATCTGGGGGTAAGTGACTGGTCTCTTGGGACTGGAAGGAACCTGAATGTGGTGTGATTTTTTGGGGGTAAGTGATCATTTATCACGGAAGTCTAGTTTGTCTGGATTTCAAGACAGACTGTAGAGTCTAAGGGGACCGTCTGTGACTCCGTGGTAAGGCTAGTATGGTGATCAAGGAGTTCGCATTTCTTACTGGCTTGGTGAAATCCACTTCTAGAACCAGGAGCATTGGAAGTACCCTAAAAGTGTGGGGAGGGGGCGCCCCATGGGCACCTGAACCATGGACACGCCCCCCCCCCGCCGCCCCTTCCCCCAAGGCCTCGCCCTCTGCTTGCTCCTCTTTGCCCCTCCCCCCGTCACTCGCCCTTACCGCAGGTAATAAGTGGGAGGGCCCTGGCCACCTGCCCCTCCCCGATCCGGAGCCCCTGTCTAGAACACACCACCAGTTTGGGGCGTCTGCCCTGTTGTCGGCACTCATGGTCCTGAGCCACTCCAGACAGCATGACAGTAATGACTCAGGCTGGAGCTTGGTTAGGGTACTGTGGTTAATGCCCTCTCTACTTTTGTAACACACACCACAAGGCCTTCAGGTCAGGCACGGTGGTTTTAAGTTTCATCTAAAAAACAGCACATCTCCAGCAGCACTGGGCCCCACTTACTACGCAAGGGCATCGATTCAGGTGGAGGAGCGCCATCTGTTGCACCGTTTTAATAGTGCTGGAGAGCGCAATGCAATGTGTTTTCACCGGCACCTGTCGTATAAGTCTAATAATGTAAAAACGTGTCTCAGTAACAGTTGTCCTAATTAACACAAAAATGGATTGAAATTCAGCTAGAAAATCTTCCGCGATAGACCAGAAAGATGGCTCCAGCCTCTATCAGTCACCTACCCTGACTTGAAGATTTGAGTCTACATGTAGTGACTGGATACAGATCAAGAGCTGAGAAAATAAAGAGACACCATGTTCAGCACCAAAGTAGCTCTGGGACATATGGAGGACTAGATCTGATCATTACCAATGAAGATTACCCTTCCCCTCTCTCCGCTTGGGGCTATACCAGCTAACATCCTCCCTGCACAAAACAGACCCCAGACGACACCATTTTGTGCTGAGGAGAGACATTTTGTTACCATTTCTCCCACAGCCTCTGAGAAACTCCCCATGCAGCCTGTGTTTCATGGCAGCACCATCTTTTTCTTCCTCCATGAACTGCTTATAGGATTCGAACGTTGAAAACCCAGAGGTCAGGATCTGCCTGGAGCCCTCACCCTGCCCTGCCTGCTCCCAGGGGCTGGTAGCTCTCCCCTTCTTCCCGACACATGCAGTGGCCACCCAAACCTTTGCGAGAACAGGTGACACTACCAGCATGCTACGGGTTAATGAACAGCTAGAGGGCTCAGGAAACTCACTCTTCCCATTGGGGGTGAAGATCCGCCTCTTGCAAACCTTCCTTTGCCAAACCGCCAGCATACCAGCGAGAAGCACCATGCTGCAGAGAACCACCGCACCCCAGGGAACAAAGCTCCCATCACCTGCAACACAGAGCGGGCAGAGGGGGTATCGTTAATGAAGCTGCATGTTCCCCAGCTAGGATTTTAATTTTTAAAAAAGGTATGGGGGGTCCACAGGCAGTATGAGAGAGAAAGATGTAGACTCAAGCCCGCCTTCATGTGTTGCACTCACCACGCGCATTGTCAGTGCTGTCACCTGTCTTGGCAGTCTTTTCTGTAGCTATATCTGACGTAGGAGAAGTGCCAGCTGCGTGTTTCGTATCCGATCCACCGACGGTTCCCGCAGTGGTCCAGTTGGCATCGCCAGAGGCTGCGTCACTCGTGAGGATGCTGGCGCTGGTCACTGGCTTTGTGGGCGTGTGGGAATGCTGGCCTCCCGCGGTTGTTGGCTCCTCGTTCAGGAGCGGCGCTTTTGCCCCGTCGGAATCCTTCGGCTCGTTGTTGAATTTCGCAGACAAAGTGGCGGGTGGGAGGTGGGTGGGAGGCGGGTCCATGCAGACTTGGTCGTGTGTGGAATTTCCGCTGTCCACGGCTACTTTGTTTAGCTTCGCACAGCTGGGAAGGGGAAGGAGAACACGGAGGTTACAGGTCACAGAGTAAAAACGCATGAGGAATCCTTGGGGGAATGGAAGACAGGAGAGAGGTTACCTGAGTGAGAACCACCCCCTTGCTCATTTTTGTGCCATCTGCCCTTAGCCAGAAGCTCATCCCTTCCCATTACTCCTCCCCCTGCCCCACAGGATCTCTTTAAGCCAGATGCAAATCTAACGTTCATGTTCAAGTCTAACCCACTCTAGTCAAGAGAGCTCGAGGTTAGAGGGGTTCATCCATCCCCACTCAAACCTCCCCCCGGCCATGTCGTCTGGTGTAAATAATAAGAGAAATAGGGATGCTCTCAAATCTCTGCTCACTAGCAAAAAGCTGCCCCTTGTCCCGGGGCTGGATTTGGCTAGTTTGCACCAGAAGAGCGACAGCTTCCATCCAGCTCCCGCTCTAGCTTTAGACAGCCGGTCAGAAATCTGGGCTTACTCCGTGTGGGGCTTGCAGCGTTCGGTGCTGGAGTGCCGATCAGAGAAGGTCCCCGAAGGGCATTCTTGGCAGGAGACATCAACTTCTGAGGTGCCTGCAGGGGAGAAAAAAAAAAAAAAAGTGGTCATCAAGCAGTACGCGACAGAGTGAGACGAGACTGGCTGGCATGGGTGGGATGCTTACCTCTGGCTAGGACTCCAAATCCTGGCTTGCAGACAGTGTGGGAAACGCATCGCGCACAGCTGTTCAGAACGGCAACCGTACAAAACAGCCCTGCTCGGCACTCACACACCCTTCTGGAATTGAAGGAGCAAGGGACTTTCTCCACAAGGTCGTATTCTGAAAGGGGGAGTGAGAGAAAATTAGCATGGAGGAGATGCAGGGAGAGGAGAAGAGTTATGCAATTTCAGTCCAGGGGCACAGGATAATGAGTGTTCTGTTCAGCGACAACTCAAGTCACAATAGCAGGAGAAGTCTGCAGACCAATGGGTTGGAGTCTGATCAACCAAGCAGGGATCAGGCTCGGTCAATAGCTGAATGAGAGACCTCTGGGGAAATCCCAGATCCCGCAGGAAGTGGCACTGTGAGGTGGTAGGTGGCATTCCCCTCTCTAAGTACTGAGCCAGCACAGGGGGCCATTCTGCTGCTGGAAATGCCGTTCTGAATGAAATGTTATTACTGGGATCCTGACCACTTGTGGGCTGTCAAGATCTCACTGCACATTTGCAAGATTGGGGTGTTAACTCTCCTGCCTGAGCCAAATTTTAGCTCAGGCAATTGTGTTCCGGCCCCCTAAATTTTCCTGGTAGCTTCTCTTAAACATGCTAGCCTCCCTGTTCTAACCTGGTGGGTAATGTTGTTGTGCATTGTTAAACATCTCTGTGCATCCCCCCAGAGGTAGCTGCAGTCCCAGTAAGGCTTGCACTTCAGTTCTGCGTCTGCAAAACTCTTTGGGATCCACTGGGGTGAAAGACACAAGAGATGGGTCCGCACCAGAACCCCAGATCCAGACTTTGGGAGAACCAAGATGCAAATCTGAATTCAGATCCAAGCTCCCTGGTTCGTTCCTCTCTCCAACATCATGTCCCATGGTGGGACGACTTTTCAAAACTGAACAGAACATCCAAGTCAAGCATTTGGATGCTCAAGTAGGTGCACAAAGTAGAAAAGTAAAATAGCCAGACGTGCACTCTCCAAGGGCCTGATTCAAATTCCACCACAATCAGTGGGAGTCTTTCCATTGACTTCCGGGGGATTTGGATCAGGCCCCAAATGCAGCCTTTGGATGTCCTACTGAGATACCCAAATGTACAAATGGGACCAGTTTCACATAATGGGGATACCTTCCTGCAGTGCACCTTAACTGGAGAGGTGGCTCACATCAGCGTTGTGCTGCAGCTGAAGGATCAAGAACTCAGGTAAGACAGCTTCCCTCGCCAGTCCAGACAGGTAATGGAAAGACAGGAAATCAAGACACAATGCAACTGGCCCAGCTCAAACCCAGAGAAGGTCTCGGCATGATGTAAGTGCAGGGGATAAGCCAAACAAATACCTGGCTTGCACGACACGCAGGCCTCGCAGCGTGGCTTCCCTTGCTCCCTGTTCAGGAAGCGCTCCGGCTCACACTGCCCACAGTCCCGGCCTGGATCTGTGGGACACTCTTTCCGTTTATGGTAGCCTGAAAGAGAGAAAGCAAAATGAATAAGAAGCCTCTTACCAAGGGCTCTGAGAGAAGCAGAGGGAGCGAACCATCCTGTCAAATGCTGTGCCTGCCCGGCAGCGCCCTCTACTGGCCAAGCGTAGCTCAGACGTGCCAAGCCTCAGTTTCCCTTTCAAATAGGCTCTTCTCTTCCAGTAATACCCTGGGTTATCATCATAAACAGTTCCCATCAAAATAAAGTTCTCAGAGTCCAAATTTCATCCTGCCCAGCCCTACCTGGCTGGAGTCTTCTTCTACTCCGCTGCAGGCTGCTTTCTGCTCCAGCCCCCCGCTCTCCTCCTTGGAGCTGGGGGTGTTGAGCCTTAGCTAGCTCCTTCCTCCAGCTGGCTCTTTGCCCCAGTCAGTCCTTCACTCTCCCCTAGGAGGATTCCCCTGCAGATCTCCTCCAGCCACTGGCTCCCCTCCTTTTGAGGGAGGATAGAGCATATATATATATATATATATATATATGTTTCCCTCCCAGAGCTTGTCCTGATTGGCTGATTGATGAGTCCTGCCCCGCCCACTCCACAAAGCTCCTGATCCCAGGCCCTTAAAGAAACAGCAGCCTGGGTTTTCCCCAAGCCTTAACTATCCCCGCTTGGGCCATCTTCCTCTCCCCCAATACCTAGCTCTGCCTTCCCTGGGTCTTCATCCGCTCTTAAAAAGTCCAAGCACTTAAAGGGACACACCACAGAACAGGCATTGACTGACCACTAGTGCTTACTACCCTTTCGGGGACAGTCACCCTGTTATACGGCCGAAGGCTCCTCAGTCATGCGGTCACCTCCCACACAGCACTAGGATGGATCATCTCTCTGCACCTGTCACCCGGGCTGCAGTAACGCTACTCCAGGGTGAGGAGCTTGGGATCATTGCGCAGGGAGGTTACAAATGGGAAGACAGAGGTGGCTGGCAGATCCGCAGGGCAGCGCCCTACTGCCACGCAGATTCCTCAGACAATTGCTCCTCGCTGGCTCCTTCAGGTCTATGGTAGCAACCCCCAGGGCCGGTGCTAAACGTTTTACTGCCCCAGATATCTGCTTTCCTCTCAACTGCTGCCAGCACCTCTGCGATGCTGGTGCAAACGGGAGCTTGAAAGGGCAGAGCTGCACCCTCAAAAGCTGTACTGGGGAGTGGAAGGAGGCCAAGCTGGAGCCTGGGGAGCAGGGGAGGCTGGGCCAGAGGCACCTCTAAAAGGTCAGCTGGGTACGCGGTCTAATGAAGGCCCTGGCTATACCATGGAGATCAGAAGGGCTGCAGAAAGCTTGACCCCAGGAGTTGCTGGGAGGTGGGTAACCGCAACCACAGAGGAAGGCACAGTGTCAGCAGCAGATGCCCAATGAGACATCCCAGCAGCCGCACGGGAATGGGGCACAGGGTGGGAGAGAAAGAATCCAGGAAAACGGCCCCCCTCTTTCTGCAGAACGCAACCCTCCGGGCTAACGACTTGGAGGAAAACGACACACTCGCTCAACATTCTGGCAAGCCCAGCGTGGGCGGTGCAGGTGACAGCATCAGTGCTATATTTAGGTGACTAAATGCCACCAGACAGCTCCCAGCTACGTGGCTCCCACCTCCCACTGTCTGAAGCCAGCCTCACTAGGCTAGCGACCGCTGCAATGCCGGTGCTCAGGCCTGCAACATGGTCCTTTTACAAAAAATAGCTAGTCCCGTTAGCGACCAGCTGTGTCAGGAACTGAGGCTGAAATAATGCACTGCAGAGAGCAGGCTGAGTGTGGCTGTGGATCAGCTGACCAGCAGCCCAGGGAGTAAACATGGCTGGCCTACTCTGGGATTCTGCTCGGAGGAATGATGGTCTGGTCTAGTGGACAGATTCAGGGATGCAGGCGTGGAGCTGAGATTGGGGGACTAGGGTGAGCAGCTACGGGAGGACGGCACAGACAACCTTAATTCTGGCATTTCCTAACTTTTGAGGGCTTGATTTTGCAACCTTAATATCCGTTTAGTGTCATTTTTGCTATGTAGCATAGCAGGGGTAGGCAACCTATGGCACGTGTGCCGAAGGCAGCACGCGAGCTGATTTTCAGTGGCACTCACACTGCCCGGGTCCTGGCCACCGGTCCGGGGGGCTCTGCATTTTAATTTAATTTTAAATGAAGCTTCTTAAACATTTTAAAATCCTTATTTACTTTACATCCAACAATGGTTTAGTTATATATTATAGAGACTTATAGAAAGAGACCTTCTAAAAACATTAAAATGTATTACTGGCACGTGAAACCTTAAATCAGAGTGAATAAATGAAGACTCGGCACATCACTTCTGAAAGGTTGCCGACCCCTGTAGTATAGTATCTATTTGTCCAGGGAATATTCCTCTCTCTGATCCTTTTTTAATGCTATTCTCCCTCTAGATTTCCCCTCGCTTTTCTCCTCTCTCTCTCTCTCTGCTCCTCTTTAACCCCCAAAAAGCCTTAAGCACAACACCAAGCCAACATCCTTCAGGTACAAATCAAATTTAACAACTCCCAGATCTGCAGCTGCTATAAAAATGGTGAAGCCCCTTTGACGGCAACGAAGCTACACTGACATACCCCAGTTGAGGATCATAGAACCATAGGGTTAGAAGGGACCGCCAGGGTCCCGAGTCTAACCCCCTGCCCAGATGCGGGATTTGGATGGTGTAGACACAAGACAGATGGCTGACCATCCACTTGAGTAGGTTCCAACCTGGGTAAAAGCAGCTTCCTCATCCCTAATTTCTTGTTTTACTGGAAGCAGTCTCCCTCTTCCTAATTTGTAAAGTCTCGGCTAGCCACACACAGGGGTGGGTCTCTCAGGAGCCCTGGCATAGTCTTGACATCACATGGCCACAGCGCAGGATGTCCTGCTATTGACCCAATCCAACTTCATGCAAATGCTCCCAGCCAAGCACAATACCCCCGCGCGCTATCAGCCGGACGAATAAATGTCAAAAATTTCCTTTTGAGAAAAAAAAAAAAAAAAAAAGAAAGAAAAAAAAAGAAAAACATTTTTACAAAGAGGGAAATGCCACAAAATGCCCCGCCCACTGAACTAGTTTGGCCAATGGGGCTAGCTTCAGGCATTTCCGGGACTCGGTCTCTCTAAGCCATTTCCTGTTTCTGACCACAAGGCTTGTTACTCTTCATGAGTCATGGCTGGCTTCCGAGCGGCCTGCTGCCGGCGCTGAAAACAACCTGCCCACCTCCCTCTCCTCTGGAACACTTTCTAAACGGTTTTGACTCTGAAGAAAGCGACAGAGTTTCCCCGACGCCGTTTGCTATTTTTATGGCCTGCGATCGGATGCAAATTGAGCTTCACAGTTTTACTGGACAGTTTGAAACCCTGCAGCGGCAAATCCGTGGGTCCGATTCTTGGGCAGTCACCCGCAGCAGTGCGAAGTGGGTGCAAAACGCCAGCAAATCACGATGGCAGCGTTTTACACCTTCTGTCCACGCGCTTCGCACAGGTGGACGTGGCCACGCAAAGTGCAGGGCCGTGCAGACGGTGGTTTGAGCATTGGCCTGCTAAACCCACGGTTGTGAGTTCAATCCTTGAGGGGGCCATTTAGGGAACTGGGGTAAAAATCAGTCTGGGGATTGGTCCTGCTTTGAGCAGGGGGCTGGACTAGATGACCTCCTGAGGTCCCTTCTAACCCTGATATTCTATGATTCTATGAAATTCAGCGGGATGCAAATTAAGGACCCGATTCTGCAAGGCTCTGAGCACCTCCAATGAGGTGCTGAGCACCTTATTGCTAGTGGCACAGCTCCTTGCCAGACCAAGTCCACAGCGCATGTTTACACCCTGGAGACGATATTGGCCTGGCTGTTCCATTGTAGCTATGCTGGCAGAACCCCGTAATAGAGACACAGCCTACGCTGATGGAAAGGGTTGTTGCATCAGTGTAGGAACACCACCTCCCCCAACGACAGTAGCAAGGTCGATGGAAGGATCCGTCAGCATAGCTACCTCTCTGCTGAGGGTTAGGTCTGCATAGCTACAGTGAGCGGGGTGTGTGTGCATGTGTGTGTGTGTGTGTGGGGGGGGGGGGGTTGTTGGATTTGTCCCCCCCCCCCAACCAACCAAATACGTTGATCTAAATTTTAAGTGTAGACCAGCCTAAATGTCTGTAAGCCGCACTGACAAAACTGTCAATGCCTAAAAATGAGCAGGGGCTTATGCCCTTCATCCTGCGGATCACTGGGACGTTTGAGGGGAGGGGATCTGGATCCAGACCTGTTGCTCATTCATAAAACTGCGCACTGCACACTTATGCAGGGAACAGAAAGAACTTCCCCCCACCATTGCACGTTGCCTAGTGCATTTGCACCAGTAAGATGTGCCGGAACGTTTGCCTGTTAATTGTTCCCGAGTTACAAACATACTGACCTGGGGGACATCGGTAGCAGCAGCGTTGTGAAGTTTCATCATAGAGCCAGTTCTCTAGCACATTACAGGACTGAGGTGAGATAATCAATGTCTAGAAAATCAAAGAGACCAAAGACAGCATTAAAGCTCAGTAGCAGAAGCAGCCGTATTCAACGTACAGCACTTCGTAATTATCCAATATGCACCCAGTCCAACACACAGAAAAGCCCATCTTCGTGCAGCTCTTTTCTGTGAACGAGTAGACGAGTTGAGTGTGGGAATGGGAAGCTGCATTGCAACCCGTCCATCTGCCATTTCAGTGCTCAAAAGCCTACGGTGAGAAACGCAACTGCATGGACCAGGGCTGGCTCCAGGTTTTCTGCCATTTCAAGCGGCGGAAAAAAAACAACCCGACCGGCGGCACTTCAGTGGCAGCTCTATTGCACCGGTCCATTCGGTGGCGGGTTGTTCACTCCCTCCCTTCCTCTTCGGCAGCACTTCGGCGGCAGCTCAAAGAGGAAGAGAGGGACTGAGGGACCCACCGCCGAATTGCCGCCGAAGACCCAGTCGTGCCGCCCCTTTCCATTGGCCGCCCCAAGCACCTGCTTCCTTAACTGGTGCCTGGAGCCGGCCCTGGCATGGACTGCAGTACTGTCCTAGAATGACCCCCTCTCCACTCCACACCAGGACTTTGGAATAACCAAAGTAGACTCCCTAAGGAATCCAGATCAGGTTTTAGACTTGGCGTATGCTAGACTTTGGGTCATAGTCAGGGCTATGTAGATATCCAGCCAGAATGGACATGATAAATAAAACTAACTCTTTACATTAATAGTCAGTTTTATGTATTGTTTCCAGGCATCTGGTGACTTGGGCCACACACAACAGGTGCCTGCCATCCTTCTCAAGGCTCCTTGAAACTACCTTTTTACAGTTCTGCCATTTCGTTAAGCTCCTGCTGGGTCCAGCAGTCTCCTCTCCCATATATCAGTGCAGGAAATATAGATCTGTGTTCAGTTGTTTAACTGGATATAATCCAGGGCCGGCGCTTCCATTAGGCGACCTAGGCGGTCGCCTAGGGCACTGCTATTTTGGGGGCGCCTGCGCCCCCGCCGCCCGTAAAAATTTGGGGGCGGGACCTTCCGCCGCCTAGGGCGCCAGCAAAGCTGGCGCCGCTACTGATATAATCCAACCCAAAGACCTGCTTGCGATTCAGTTGTTTTGCTGGTAACACGGGGACAGAACCTGCACTGACATCAGTGGCAGTTTGGCCTAGGAGAGAGCCTGCAAACCCTTACTCCCATGCCCAGTCCCACTGTCTTCAGTGAAGCTTCTCTTGTGCGTAAAAGGTTTTCAGGAGCAGCCTCTGCTCTGACCTTAGATAAAAAGACTCAGTTGTGAATTGTCTCAAGAAGCAGATAGGCCAGAAGGCACCTCTGTTCAGTGGCATCAGCACCTTGCTTAGAGCAATTTGAAGCACGTACTGGGAAATTTCACTGCTACAAGTTTTCTGATGAGATCGTTTGAACTTGGCATTCTCCCGTTCAACCCCCTCCCCCCCCGGTTCTCTGAATTCCATTTTCAGCAACTGGTGGAAAGTGTAAAATCATCTGAAACAGCAACTTGTCTCAGAAAGAGATGGAACCAGGAGATCCACCATAGACCGTGCCTCTTGATAGCGCTTTGACAGGTAACAAGGACCTCAGGAAATCCACAGCAGATCAACAGGAGGGATAGCTCAGTGGTTTGAGCATTGGCCTGCTAAACCCAGGGTTGTGAGCCCAATCCTTGAGGGAGCCATTTGAGGCAAAAAAAAAAAAAAAAAAAAAGTCTGTCTGGGGATTGGCCCTGCTTTGAGCAGGGGGTTGGACTAGATGACCTCCTGAGGTCCCTTCTAATCCTGATATTCTATGATCCCCTTGGCTTCTGCGGGAGAATTTCCCCCAGTCCTTTGGCATAATACTTCACCCTTCTACAATGCCTTCTGTCGACAGTGCAGAGCTTTACCGACATTCAGCCACGAACCTCACACCCAGCCTCTGAAGCTCTCTCTCTTTTCTACAGATGAGAAATCTGTTGTCCTAGATTACACAGCAGAACGATAGGAAAGCCTGGAAGGGTATGTCTGCACTGCAAATAAAAACCCGTGGCTGGCCCGTGCCAGCTGAGTCGGGCTGGGGCTAAGGGGCCGTTTAATTGCAATATAGACACTCAAACTCTGGCTGGAACCTAGGCTCTAGGAGGGTCGCAGATGGGTGGACTGCATGAGCCTGAATCACCCAGCTGCGGGTGACTAATTGCAGTGTTGACGCACCCACTGGAATGGAGCCAAATGGCAAATTAGTAGCAGAATTGGCAATAGAACCTCTCTAAACATTAACACACTACCTTCTAGAGACAGTAATAGAACCAAGGATCCTGACACTTCAAACAAACTCAAGAGGCTGTCTGAGGTCACAGAATGAGGAAGGGAGATCTCCTTGCCTTTCCTGCAGTAGCACCTTAGCTAGCTTCTAAGACTAATTTAAGCAGCAGGAGGTGATATTATTAAATCAGTCGTTTAGAGGGGAAGGTCCCTCAGGGGTCATTGTACTGTGAAGGGGATTAGAACTAAGCCCAGTTTTTCTACCCAGTTTTAAAAAGATAAATTAAAAAAAACCACAGTCAGTGGCCATATCTAAGTCCCGCTGGGCCAGCTTTTCTGTAAATTCTCTGGAAAGTCACTGACAAGGGCAACGCTTCCTTCCTGCCTCGCTGATGAGATCTGACTTTGCGCTGTAAGGGCTGTTCAGTATCAGATCAAGTTGAGCAATGTGACTTTAAATGATTGATGCAACACTCAGCTTCTTCCACTGAATTTTCTGGAAAAAACGTAGAAGTTTTTCATCATTTAATTAAATGAGAGGGTTTTTACAAAGTTTAAAATATTGAAGATACAGGACCAGATTTGGCTCGTAGTTACTATTGCATAAATCTGGAGAATGGACTTATTCCAGATTTGATTGAGAGCAGAATCTGGCCCACAGCCTAATAACAACTGTGATAAATTATTGCACATCTGCAAACAAATGTGACTCAGTTACTTAATACCTGATTTTCCCACAAGAGGGCAGCTGCCTGCCAGTTTACCACTTATTCACGGCCTGAAATCCACAACATCGCAGACTGATCTGCTGCCAAGGCCAGGTCTGAAAATGACACAACATAGTAACACGCAATCCACCCACCATTACCACTCTGCGGCTAGCACAGTAGAATTGCTGCCTTAATTATCCTCTACGCAAAATCCCAAAGTGCTCTGAGTTCGTAGAAAACTTTGTGAAATGATTCCTTAAAATCAAGGCATGGTTTCTCTACCATGGAACGTCTCTTTCTGCTGACCCAGCCTTCCTATTTCTTGGCCGTCCACCAAGCATCACTGAGGGTTTGTCACTTATGCTGTGTCATGAGCATGAACTTTACTCATCAAGCTCTTTGCTGCCACCGAGCGGACAGTGGAGACATCCCATGTCTGACTCAGACCTTTGTTGGCCTCCCCTTTTCATTCCCTCAGCTATTAGTTCCTATTTCAACCAGCCAACAGCAGTGCAGCATGGTCGAGTTCTCTTATCATAGAATATCAGGGTTGGAAGGGACCTCAGGAGATCATCTAGTCCAACCCCCTGCTCAAAGCAGGACCAATCCCCAGACAGATTTTTTTTGCCCCAGATCCCTAAATGGCCCCCTCAAGGATTGAACTCACAACCCTGGGTTGAGCAGGCCAATGCTCAAACCACTGAGCTATCCCTCCCCGTGTTAGGTGTGATGAATGGAACCATGGCCCTTGAGAAGTGACTCATGGGGCACTAGCACTGGCCGTGCAGTTTGCCCCACATCCCCAGTCCCTGTAGTAGCAGCAAACCATTTATGCCTGATCAAGGCAGAAAATGAATGATATAAGCAAAACTGACAGCAGAGAAATGATGTGGGCTTCGCTTCTTTAACATGTACCGGGTTTTCTATAACCTCGGTTTCAGAATTTCACACTTCTGATGTCAAAAACGTACAGTGACAACCACAAGGTTGTGTGGGAAGAAGGCAAGTGTGTGTCCAAAACCGACTGGCGGGCCTCGGAGTGAGTGGCGTGAAGGCGTTTGGGGTTGAGAGCGGCATGTTAAAAATGACAAGGCCAACTGGGTACGTGTGTGAACTGAATGCTTGGGGAAGGTGGAGGTCAAAGTTACACATGGCAAAGTGAGTCTACAGGCAGCAAGAATGGTGTAATTTCCACCTTCTTCTGGCCTCTCAGTTTGCTGATGTGTAAGAGGGTCTCACTATAAACTGATGTAACACACTCAGGGACAGGTGGTGTGAATTACCTCATTTTAGCTGCCTTTAACCAGGCATACCCATGTGTCACTTTCAACCCCCCTACGCATTTGCTCTGATTACGGCCCTGGATCTACATTAAAGGGTTGGTTGGTTTGATTTTTTTCTTTTTGAAACAAGTTCAGTGTTTTCAACCAGGGTGAGTGGCCTAGAAATAAACCCCAATGCTTTGAGAGAGCAGAAGAGAGATGGATCACAGAGAACAGACAGGTTTCAGAGTAGCAGCCGTGTTAGTCTGTATCAGCAAAAAGAACAGGAGTACTTGTGGCACCTTAGAGACTAACAAATTTATTTGAGCATAAGCTTTCGTGGGCTACAGTCCACTTCTTCAGATGCATAGAATGGAACATACAGTAAGAAGATATTTATACATACAGAGAACATGAGAAGGTGGAAGTAGCCATACCAACTGTAAGAGGCTAATTAATTAAGAGAAGCTATTAACAGCAGGGGAGAAAAACTTTTGAAGTGATAATCAAGATGGCCCATTTCGGACAGTTGACACGAAAGTGTGAGGCTACTTCAACATGGGGAAATACAGACAATGAAGCTGAATTACTTTGCCCAACCAGTTTAAAGGGAAGTGATTCTCTGGGGAATCCAAAGAGCAGAGGAGGCAGGATCTAAAGTGCTGCTAGAAATGATCTTTCGAGGTTAGTGATACTCAGATCTCCGTGGTTCAGGAGTCAAATTAGCGATCAGCATTACCCAAAAGAGCCAGAGTTGTGTTAATCCATTGTTTCATTTACTATAGTACGATTCATACTTAAACACTAGGACGGGAAATTATATAACTAACTTCCGGTATTATTTTCATAGCAAAATGACTGACCAAGTATTCTTTTAGCAACTACAATTGGTTAACATAGTAAACGCATCCTGACTGGTTCATAATTAAATCACAGTGTTTTAATATCATGTGCGGCAAAAAGTCGCAGGAGACACAGAAAAGAGCCGCTTGCAGATCGTGAGCCTCAGTCCGAGTATCACTGTTCTAGGTTTTAAAGCCCAAGCCCCTTGGTCTGTATAATTTGAAACACGGTACAGAACTCTACTGAGGCACTGCTGCATCCGCCAGAGGGACAGAGCAAAGATTTGTTGGTGCTAACAACCCTAGATATTAAACCAATGTCTCTAATCGACTCAGACATTTCCAAAGCTGTAGATTGAAAGCACTGGCTCCTCAGATGAAATCAAGGCCAGTGTTTAAACTTCTGCCTTCCAAGCAAAAATAGAAGCCAGTCTTCCGTCAACATCAATGGAAAGTGCAGTCCCATATCAGAGGGCAGAATTCATCCTACCTTATTTCTTAGCCACCCTCAGCCCTCCAAGTGCCACTCTCAGACCCTGTTCCGAAGCAATTCTAGCACAAGTACTGCCTTTAGGTTACATTTCCACAAGGGCTGGTCAAACATTTTCCATCGAGACTTATTTTGTGCAGAAAATGGAGTTTTCAACTGAACTAAAATGTTCATAGAAAGTGACTGCTTTCCTCAAAAATGTTTGATTTTTTTGTTGTCAAATAACTAAAAATCAAAAAGTAGCTGGCAAAAAAAAAAATTCAGTTTTTTGAGGAAAAAGTCAAAATTCTCCACACACAAAAATTGATGAAAATTATTTTTTTTCCATTTGTCGGCAAAATTTGCTTCAGAGAAAGAAACAATTCCAACCTGCTCTAATTTTTACTATCCTTTCGTGAGAACTTATGCATGGAAGAAAGAGAGAGAGAGATAACACGATACAGGTGGGCAAATTCATATCCTCACTGCAGCTCAGAAAATGCTAGTTAAGGAGCCACCTTTCTGGCTTTTCTAATCCAATCAGTTTTATAGATCATGGGTGTGTTTGTGCGGAAGGATAAGTTTCGAGTTAACAACAATACTTTGCTCTCACACTGTACTTTTCACCTGTGGATCTCAAAGCATTTTACTTCCGTGATTTAGCTTTATTACCCTCATTTTATAAGTGGGGAAACTGAGGCACGGAGAGGTAAGCAAGCCAATGACAGAGCCAGGTGTAGAACCCAGATTTCCTGACTCCCAGCACCTTGGCCTGCCCACTGCATCACTGTGCCTATTAGAGAGCAGCATGGCGGGTAGTGCTGAGAATTCTACCTTTTTATTTTTTTTAATGGGGGTTAGGATAAATCAAAATTCTAGTACCAATATAATTAAGTGACATTTCATGTGCTTTCTTGATTTGACTATTATATCGGACCATTGTCCATTATATGCAAATAGCCAAAATGTATGTGATTTCCCACATTCCAAGGTGGATTTTCTGGAGACTACCACCCTGGTACTTCTTTTTCCTCTTTATCCTGAGGGCCATGTAGCGGCCTCTCACTTTCTGATTAAGGAAGACTAGACACTGCTCCTGCAGGATCCCTCCAGCACAGACCAGTGGGACTGCAAGGCATTTTCTTGCATGTCCACTCCTCCTCTGCTGCCCTGGGATGGAATGTCTCATGACAGACCCTGAATCATGAAATGTTTGCACTGCAGATTAAGAAAGACTTTTTAAAAACAGCAGAGATATTTCCAAGGGCTGACCGCAGGCTTCCATGGAATCACAAAAAAGATGATGAAAGCAGTTTTGAGTGACTTCTCAGGAAAATAACTTTGTCAGAGGCCATCTCTGTTTTCACTGGCAAGCATGAGTGTTTTGCTTAAATACTGCAGTCAAAATGTGCAGTGAAGAGGAATCCCTGCCCAGATAATGAGCAGGGGGAGGGATAGCTCAGTGGTTTGAGCATTGGCCTGCTAAACCCAGGGTTATAAATTCAATCCTTGAGGGGGCTATTTAGGGAACTGGGGTAAAAATCTGTCTGGGGATTGGTCCTGCTCAAAGCAGGAGGTTGGACTAGGTGACCTCCTGAGGTCCCTTCTAACCCTGATATTCTACTTACATAAATATAGTAGATCCTCCTGCTTAGCAAAAAGAATGACCAATCCATAAGAAACAACCTTTCTTTAGGAAAATAACCAAAAAGTACAAATGCAAAACAAGATTAAAATTAAAGACTTAAACCAAGGTTTCCTGTTTCCTTATGTAAATCATGATTAAAAAAATGGTGATTTAAATCAATCCACCCTCTTGGCTCTATCACTTTGTGACCATAGGTCAGTAACTTAAGAGCTCTGTGGTTCAGTTTACCCATTAGAAAAGAAGTCTTTTATTATTTTTATCTTTATGGTGGTAATTCCTTCCCCCTGGGGCTGTGGTAAGGATTCATTACTTAGTGTTTGTACCGTGTTTTGAAGATAAAAAGCATTGCGTATGTGTTAAAGCTTATAATATCAGGGCATGGCACATGTTGCACGTAGAGCCAAAATACCCATTACAAAATTCTTTTATCCCTGTACACGTTTCTGGCCTTCTTACGGATCATGTGACACCAGCTACTCCCCTGGCACAGAGGGCAATCACCTGAAAATACAGCTGTACTGGGCCGATACATGCAGTGCTCCGTAGCAGCTAAAAAGGACCTCTTCTCTCCACTCCATGAAGAGCAGATTGCTCGGTTCCACCAAGTCTTGATCAGGTTTCGACAAGTGGCGCTGGAGATGCTTAGGTCTTGTCTGCACTAGCAGTTCAACTTTTCAGCGCCAGTGCAGGGGGAGCATCCGCTGTCAGCAATGGGTCAATTTCCTAAAGCAGACAGGACCTTTGTCCAGGGAAGCCATTTTAGCACCTTGCCAGAAAAAAAATCATATCTAAGCCCAACCTGCTAAAGGGGTGCTAATATGGTATCCTTAGCCAAAGATACCAGGGGCCAAGGTAATGAATTTACGGCGTTGGGACTGTCTGGCAGCGGATTGTATCATTCCGCCCTGTCTACATGAGGAAAATCCTGAGAAAATTTCCCACCAGTAGCAACAACATTGATCGCCCTGGACACACTGTGTCACTTAGAACTGGTCTGAGCTCGGTTACGTGAGATGTGTTGACAGCGGTCGCAGAAGCCTTGTCTGCTTTCCCTAAGACCTGTTCAGTGGCAACACTGGGAACCAACAGTAGGATTTTGTAATTTCTCCTAATGTGAGGTAGGCCCTAGAAAGCTCAATGATCATCTGCCAGAGGGGAAGGAATCACAGGGGATCATTCACATGCAAGCTAAGGCCCTGTTTGTACAAGGACTAAACAAAAATAATTCCCGTAGGGGGAAGAGCGATCGACAGTGCAAATGAGTACCCTATTTACACAAGTTTCTAATGCATCCATTGTGGGTAGGATCTCAACACAAATAATAATCCCTAATGTCGTTATAGGTGTTAAAGGGGCCAAACATGGGGCAAAACATGCATCTTGTAAAATAGTAAGAAACTTGGGAAGTGCAGTAGATCTAATATACTTGGACTGCAGCAAAGCATTTGACATGGTAGCACATAGGAAATTTAGCTAAATTAGAGAAGATGGGGATTAGTAAAGGAATGGCAAGGCGGGCAAGAAACCGGCTAAATGGGAGAAGACACTGGGTTGTGCTGAAAGGTGAATTTCCAGCCTGAAGGGAGGCTACTAGTGGAGTTCCTCATGGGCTAGTCTTGGGACCGATCTTATTCAGTACTTTTATTAATGACCTTGGCACAAAAAGTAGGAGCGCGCTCGTGAAATTTGCTGATGATACAGAGGAGGATCGGAATATTAGACAAGAAGATCTGGATGAGCTTGAAGACTGGTGTGACAGAAATGGAATACAATTCAACAGTACAAAGTGTAAGGTCATGCACCTACAGTCTAACCAGAAGAATTTCTGCTATAAGCTACGGGCTCATCAGTTGGGAGTGAGAGGAGGAGAGACCAACCTGCGTGCGTGCGTTGACCCCAGGATGACTATGAGCCACCAATGTGATGCGGCTAAGAAACAGCCTAGGTTTGCATTTGCTGTTATCAGACGAGGCATTTCTAGCAGAGATAGGGAAGTATTAGTGCCGCTGTACAAGGTACTGGTAGGACCTCATATGGAAAACTGTATAATTCTGGCCACCCATGTTCAAGAAAGAGGAATTCAAGCTGGAACAAGTGCAGAGAAGAGCTACTAGGATGATCGGGGAATGGAGGGCCTCTCTTATGAGAGGAGACTGGAAGAGCTTGGTGGGTTTAGCTTAGCACAGTGAAGGCTGAGAGGGGATCTGATTGCCCTCTAGAACTACATCAGGTGGTAAACACCAGGGACAGTGAAGCTCTTTAAGCTAAAGGACAATGTTGGCACAAGAACAACTGGGGATAAACTGGCCATGAAAAAATTCAAGCTGGAAAGTAGAAGGTTTCTAACCATCAGAGGACTAAGTCTTGTAACAGCCGCCCAACAGAAGTTGTGGGGGCAAACAACTTAATTAGTTTTAAGAGCAAGCTGAACAAATTGATGAGTGGGATTGTATGATGGGGTGGCTTGTGATGGTGGCTGACAAGGCTTGGGAGCCCTGAGGGTCCCTTCTGGTTCATGTCAGATGTCCCTAAAATCTCATGCTTCAGGACTGCAGTCAGTCACCTCCAGGTTCACCTGGGAGTCTCTCAATGGCATTGCAGGGGTCTCAGGCATTGGTGCACTTCAGTCCCTCCCATTCTCTGCCTGACATATACTAGTTCACTCTCCTGTGGGCTGAAATACTTTGGTCTATTTCATTGTTGGGTTTAGTGCACAGGGGCTGGGTGGTGTTGAAAGCCTGCGATATACAGGAGGTTGGACTGGATGATCTGGTCATCCCTTGTGGTTTATGACTTGGCAGAGTAGGGTAGGAGGATTTAATTACGGCATAGCAGAAGGCAGTTGATCTAGAGAGCTTGGTCAAGTCACACCATTGCTCTGTGCCTCAGTTTCCCCAACTGTAATGGGGACACTGGTAATGACACTGACCTTCTTTACAAGGCATTTTGAGACCAACAGATGAAAATCACTTTATAAGGGCTAGTTATGATCACAGAAAGGAAAAAGGGCCCTTTGCCAATTACTCTTTCTGGAGATACATTGGTCCTTCTCTCATTCCCCCTCTCCTCCTCCCAGCCTCACCAAGTCTGCTGAGGAGGATGATTTCCCCATTTGTTATATTGTCCTTAAGTCAAAGGGAGCTCTTTATAAACAAGTCACACACTGAGTGTGGGAACCATCAAATGCAGATTCTGTTCTGAGATGGGTTTCATCCAGTCCTGACTCATTGTTATTAATATCACTAATAACTGATTATTTCAGAGAGATGGTCTCATTCAATACAGATGCTTTGTTAGCTAAAAACTGAAGGTAAAGATTTGACTTAGCTGGCCCCATTGCTCAGATTTAGATCTTGAAATGAAGTGAATGGGGGGAGGGGGGGAGGGGAAATCTAAGGTGTCAACCAAACTCTATAAACCTCAAAACTATCACCTTCTTGCAAAGCAGCTGCTGCCCTCGATGCCGGGGGACCTACCCATCAGACACTCCTGTTACTCTAGAACCTCTGTTTAGGGGACCCCTAAAAAGAAAGTGAGGCCTGCAAAAACATTCCAGGGAACCACTCCACCTCTCACCGAACTTGGATCATTCATTCTTCATGGACCGAATGATCTTGCAGACTTTGATGGTTGATTAGTCAGCTGGAGAAGATTCGCTTCATAAGTTTTACCCGTTGTTTCTTATGTCATAAAGTACGACCTCTGTATGAGAACTTTCACTTCTGCTCCACTCCCCCCTTCTCTCCTGTTAATATCTAGACACATTTCAGAGTGCAGTGTAATATAATTGGTATGCATTTTCAACACAGCACGTGGGTTGGCTTTATCAGGGAAACCTCTTGTGAGCTTCAAAAGCCAAATTCAACTGCTTCCCTCATCTGTGAAAGGTACAGAATGAAAACATGGTAACCTCAAACTCTTTTTAATCTTCAGTGTATCTCTCCCCTTTCGTCTTTTGACTGTGTTTCCTTCCCCCATTGTCATCTCTGAACCTCAATGGGGAGGCAAATTGAACTCAGCATCTTTGGTCAGGTGAATCCAAAGAGCTGTTCCAATTCCAGTGGGCAAGTCAACATCAGTAGCAACCATCACCCAAGCTTGGGTATCACAACTGTTCCTGAAGGCAAGAAGAGGGAGGAGGAGGATTAAATGGCACATTTCCCCATCCAAAGGACCAATCACTCCAAATGAAAAAGCTTCAATTTTATCTCAGTGACATACAAGACTTACCAACTCTGAAAGAGAAAATATATTAAGTTATACAACTTCCAGTATTCAACTGCAGCCTAGGGTTAAACACAACTAACAACAATTTGCAAATTCTCGTGTGGGCAGAATATGCCATTGTATTAGTCATGTCACAGCATGACTAAAAGTTCAAGAATAAACATGCCCCCACCCATGTTTAGGGTCAGAAGCTGGGAGGAGTGTGGATAGTGGCTCTTCCTTATCCCCAGATGTGGTTGTGAGCAGGATGGAGGTGGAGGTGTTTTTTCCCCTCAGAGTGGACTAGCAGAGAGCACACAGAGACTGGACTCAGCTAGTGGACCACTGCGCTTAGAGCTCAATCCTGCTCGCAGGGTAGCCAAAGAAAGTTTTATCACTTCAGTGGGAGCAGGATGAGGCCCCAATAGAGCAATGGAACCCACAAGTCCCTAATCAATTTGAGACTATCTTGAATATTAGAAGGTGCCCAGAACTTAACGGTTCCCATGAGCAGTAAGTTTGATGGATCTCAAAGATCAGTGCTGTTTACAAGGGCGCTAGATCCTATTTTCAACTGCAAGATAATAAAGACCAATGAAATAAAATGAAGGAAAAAAATCAAAATGCACCAGTACAAAATGGGGAATAATGGGGTAGGCAGCAGTACTGCAGAAAAGGATCTGGGGGTTACAGTGGGTCACAGGTTGAATCTAAGCCAACAGTGTGATGGTATTGTGAAAAAGGCAAAGGTCATTCTGGGATGTATCATCATATGTAAGACATGGGAGGTAATTGTCTCACTCTGATTGGCAGTGGTGAGGCCTCAGCTGGGGTACTGCATCCAGTTTTGGGCACGACCCTATAAGCAAGGTGTGAACAAGTTGAAGAGTCCAGAGGAGAGCAACAAAAATGATAAATGGTTTAGAAAACCTGCCCTAGAACGAAAGGTTGAAGGAACTGGGCATGTTTAATCTAGAGAAGAGAAGGCTGAGGGAGGACATAACAGTCTTCAAATATGTTAGAGGTTGTCATAAAGAGGACAGCGATCAACTATTCTTCATGTCCACCAAGAGCAGGACAAGCAGTAATGGGTTTAATCTGCAGCAAGGGAGATTTAGGTTGGTATGACACAGAGATTCACTTCTCTGTGTCAGCAACTTTTGTCAGGACGGACATATTCACTAACACACTGTCGTTGCAATATATACCCACAAGGTGGCATGCAATACATCACTGGAAAACTAATAACTCACTGATCATTAATATTCTTGTGTGGTGTATGTAGATACAAAGAGTTATGGATATGTGCTAGAAATATGGTCTTAAAATGTGCTTGGCAAGAAATGCGTAAGCACAGTGAGCCTTAGACAAAGGGATGTGAATTTGCTTGTCTTGGTCATCAGGCAAAGACAAAGACGATACATCTATATAAAAAAGGTAAACAAAGCCCTCAGACTAGAGCGTGAGGGAGATATCTCTGTCTTTATAATTAAGAGGCTCTGTACCCCAAATGATAAAAAACGGATGCTACTATAGAAGTGTATCCAGTAAAATCTTTTATGACAGCCTGTAGCCTGCTGGTGATTAATATCATGGTGCAATGTATGCATTAATGCTACATGAGGAATTATGGATACTCACTGATGTTATGCTTTAAAGTCTGTGACCAAACACGGAGAAACAGATTTTCTCCCAGAGAGGAGGGAAGGCAGCTGTCTACCTCTCTCCAATGTAAATTAAGCATTATGGAATCAAAACAATGGAAGTCTCATTTAGATACCAATCAGCAGGGAGATGAGAGGTACAGCAGGAGACCTTCCTGCTTCTTGAAACAGGATCAATGAATTTTGAGAAGACAGCCTGGCATCTGCATCCCCTCACCGCCCCCCAGGCAGAAGAGGCGGGGCTGACTTTTCAAAGAAGAAATTTCAGGGGTTTACTGAACTTTAAAAAGAAAGGGGAGATGCCCCCATAGTTGTCCATCACTTGGAGGATTCAAGGGGCCGGAGCTCTTGAAATCACAGAACATTGGGTCCTTCAACCAGGGAGGCTGAATTTAGGCAAAGATTGTAACTTGCTAAAATTAAGTTTTAATCTTAGAAGCGTATTTTTGCTTTTGTTTCTTTGTAACCCCTCCTGTCTTTACTCCTAAGATTCGGTATCACTTAAACTTTCTGTTTAATAAACTTGTTCTACTTTTACTGTAAACCAATTCAGGGCTGTGATTAAAATAAGAGCGTGTTTGTCAAGCCCCCGTTAAATTAATGAGCTGCAGTGTCTTGTCTCTTTAAAGGAGCAATGAATGGAATAACCTCTGTGAGTGTTCAGGGAGAGGGCTGGGCACTATAGGGAGATGGCTCTGGGGAACTTGGGAGTCAGGCTTCAGTGTTTATTACCTGCAAGACAAGGATTGGACTGATGGAGTCCTGAAGGGTTGGCTGGCAAGACACACAAGCTGATGTGTCAGGGAGCTGTCACACAGTTTAACAGTACCAAAACTCTCCCTCACTGAAGCTGAGAGGGGTAAGGTGGTGACTCAGTTCTGGGAACCCCAGCAGCCTGTCACCCAGCAGCTGGTCTGAAGGAAATTCAGGACGAGACGCTGTGGGGTGACTCTGCAAACAGTAACTGGGTGGTGGAAGCCAGGGTGGGACCTGCAGGCTTGTATGCAGGCTGTTGGTGTCAGGGTTGTGAGTCACAGCAGCATAGCATTTAAGGCACCCAGAGTCGCAGGGCAAGGGGTGACACAACCCCTTTCTGGTCTGGGTTGAGCCCCAAAGCCTCACAGTTGGATATTAGGACAAACTCTGTAGCTATGAGGATAGTTAAGCCCTGACACAGGTTACCTCAGCAGGCTGTGGAATCCCTGGTACTGGAGGTTCAGAACAGATTAGACCAGTGGGTCCCAAAGTGGGTTTGTGAACCCCTGGGGGTTCACAAAATGTTACAGGGGGTTCTCAGGAAAAATTCCCTAATGGCGGACAGAGCTGTCCCTAGGGACCCTGGGCAGCTTGGGGCCAGCAGCCTGGAGCCTTGGGAACTTCCAAGAGCTAAGCAGATCAAAACAAGCGTATCTATCACACTGAGGAGATTTAAACTTCAAGACTCCTTATACAAAATAGAAAGGGAGGTGGATATTTTCTGCTGTTTTTAAAATTTAATAGGCTGCTAGTGTTTTTTTTTTAATGATTATGAAGAACAAGTTTAAGCTTGGTTGTAACGTTCATTGTTTGCCTGGACTGCTCAAGACCTGCATGCTTGTGTAGGAGGAACTCTTTGAGTTGGCTTCCTAAATAGTTTCATGCTGTTTCACATCTGATACTCCTTGATGAAACATAGGAGCCAGAGGCGCCAGTACGGGGAGGCAACGAGGGTCACGTGCCGGCCCCGTGTCAGCGCCCCCCCCCCCCGCGGGTCCCTCCCTTTTTTTCCCCAGCAGCTCCCGTGGGTCCCCCCACTTTTCTGGCAGTGCCCCCCCGTCCCCAGGGTGCGCAGGGGCTTTGCCCCTGCAACCCTTTTTTCTACTGGTGCCTCTGATAGGAGCCTTGTTTTATAACAGGCTTCATCAAAAGTGATACAAGTGCTACAAAAGTGAGATCTTGGAAGAGTGTTGCTGTTTTCATAATGTAATAAAAATACTGTGATGATAAATCATAATTAATAAACAGTGTGTAATAAGCATGTCATAAAAACTAATTTTATATTTCCAAGATTACTGCTTTTATAATTTATGCTGAGGTAAGGGAGAAAATCCCTGGAAATATTTATTTGTAGGAGGGAGTTCACCAGACTTGACATTTTAGTGAAAGGGGTTCACGGGTTGTTAAAGTTTGGGAACCACTGGATTAGACAGACACCTGTCGGCGTGGTCTAGATTTATTTAATCCTGCCTCTGCTTGGAGGGGTGAACTCGAGATCCCTTCCAGCCCCACATTTCTAGGACTCCCTGAAAACGAACACGTCTTTGGCCTGAGAACACTGAACCCTTTGGATATTGCGTGGATACGTTTGTTCGAGAGCGTCAAAGTTTGTTCCTTGTCTTCACTATTCTGGTGCCAGCAGGCATGTGAGCTATCCCAGCTGAAGTGAGGGTCAGTACCGAGGTGGGGCAGATCTCAGTGGGTTATGCTGCAGTTGAGTCTTGTGCTGACTGAACTCATTCGTTAATATTCATTTGAGCTCACAGAAAAAAAAAAGTGTGGTGGTGAATCACAGTGAGATGAGAAAGTCAGTTTGCTACAGATGAGTCGTGCGTCAGGAAGAAAAGTGTATTACAGTAAAAAATTAAAAAAAGGATCTTCTACCAGCACAAGCTGCTCTGGAACTGACTACAGTACTGCAATAGCAAAACAATTGCCTCATTCTTGGGCTCCTACTCAAAGGCTGAGAATACTGCAGAGTATCCTGCCCAAGTCTAAGAGCGTGACCAGACAAACTTCATCTGTCCGATGGGGCGTGTGGAAAAAAGATCAATAATAACTGTTAACTGAATGTAAAAAAAAGTAAACTAAAGAGCAGAAAAACAATTTAAAATATAAATAGGCTATGGATTGCCAGACACTAAACAGTAGCATCTGAATTCCAGTGCTGCCAGCAAGAGTCATCATAGAGAAAGACAGTAAAAAGACAATCCGTGGTCCAAAGCAATCAATCTCGGTGACTCCAGGTTTTAACAGGCATGGGATAAGTAATGAATGGGTCCTGAGTCTGAATATTGGCGCTGAATATTAGAAAAGCAAATGCACTGTCTCTTGCAATAAAATAATCATTTTGCACTGATATAGGGTCTTTCCCCCCAAATCGGTCTGCACACCATCAGGCCAGTCCTGCAATCCTTACTCAGATGAGAAGGGATTGTAGGATCCGGACCTATATATCGAGGAATCACTCCACCTTAAGGATGAGAGGATGGGAGCCAGATCACCATGGTACAGTAAATTGCGTGAGTGTGGGAGGGGAAATTACAGCTCAGGGCAAACCCCTAGTTTTATCAAAAGGGCCATGAGGATCTGCTAACATCAGCGCAGAATAGGGAGCACTAAGTGTTCTTAAAGGTCTGCTCCAGAAGACCCACAAGCTTTAGATCTGGCTTTGATCTCTATTTAAAAATCTCCAAGCACACCAAGTTCTGCTGAAATATTTCTCCATAGTTTGCCATGATAGGCACGGCCTAGGCACAGGGCACATACAACTGACTCATTCACATGGGACTGTTCGGGTTTCGCTAATATTTCCATTGACAGGGGGAAATATCATTAAGAGGTCAGTTTGGGGCCCTGATTCCTGCGTGCACTCACCCCTAGGCTTGACTGCCCTCAGGCAAGGCGGTGCATGGCCTCCACGATCCAACGCCCCTGCATTAGACACATTGATAAGCGTGTACAGGATGAGGGCAATTCTTGGGAATTACACCCAGCAACCCCTGTACCAAGATACCCAGATTACTAGATGACCTGTTATCCCATTCTAACACGGTACCGAGGACCAATATTAACTGAGCCCAGAGTTGAAATCAAGAGCTTTACCAGCTAAGTCTGAAACCAGGGAGCAGTTGGGGGAAGAGACCTAGATCATGATGAGATCTTTGAATGAAATTAAATGCAGAAGCCGCATCCCATTCAGAAGTGACTCCAGAAAGGGGTGGTGGGTGGTCCAAAGAAGGAGCCGTTTTCTTTTTACACTTTGGGGAGACCGAAGTCACGCCCGAGTTTCTCCGCTTGTGCCTGAGCCTGGGCCAGACCGATTTCCCGAAATCTCCGGGGACGTGGCGAGGCGTAACGAGGACCCGGGGACGAGCCTGCTTCCCCCAGAACAGGCTCCGCTCCCCCTCCGTCCCAGCTGATGAGCCAGGGGCGTGTGTCGTGAATAATGCCCGCGATGAATAAATCCGGATCCTTTGCTCTTCCTTTGCCGGCTCTCTGGGGCGAGCCCGCCCGTCTTAGCACCTTCCTCTCCAACGGGGAGACCCCAGCCCACCCCCGGGGGCAGCAGCTCTCCCCCTCTGCCACCCACCCTGGGCAGGGCCCCGCCTTTCTAAGCCAATAGCCACTGGGGACTCCGTGCCCCCCGGCCCCGCGCTATTGGTGCGGGGGAGAGCGGAACCCCCCAGCCCCCACACACCTGCCCGGCCCCGCTGCGGGGCCACGTGCCCCCCGGCCCCGCGCTATCGGTGCGGGGGAGAGCGGAACCCCCCAGCCCCCCCACACACCTGCCCGCCCCCGCTGCGGGGCCACGTGCCCCCCGGCCCCGCGCTATCGGTGCGGGGGAGAGCGGACCCCCCCAGCCCCCACACACCTGCCCCCGGCACAGCGAGCCCCGGGCAGCTGCCTTACCTGCGGGGGCGCCGCCTGGGTCCCCTGGAGAAGCAGCAGGAGCAGCAGCCCCCGGGCAGCCATCGGCCCCGCTCCCCGCACGCATGAAGGTCCTAGCGCATCCGCTCCCGGGACTCCCGCATCCCGGCTCGCCTGCACCCGGAGCAGCCCCGCGCCCGCCAGCAGAGACTGTCTAGCGCGAGCAGCGGGGGCGGCAGAATCCGAAACCCCGAAATCACACCCGAGAAAAGGGGTTTGACGGAGCGTGTCACTAGCCCGGCCCCTTCCAGCCTGCCCCCCCGGGGCTCCCCCAGCATGCAAATTGCAGCGGGTAGGGAGCCTGCGGGGTTTCACGCCTTTGCCCGAAAAACAACTGGCGCCGGGGGGTCAGTTTCTCTCCCTTTGCCCGTCCCTGGGTGCAGGGAGCGGGAACAAAGAACCTCGGAGCCCCCCGCAGCCCTTCCTCTCTGCCCCGGGCTGCGCAAAGTCCTGCTCCAACCAGCACCCCTCGCCCTCTGCCAGCCTGGAGAGACAACACTCCTTTCCCTCTGCCTGGAGGAGAGCGAGCTCACCTCCCCCGGGCCAGTCTGGGTGCTGTAAGACTGAACTGGAGGGGGACCCGCCTTGCCCTTGATTTCAGCTGGATTTGGAGCAGGTCTCTCTTTGATCCCCTGGATTTCAGCAGTCCACAGCACCGCGGGATTAGCTTTATCCCAAAGAGAATTTCAGCCAGTCTCCTCACTCTAAGACTCTGCATGAAACCTCTTCTGCAGCCCCCCCGCCCCAAAAAACAAGTTTTGTAAAAATAGGCCCTTGAAAAAGGACAGAACGGGTTAAAAAAAAACCCTGAGCCAGGCAGTAAAGTCCTGAGAAGCTGCATTTTCATGACGATGCTTTTTTGTGTGTGTGTAAATTCTGCTTAGCAAAAGGTCAGCACAGAATGAGTGCAGGGTAATTCGTTGGTTTATCACTGGTGTGCAACAGCCCCACTGAAACAACCTCTGTAATTACCCAGCATTACACTCTCCTGCAGCAAAGTTCATTATGCAAAATGGGAGCACTTTCACTGAAATGGCTTTTGAAGTCCTTATTTAACTCACCCCCAGGGGCTTTATTCAAGAGTCATGGATGTCTTCTCTAGAGCCCCCCTTCCACAATCACATAACCACCTACTTAACTTTACACACCTGAGTCATGTCCTTGGACTAGTGGACTCAGGTGTGTTTGCAGGATTGGGTCCTTACTGGTAAAATTAGTCTTTCGCTATTTTTAAAAGCAATTTTTACATTTAAAAATGCAGTCTAATGCCTTCAATAGAACACCAATTTATTCCCAGCTATCACACACAAACTGAAACCTAAAATAAACATAGGGCCCTAAATTTTCAGAGGTGACCTTGAGCACTGCATTGTAGAGTTCACTGATCCATACCAGCATCTTATCTAGTTTGGCAAATATGTCCTGGGCTGCAGTCTCAATTATAAACTTACAGAACACAAACTGGCTGTGGGTAGCAGGTGTTGGAGGTTTCGGGACAGCAGAGTGGTTGGGTGGGATAGTGTGTGTGTGTATTGGGCTGTTAAAATTACTGGCTGGAAAAAGTATTTAAACTTTATGGTAGATTGCATGGTTTTCTTGGTTCCTAGAATCAAGGTTGCTGGATTGGGTTATTTTTGGTTTTGTTTTGAACTTTAATCAACATAAATACAACAGCCGAATTTGGGGATAGGATGTGTGTTTTATTAGGACAGGCACCAACATGGGACTGCCTCTGCTTAACTTTACCTACGTGAGTGGTCTTACTGAAGTAAGTGCAGCTAAGGGACTGAAGGGTCCCCAAGACCACGGTACTTGGATGCTCGTAGAGGTCTAATGTTAGGCAAGTGCTTAAGTCTTTCCAAAATCAGAGATGTGGGTTTAAATCAAATCAAATCTTCATTGAATGTGCCGTGTCAGTGTGGAAAACCCCCCTGAAATGGTCACCGACCGTTGTTACTGTCTATTGTGTGAGATAGGCTCTGCATTAAATAATACTATTCTCAGAGTGGGTATTCCAGTCCTCGGGCGTTTGAAATAAACACATTCACTTCAGACTGTGTTTTGATTATATTCAAGTGAGTTACCAGGGACTTTCTGAAAGGAGCCATACCAGGAACTACAACACCCACCTCTGCTTCAGCAAAATAAAATTATTTTTCTCAAAACGTTCCGTTCGTTTCCTAGAAAATAATCCCCTGCACTGAAGGCAAAAACAGATGTTACGGACAAATTGTTTCTCCAGGTCCCAGCTCTCCATAAGGAATTTGAATTTAACAGGCAGAAAGAGAAAATCCTTGGTAGCACAATTTATTATTGTTTATAATACAATTAGATGGGTATCTGTCACTGTATTTAAACACTTTTTAAAATGTGTATTTGCCTATAAATAGTCCTTTGAGCTCAATGGTACTATATGCAGGTGCAAAGTTACTTAAATGTGTAAGGATTTTCAGGTGGACAGCTTTGTTAATTACCAATGCTATTAGCACAGTGCCAAGGTAAATATTTTGGCTGTAGTATGAGTGAGAAAATAGTTGAGAAAAGAGGCATCATTCTTAAACACTGTCAAATGGAAACAAGGGATCATTCTATCAAAGGAGCCAGTTTAAAAGGCCATCTTTTGAAAACTGGGTTTCAGTGTCTCTCACAGCTGCTATCTAAGGCATCAGTTGTACACCCATTTATGGCAGTGGGAGTGTTGCCAATGACTTGTTAGTACAGGATCAGACCCAAAGGACCTACAATCTTTGACTATTAGTCTCAATGGCTCGAAAGGAGCCTCTTGCTGGAGTTAAGGGCTACACTATGTGCAGGCTGCAGAATCAGGTCCTAACACAACACGGCCCTATTACATTTGCAGGTCAAGGATTCTCGTGGCTACAATGATACTCAAGGAAGGTATTTGCAGCTGAAGATCATTCACCAAATTTCCCTGTTGCCATCCCCCTTCCCAGTTTTAACAGGGGAGAGCTTCCAACCTGTGGCCCTTGGAGGATCACACCTGCTGCAGTATCACACGGGGAGAGAAGTGGCAGCTTGTATAGTCAGTACCCAAACCATTTAACGCCTTATAGGTGAAACCCAGCATCTTAAACCTCTGCTGGAAATCAGTTGGCCGCCAGGGCAGATCAGGGGCAGTGGTATATTGTGCTTGTATCAGGAACCACCACTTAGGCCTGGTCTACACTAGAAAATTAAGTCATCTTAACTACATCACTCACAGGTGTGAAAAATCCACACCTCTGAGCAGCATCATTAAACGGGCCTAGAGTTTAAGAGTTCTTCTGTCAACCTAGCTACTGCCTCTCAGGGAGGTGGAATAATTATAGCCCTAGGAGAACCCTGCCGTGGTGCAGCTGCAGCATTTCAAGTGTAGACAAGCCCTTAGCAAGCAAAGGCCAGATTTTTAAGGTGTTTAGGTGCCTAATGATGTAGATAGGCACACAGTGTGATTTTCAAAAGCAGGGTGTGCTTAGCTGCTTCTTTAGGCACCTAGATACCTTACAAAATCTGACCCCCATGCGGCTGCATTTTGCACTAACTGCAGTTTCCGAATGATTTGAAATTGCCACTCGCTGTAGAATAGTCTCATTTACATCAATTGGGCTAGGTCCAGTTTGCTAGGCCAATCATTAATCATTGCATTCATTCTTAATTTTAAACTTTCTGCAGTTTGTTTAAATTCAGCCAGTTGTTCAAATCACCTGCTGTATGTTAAATATTTTCAGGGCAACTTTGATAACATGATCTGTAGAGTGCTGTTAATTCTCCAGTTTCACCCCAGAATGGGTGTCAACTATGGTCAGACTTCACCATAGCAGATGTATTTATTTCTCTTCTTTTTTTGCACCACATTTGTTTATTCTTACTATGTCACATTAGCTGTTGTCCAGTGTCTCATGAAAAGTAACCTCCTCTTGAACTGGATTTAATATTGGCTACATGGAAACTTTGCTATTTCTACATATTTTGATTATAAATTGGCTAGCCTAGGTCTTTAGCACACAAATTATGCAATTTTTCATTGAACTTTTAAGACTTGATACTGCATTTCCTTTCACATCCAGAACTCCGACATTAGTCACAGAAAGGTAAGGGTTTGGGTGGTGCAAGGAGTGCTGGGTTGGATCTTTATGGACATGAAAAGAAAGCTGACTGCTGCAGTCTTCGAGATGTAGCAATGTTCTTGAGAATTAATTTGCACAATACAAAAATCCGGGGTCATCGCCCCATAAAATTAATCAGCAGCAAGTTTAATACAAACAAGAGGAAACACTTTGTCACAAAATGCACAATTAAGTTGTGAAACTCACTGCCATGGAATGTTGTGATGGCTAAAAGTATAAATGGGTTTAAAAAAAACCAACTAGGTAAGTTCATGGAGAATAGGTCCATCAATGGCTATTAACCAAGATGGTCAGGGATGTAACCCCATGCTTGGGGTGACCCAAACCTCTGACTGCCGGAAGGCAGGAGGGGAACACACAGGTGTATCCCCCCCAAATTGTTCTGTTCTGTACACTCCCCCTGAAGCATTGGTACTAGCCACTGTTGGGAGACAGAATACTGGGCTAGATGGACCATCGCTCTGACCCAGTATGGCCGTTCTTATGTAATAAACGTTCCTAGTTGTTTCTCTCCCCTACATTTAACCTCTAAGAATTAAAACAGGAAGTCCTAGGAGAATACTAAGAATTTCTTGTTGTGGACTTGGATACAACAAGTCCCTGAACAGAGGGAAAGTCCCAAATTATTTCAACACTTGTAGTTCCACTATAGCAGACATCCTCATGCTGAGGAGTTGGTTCTATAATAAACAACAGGGGGAAAATATCAACATCTCTAATAGTATATAAAATTCCACACTCAATATCTGCAATTTAAAGAAAAAGAAAGTAGAAAAACAGACCAGATTTTCTGATTTGAGTGGGGAAGGGACTTTTGTCTCAATCAGCTGTGCTATTGAAAAGTAATAATGTAAGTGCAGTGTTTTGGGGGGGAATTAGTGACCAGCTATAGGAAGCTGATTCACCTTGGGCCATTTACTCCAACTGATCATTTATCCCACGCAATACCAAGATCATTATTACTATTACAAAGTATAATTTTGAAAATAACCTTGTGGGCATTTCTCCATTTGATTTCTCCCCGTATTAGACCAAATTCTACTCTTAGCCACCCTGGTATAATTCCTGTGAAGTCAGTGGAGTTACTCCACATGTACATTGGTATTAATTAGGGAAGAATTTGGCCCTTCATAGGATTTACCTGTTGGTCACTCCTATCATGAGGTTACTTTTTTCTCCAAGATTCCATTTCATCTGCTACTAAGTTCTCCTGTAAATTACAAGCAAGCCATATCCAGGTGCCCAAAACCCATGATTCAGGCCCCAGAAAATCATAAGATTGGCTTTAAGATCATGGGATTTTAAAATATTATTTGCTTTCTGGTTTCTGAGCCTTCAGGGTGCACATTTTCAACAGTTCCTCTGCAGCCATGACTTACTTTTCTCCTAAATGAAAGCTGTCTCTTTCACATCAGCACATGACTCCAGGAACTGGGACTTTAAAAAAAACACCAAATATTGTGATAAAATAATGAGAGTTGGCAACATTGAACAAGGTAGACACGGATCGAAATGAAAAACTTGCATTTGAACTCCACCTACAAGGAGGCACTGACTCTGACTTAACATCCAAGCTTTCCGAAGCAGTTCCGATTTGGTCCATTATGGGGAAAGATTTAGCAACGTTGATCTGAACCCTGATCCAGTGGTTTTGGTTTAGCCTCAGCTATAAAGTGAGGATGGCTGCATCAGGCATAAAGCAGTTTTATGCAAGTGAGCGTTTAGCTAGAATTTAATTCAAAAGAGCGTATTTCCATTTTGTTTGTAGAGATTTTCTTCGGTATGACGTTTTCTTTATGAAAGTACTGAACTTTTCCTTCTGCCACCACATAAATTCCTCAACTCACCTTTCCTTCTTCTGATGACCCCCATCCTTCTGTTCTCCACTCACTATAGATCTGATCCAAGGCCCATTGAGGTCAATGGAAAGTCTCCCATTGACTTCAGTGGGCTGGGATCAGGTTCTATAACTAGTCTTCAAAAATATACAGATCTGGTGGGGTGGTTACAGAGCCAGCACTGACGGGAGAGGCCTGGCTGCAGTCACACGTTACACAAAATTATGGCACACGTTCACTGAGCATTATGACATCCCAGCTTAATTTAGACCTAGGACTATTTTTTGGAATGGGGATAGTCAGTGGAGAACCTAGTTAACACCAAGGAAAAGGAATCTTCATGCTTGGTTTTAACTTTAATGTAAAAAAAGGGGCTTGATTTAGGCACATAAAAAGGGGGCTTGATTTATATATAAGGCACATAGACCCATCGAGTATACCCAAATTGTCATCAAAGTCTCTTCCCTCCAATCTTGCTACTGACCTCAAAGGCTGACCCTCAATGAGACCGTTGCTATTTGGCCATCGGAAAGCAGCAAGGTTGCTTTGCATGTATGAATGGTTGATATCATTAGAGGGCCAACATTTCTGCAGATGTAAGTCCACCGACGTCAGCAGAAATTTTGGCCCATTGTTTTAGTGGCTGATATTAAGCATGACGCTATGTATATTTTATTTGCCTTTTATTGTATTGATTCATTCATTATTTTGATTTCAATTAAAATAAAAGCTGGCGTAAAAACTAGGTCAGACTGTTCCATCTGAATCGCAATAGCTGGGGCCTAATTTAAAAATAAACGGCTGTTACAAAATGTTGTCATTTACATAGAGGCGACCAGGAGAGCCGCCAGCTTTTTTGCCGCCCTAGGCGGCGGAAGGTCCCGCCCCCGAAATGCCGCCCCCAACAGAGGCGGCGGAAGGTCCCGCCCCCAAAATTCTGACGACGACCGGGGCGCCGGCGCCCCCCAAATGTTGGTGCCTTAGGCGACCGCCTAGGTCACCTAATGGGTTGCGCCGGCCCTGGAGGCGACTTAAAAAGGGAAGTCCTCTGATCCTATTTTTGGCCTGTCAACTAATAATCTTAGCTTATATGTAGAGGTGAAATTACCCTAATATTAAGAAAGGAGAAGCTGTGTGATAGATTTTTTCTTTCTTTCTGAGCACAGTAACATCAAAACCAAAAACACTTCCTGAGTCAAACTGAAAAATGAGAAAGCTGACAGAGAAGTCAGGGTGCTGTCAGGAAAGAGGCTGTTGGGCCTTCCATGAAAGACACCACCACCATGTTGCAGAATTACTATCCTGAGAGGTTGACTGAGAGATAGGCAACCTCAGAAGAAAGATCATAGCATATCTGATGCTTTCGGTAACCCTCATGCTCCTCCTGACCGGACAGAGCCTCTGGAAAAGAGCAAATCGATTTACATTTTGTGTTCTCTACTAGGACCGTTTCTGATGCTGCTTTATTCTTTGCGTGCCATCCCTTCTGATGTATACCCTTGCTGCAACTGGCAGGGTTCAGGGAGGACAGGATGAGTCAGCATCACAGTCAATGCTGTGAGCCAATCAACCATGATAATCAAACAGTTGGGAAGAATGTTGGGGGGGGGGGGGGGGGGGGGGGGGGGAGAGGAGTGTGAAGCTAACACATGAAGACTTCAGCCTACGCGGCAGTTGTAGCTTCCCTGGACACTCCTCCAGCACTGGCCTCGCCTACGACCCGAACACGCCATCTCCTGCCTGTACAGGAGCCTTCTCCTCTGCAGCTCCTTATTTCTGGTACAGCCCCCCACCTGTTTCCATCTTATTTAAAACTGAAACAATTATTTTGTTTGATTTTTTATGATGTCAGTGGAAATGAGCCCTACCGCTCCAGGGCTGACTTCGGTCCTCCTCAATCTCCCGCTGAAGTCCTATAGCACGCAGTGTATCGGTGAGGCTGCAACGCTGTCCTGACCACAAAGCACAGGGAGACCACTGGAAAGCTACTGATGACAAGAAAGGCCTTGTGAAGCAGGAAATAAAGGATACACTTCCCTTTGGCTGGCAAGTTTCTAAGTGAACAATGTTTTAATATGAGGAGGCCTAGGAGGTTCACTAGCATTTGAGGAGACCGTGATATCCATTTCCAGGAAGCTACTCCCAGATTCACCGGTGCTGATTTTCACTTTTCTGGGTGGGTGCTCCACCCCCACTCCACCCCTTCCCCCAAGGCCCCACCCTCATTCCACCTCTTCCTGCCCCCGCTTTACCCTCTCCCCAGAGGCCCTGCCCTTTCCCGCCAGCTGATCGGTGGGTGCCGAGCACCCACTATTTTATTTCCATGGGTGCTTCAGCCCTGGAGCACCCATGGAGTCAGCG
The DNA here is from genome assembly GCA_003942145.1 of Platysternon megacephalum. Lineage (NCBI taxonomy): Eukaryota > Metazoa > Chordata > Testudines > Platysternidae > Platysternon > Platysternon megacephalum. The sequence continues at coordinate 12,599,775 of QXTE01000014.1, read as the reverse complement.
CCTGTGCCTGGATCCCTCTGGAGCTAGAGTCAGGGCCATCCATTCAGAGCCTGTTCAATCTCTTTCAGTTAAGTCAGAGAGAACCTGCTCCTAGGGTCTATCCTGCTCAAGGAATAATCTGATTCTGGATCTAGCCTAGAACTTGGGGTACACAGGTTCAGTTCCCTGCCTCAGCAACCTTCCTGGGTGACCTGGAGCAAATCATTTAAGCTGAATTGGTTCCCCCATCTATAAAAACAGGGATACTACTTCCCAACCCCACAGGGCTGTTATGAAGACAAATACATCAGCGACTCTAAGGTGCTCAGATACCATGGTGATGGGCACCATGTAAGTACCTAGATAGATATTCTTGGTATAACAGATCAGCAGGTCCCTTCCAATTAGGGAAAGCGAAAGCCTGTTCTAGGTATATGCCCAGTACAGAAATAAAATCGGGCTTGCATCTCTGAGTCAGAGAAATTCTACTGCTGATTCATGCAGACCACTTCAGAACTAATATGGTCCGTCAAATGTGCTTTAGTCCACAGGACCTGTTTCAGTCCCTATATGGTTATCATACACAGAGTTGGTAGTGTACCTATTATTAAGGCTTCCCAATGCTTCCCCAATCTTGTTTTCAGCTGCTTATAACCTTGCCAAACTTTAACTGTTTGGGCAGAAATTTTCTATGCTGTCTGCCTTAGAGTGATTTTTTCTGGGAAATTTCAGCCCAAACAGTTCAGCTGTTTCTGAGAATGAGGATGAGGATAAGATAAACAATACACTGTTTGGGCGGTGTTCAATTTTTGAACAGCTCCAGCGCTTACATGCTTTGAAGCAAGGCCTTGAAATTTGACAGCAGGTTGGTCCTTGTGTCAGCAACGTGCCTTTTACAGTCTCTGTGAAAATCTGTCCAAATTTGGTCAAGTTACAAACCTCCGAAAAATTGCAGGCTGCACGTACTCAGTAGAGAAATAGCTGAAGATTCCATCCTCACTGAGCATGCTCCATCCCCGTGCTGCTCAAGTGTGTGATTGCACTGCACCCCTGTGCTGTCCCTACACATCTCCTAACTTTTGAGGGCTCTTGACTTTGCAACTTTAATAAAGTTCTTTAAATAAAACTGAAATCCATCTTCCAGCAGCTCCTCTTGGTCTGGAGCGGCGAACCGCGGCCAGTGGGAGCCCTGATCGGCGGGACCTGCGGCTGGGGCAGGTAAACAAACCGGCCCGGCCCGCCAGGGGCTTTCCCTACACAAGCGGCGTCCCAAGTTTGGGAAACACTGCTTTAGAGGACGCTGCTCTTTCATGAGGAACCAGAATCAAGCTGGTAGGCCAACACGGGCCCTCAAAGACATTACTTAACATCTCCTGTGTAATCTGTGTAAACAAGTTCTGGGAAAGCTGACAGCATGAAAGAGAGACTCTGCCCAGGGCCGGGGTGAGAGGTGAATGGGTCTGCTGCAGAGCCCGCCAGTTATTGTCCATGTAATTTAACAAAGATCTAGGGCCAGATACTCTGCTGGAATAAATTCATACAGCTTCACCGAAATCAGTGGGGGCCATCCTAATTGACACCAGCAAGTATTTAACCGCTAAAACTCACCTGTCAATTAATAGTAAGGTGACCAGATGTCCTGTTTTTAAAGGGACGGTCCAATTTTTGGGGACTTTTTCTTATATAGGCACCTATTACCCCCCCACTCCCTGTCCCGTTTTTTCACAGTTGCTATCTGGTCACCCTAATTACTATCCCTAGCTGGGGTTTCAGGATGAAACACCCTGTGCACAGGCACAGAATGACCCTGGCAATATCAACTAGCTCTTGTTTGGGCAGCACCTTGACTACATGAAGCGCTACCCAAGTGTTGTTATTTGTTGCAAATGAAGCAGGCTCCAGCTGCTTACAGGTCTGGGAAGTAAAACAGGGAAATTGAGAAAGCACCAAGAGTTCCAATGCTGTTTCCATTCAGAATCGAAAATATAGCTCTAGTTTGGGGAAGGACCGTCTCGTGGCTAAAGCACAGGACTAGGCATCAAGAGTTCTGAGGGCTCTTCCTAACTCTTACACACACTTGCTGTGTAACCTGGGGCAAGTCACTTCTCCCCTCTGACCAGGAGTTCCTCAGCAGCAGGCAGCCCTCCCTGTGATCTTAACAGCTGCTCTTTCTTGAAAGGTTCCTAATTCATGATTCACCCACGAAAGCTTATGCTCCAATACAGCTGTTAGTCTTAAAGGTGCCACAGGACTCTCTGTTGCTTTTTACAGATCCAGACTAACACGGCGACCCCTCTGATTCTAATTCATGATTGTTATCTACTTTACCTGACACCAACCAACTGCTGTGTTCTTGGCTCTCAGCTTAAGAGCAGCAGCGCTAGGTCCTTGCCAAAGCCATTTAAAAAAGCTTCACACGCAACAAAGCTGATCCTAGATGTTGCCACCGGTCTGTTTCACCAGACCGCTGTGAGGGGATCCAACCCTTAAATCCCCGTTTTAAGCCCACCCAGAGTCTAAATGGAGTCCAGGCACGGCTGCTGTCTCAGGGCCTCTAGACCGTGCTGTTGGAGTGCAGATCTATTTGCTCCCTCCTCCTAAGAGCTTAGATTACTCAGCCCAGTCCCTGGAACCAGTGTGAACTCCCCTCCCACACATTAGCTTAAACATACCCTCTTCCAGAACTCCACACAAAGATGTAAGCCTTCTGGCTTACCCATTCAAAGGGGACATGACAGATACAGTACGGTCACACGGTGCAAGGCTGGAGGTAGTGTGGGTTCATGCAGTTCAGTGAGGGGAAATGAAGCCAATCAAGATCATGGAGAGATCGTGGGGGAATATAGAGGAACAGAGCCTATAACTCCCTCTAGAAACTGGGGATAGTAATAGTGACAGGGGTGTGAGGACACTTCCAGCTCCTCAGATGGAAGGAGATATAGACATGCAAAGTATTGTTATATGAAATAGATAAATGAGATTGTATTTCATGGCCGTATGTTTCTTCTGCTTCTGGGTCTATGGCTGATCCAATCAGGGCTTTGAGAAAGTTACCTTTCGTCAGACAGGCTAAGAGAATCTGGACACAGAAAACTCTAGGAGCGGATTCTCCTCCCTCACACTGGTGTAAATCAGGAGTAGCTACTGAAAGCAATTGATTACACCGGGCTGAGTGGCAAATCAGGCTCCTAAGCCTTCTGATGAAGTAAAGCAGCATCCACCATTAGCCAGGAAACGAGTTGAATGGAGGGTTTCAGTGACGGGTTTCTCCCACGCTTTCAGATGTGGTACAATTCAAAAGCGAAGATTGGCGTTCTGGCTGCGAGACTGCAGCAGCGTCTCAAGAGATGAAAGCTGCCCCCCAAATCAAAGTTGGTAAATCATTCCAAAAGCAAGCCCTGGCTGGAGGTGGGGGTTGGTGGGGCTGGGTGAAATATATCAAAGGGGCTCAGTGTGGTTGAGACAGTCATTTCCCGACAAGCTGATTACTACATAACATAAGTAGCCCAGTGCTGCACACTCATTCTTGGTGCTACGATGAGGAACGTCTTGCTAACGGGAAAGCTTAATGATGAAACAACTCTCAAAATATCTTACAATAATCCCGGAGGCAGACAGCAGGTAAAAGCAGACAGAGTAAACCCGCCGGCAGCGTCTGAGGAACAGAATGGAGTTTAGCCCGTAAACTGCTGAACATCTGCTCTGTACTGACTCCAATGAAAAAAGCATCATTTACCACACCCTGCTCACCCATTTAAGAATATCTGGGTTTCCCATGCTATGGGGAATAAACTGTGGCCACATACATACAGACAACCCAGGGTGGTACCCTAGACCTTCATCACCGAAGCGACAGGCCTAAAGGCGTCCTACCAATTGTACAAAAGGAGAACTCCCGTAGCGGGGAAAATTACATTTTCTGGGCCAGCCACCAGCCCAGTAGCCGTACTCTCACACGCTAAGCCAATGTATTCCATGGGTATAAAAGGGAAGCTAAACGCAGAGGAAGCCCATGCTGGATTTCGCCCTGGCCACTCAGGCAAGTGATGGAACAGATGAGCGGGTGTAGTAACATCTTCCAATTCCCCAAAATACATGCAATATTTTTCTAGTTCACAGTGGGGAAAATCCTGAAACCTACTCTGTGCCCCATGTGTTCCTCAGCTTGCGGCTGTATTGACTTCTACTGCTTTGCTCCGCCGTGCTGTGTAGACCCCAGCAGCCTTTAAATTTGGTTCCAGGAGTAGTCGTGGGCAGGGATCTCCTTGGCAGTATGTATCTGCCTACGAAAGACAAAAGGCATGGGAGCCAAAATCTAGGTGGAAGCACAGGGCTTCTCAACGGGCAGCGTGTCCACTTGCAGATCTTCCATGATTCTTTGGGCTGAAATCTCACCTTCTTCCTCAAACCCCACCCCCGAAAGAATAATTCCTAGATATCTCTGCTCTTTGAAAAAAACTTACCTCTCCGCACAGGAGTCTAAAAGCAGCATCAACTGTAGCTATCATTGGACAATATTCATCCTCCAAAGTCTGCTTATAGCAAAGAATGTTCTGGCTTAAAAGAAGAACCGAGAGTTCCTCAAACTATGGATCAGCTTAACGTTGCCTGTGTCATGTGTTTGCTTAGCCAAGTTGTTACACCATATAGGAAAGCATGGGAAATTTCAGGAAAATTTGGCCTGAAATCCAATTACTACAAAACTATTGTAACCTTTTAAACTCTAGTTCACAGCAAGCATGACCAGACATTTTAGTAATCATCTCTCCCTCGCCATGCATGTCACTGATGTTTGACTAAAGACAACCAGGATTTGTGTAAGCACTGGAATCTCATATGTGATCAGCATCTAGGCCTCTCCACACTCACCCTTGCTGACCTCAGTGGAGTCATTGTGAGACACCACATAAGAAGGGGACACTCATTTCCCTTAGCTACAAGCCACAAGAGAAGATGGCCTGAGCTATTCACTGGTGATCGAACACTGGAGTGTGGTCGTGATCAGAAGAGTAAAAACAAAAGCTTCTTACCAGAAGATCAGTCCCTCTCTGTGCAAGTTCACAGTCAGATCTTCTTACAAAAATATAAGGTTTCAATCATTTTTTTTTTTAGCCCTCTTGACCCCGGAGAGCCGACTGGACTCTTCTGGCTCATGTATCATCGACATTAATTCAGTTTGAACAGCAGAGTCTTTGCAAACAGTGATGGGACAGATGATGGGACAGAAAGACCAGGCTGAATTTGCAGAGGTGGCCATTAGGGAAAAACCCCCCCCTTAAAATACGTGTAAACTGAACACATTTGATCCAGCAACACCAAGAGACAAAGTCTTTCTCACGGAGTCACTCTTCAGAGTAGAACCACACTCTAAAATAATCTAGGCATCATGTTGGAAAAACAAATTACATACATTTATTATAATGCATGCCATTGCTATACAAGTAACATAAAAAAAAAAAATCTGGTCATTCACAGTGTTAATACACAACCCAGCTGTCACATGCTTCAGAAAAGTAGCACACACATACTTGAAGTAGAAACCTCAGACTGCTCCCTAAACCAATTCAGAGAGAAAGCAAACCAAAGGGGGTTAACATGAAAATTAATGTTAGCAAGAATCTCCTCCCACTACAAAGGCAGAGGCACCGACTCTGTGGGTGCTCCGGAGCTGAAGCACCCACAGAAAAAAAATAGTGGGTGCTCAGCATCCACCGGCCACAGCTGTTTAGTGCCTCAAGGAGAGGCTTGGGGGAAGGCGGAGAGCAGCCAGCGGTGGACAGGCAGGGGCCTCGGCGCGTGGGGGTGGGAAGAGCTGGAGCAAGGGTGGGGCCTTGGGGGAAGGGGCAGAGTGGGGGCTGGGGCCTTGGGGAGGAGCAGGGCTGGAGCACCTCAGGGGGGAAATAAAAGTCGGCACCTATGTTCAAAGGTGAAGTGTGCCAGAGTGGACTGCAAAGGGAATGGGGTTAGCAGTTCAGGAGCCCTGTGATGAACTAGGCTCAAACGAAAGAAGACTCCACCTGAGATGGTGCCCTCTGTGGAAAGCTTAGTTCCCAAACACACACAAAGGCCCCGAGAGCATAAGAATGGGGATAACTAGAGGCCAGGGTAGCACAGGGGCAGGACTGGAGGGTTCTGTGACTAACGAGGGGGGAAATTAAGTCTCCTACAAAGAAACACCCCTGCTGCTGAGTGCAACACCAGAGTATAGACCCAGATGCTCTGAGCCAGCAGGTCTGCATGAGAACGTTCTGCGTAATGAAGTATAGGGGGAGGGGCTGGCGAGGAGGGAGGGAAGGACAAGACATTGGGTGATCAGAAGGTGGTTCAAATAGTCAAAAGGGCTTGGCAGACATTTTGAAAGCTACTCAACGTGCAACAATGGGCCATATCCTTAGCTGGTGTCAATCAGCGTAGCCCCGTTGGCATCAGTGGAGTTACACCCATTTACACCAGTGGAGGATTTGGCCAACTAACTGCAATTAGTCAGTTACCAAAGGGCTAAAGGAGTCTTGTTCTTACCCAGAACTAGTTAATTCCATTCTGATTAACAGAATTGTGATTGCAATCACGCCAACAGAAATCGAGTCATTGCATCAGTATCTGTGGCGTTACTCCAGTTTTACCCTATGACAATGGGATCAGAGCCTGGCTCCTGAACATATAATCCCGTCTTGTCCTTGGGAAGAAGATCCCAGGACACAGTCAGAGAGGCATGAGAGAAATCCGTGTCCAGCCCATTCAGCAGAGGGTTCCTAGCCTCTCTCCTTGCACACGCTGACTGGGCAAGAGGAATAGTCCAGAGTCTAGTGCAGTTACTGAGAGAGGAAAAAATTTCATGACCACCTAGCAAAAGAGGGAACAGAGAGGGATCTGGGGCCCAGTTCAGCTAAGTAAGGAGAGAAAACGGTCCTAGGGTCTGGTCTGGCTCTGGAGCCTCATCCTGTTAATGAGGAAAAAGGGCCCTCCTGCTGCTCAAGAAATGAAGACCATATTGGGCCTGGTCCAGCCAGTGGAGGAAGGGGTTCTAAGGCTCACTTGGGCAATCAAGAGATGGTTCTAATGTCCAGATGGGCCAACACGGTGTCATTGGACTTGTTACCACAATACCCAGGGTAAAAAGTTCCCCGAGTGGGCAGCGTTTCCAGACTGCTGCAGTTAGGAGGCAAGGCAGGACAAATAGAAACCAAATGCAGGGCCAAATTCAGACCAGCTGTATGGGGGGGGGGGGGTGCATCTCGACTGGTTTATGCCAGCTCTGCCTTTGGCCCAGAGGTTTCTTTCATATACGGGAGCCGCATGAGATGGGGAAAGGAAAAGTTAACTTTCCAAAGATGATTACGTTTCCATTTAACTTTATTCAAACTCAGCTGATGTTGGGTCAGCTGTCATGGAGTTCTGAGTCATACAATGCAGCCCTTAGTCATCCAGCCCAGATTCTCTAGTCCAGTTCAAGCAGTTGCTCCAGCAGAGTGTACTCCTTCTGCTCCACCTTGCCATGTGCTCTGCAAGCCTTGTCCTCAGTCCTGTCCTGTCTGTCACAGCAGAGTAGAGCACAATCATCAGAAAGTTACACCTCACTCCCCTCTAGGCCATTACTTCTCACCGGTGTCATCCACCACCGGGAGACTCTCATAAGATTCGAAGTCAGTGACGCTCATGGGAGGTGGGTTAGCGTTGCTGGGCTTTGAAACGGAGAGATGTTCGAATTGGGGCAAGAAGCCAGATAGCCTAGGGCTGCCCGGACACTCCTCCGGCTTGCACATGATGCAATCCAGCAAGGAGCAGGCCTTTTCCTCCCAGAATTCACCAGTCTTCAGGTTCACGGTGACGTTTTCAGCCGAAACCACAAAGTGCCGGATTCGCGCCTGTTTGTGTAACTCGCACATGCAGACCCAGGGCTGCCAGTTGTTCCAGTGGAAAAGCTGATCCCCTGTGGAGAGTCAAATCAAATACATGGGCAGGGAGGGTGGGAAACAGAGCAGTTTGGGGATAGGCAGAAGTAATAATAGGCTATGGAAGGGGGAGTGTTCTAAATGGCAGACATTACTGGGAGAGCAGCAGTATGTTACCCGTAGGGTATGATCCTACACTTCTTGGAATCCGTGGCAAAGCTCCCATTGACGGCAGCAGGGGCAGGACCATGCACTGGGCTCAGAAGGGCAGTAGAGATCCCTAAGAACTTAGAACTGGGTAGGGGAAGAAAGAGACAAGAGGATTTTGAAACATGTAACCGAGAGAACGTCTTAATGCTGCAAATACACCCACATTGTGAGACACTCAGGCAGCTAATGGATTGGTTCTGGCATGTTGATCACTACTACTTATACTGAAACAGGATTGAATAAGGTTGTGTGAAAAAGGCCAGCGAACTTTGCGATGGCAAAAATGGTAAAAGGCAAAAGCCCTGTAGATGGAAAACTTCCATCCACAGATTGGGCAATAAAGCATTCGCCCACTCCTCCATGCCACTGTGCCTCCTCTCTGATGTGGAGTCATCATCTCGAGGCGGGAGAGGGCCCTTGGCCTCTCTGCTGAGACTACCAGCAAAGAGTTTAACTGGGATGGTCATCTTGGTGAGGTCGTCACGCCTCCTTCAGGAACTGGTCTGAGGCCCACCGACTTGTTTCATGAAGTCACCAAAGAGCCATGAGATAACAGCTTTCGCCATGACCAACCTGGGCTATATTCCAGTTAGTGATCTAAATATCAGAGACTTTGTAGCCAGTTACTAATCCCCAGTGCCATATAGGCCACGACTAGAGCATCAGTTGGACACTAAAGGTCGAACAAAATCACCTTCTGCCTGACTTTGCTAGAGGTCGTCAGCTCTTTGAGACAGGGAATGTTCTGTTTTTGTACAGGGCTTAGCCCAGTGAGGTTCTGGTCCATGACCAGGGTTTGTAGGCACCACCACCATTCAAATAATAATAGTAACAATTACCTACAGTCTGCTGTATACTGGCACCACGAACACACCCCAGCAACCACAGCTCAGAGCTCAGGAACAGCAACATACGCAGTCCTTCTTCCATGTAGGTTAGAGTAGGACAAGTACTCTGGCTGGATCACAAAATCCACGATGCACAGAGTCCACCTGGAATTGCTGGAACCTAGCAGGGGATATTTACTTGCTCCCATAGCAACATCACAAAAGGCTGTCAAATAGCGGCCATTCCACAGAACACGTGCGCCAGTCAACGTCTTTGGAACTTCCTGTGCTTGGCTTCATTTCAATTCAGCAGAGCCTGGCTCTTTATGTACCTGGGAAGATGGTCAAGCGTAGACTGGAAAGCTGGTTTCCTTTTCATGGCTTCCAGTACAGGATGCTACTCATTTTCTGGCTGACGTAGCACGACACTACCAAAATCACCTGTTCTCCCAGGCATTACTGGAGCCAAAGGGTTCACAGCCCACCTTTTTAGAAAGGCAGTATGGGCTGTAGGAATGAGCACAGTCCTGGGAGCCAGGAGATCTGAGTTGTAATCCTGGTTCTGCCACTGATACGCTGTGTGGCCTTGAGCAAGTTACTTAACCTGCCTGGGTTTCAACTTTCCCCATTAGTAATATGGGGATAACCTATGTGGATGGGGGTGTAACAGCAGCAGGTTCACATGGCTACGGTGTAGTCACGGTGGTGCGTAGAATGGACCAGTGGGGGTAGAACACTCTATATAAATGCTGTGCCTTATTCCAGGGAGGAACTGGGAAAGGGTTTATGATTTGAGGGCTTAGTGGTGAAAAGGTTTTAAGGAGTCCTGCCTTAAGATACAAGTTTGCACAATGAAGTTTTACTGCTGTATTTTGAATTAGTTTGAGGGGTATGTCTAGTTTCTGTGCCCCCAAAATGGAAAGAACTTTACAAATTCCATGTACTTTGCATCATATTTGATATACTGTTTGTTGTACCTTTTTCGCACTGCATTCAGATTAAGGCAAAGAAACTAAAGTGATCAGTTGCGCTTTCCATTTATAGTCAGTTTCATTTTCTATTTCTCATCCAGTCACCCAACGCAACCATGTCGAAACTTCCAACGCTAAAGAGGAGCGCTTAATTTAAAACAAAATTGCTTTCAATTAAATATTAAAATTATTTCATTCATAGTCTTGTAAAATTAATTCCCGCTTTTAAAAAAAAAAAAATTCACAACCTACATTTTGTGCCTGTAGTAAGCTCTGTAACACTAATAGACAATGAGCCAAACTCATCCCTGGGGCAAGCCCATAGAAGTCAATGGTGTTACACGCTAGGGATAGGTTGGGACCAAGGGTTCTAAATACTCTTATGAGTAGGGCTCTTTGTCGGTCACGGAAGTCCGTGGGGGGGCTGGAGCAGCAGCTGCTCCGGAGGCCCCCTGCAGCAGCAGCCCCCCAGGGTGCCCTCCGCAGTAACAGCCCCCAAAATTTAGCCAGGAGTATTTATTGTACAAGTCACAGCTAGGTCACGGGCATGAATTTTTTTGTTTATTGCCGTGACCTGTCTACTATAAATATACACTATCCCAGGGGTCGGCAACCTTTCAGAAGTGGGGGGCCGAGTCTTCATTTATTCACTCTAATTTAAGGTTCCGCGTGCCAGTCATACATTTTAACGTTTTTAGAAGGTCTCTTTCTATAAGTCTTTAATATATAACTAAACTATTGTTGTAGGTAAAGTAAATAAGATTTTTAAAATGTTTAAGAAGCTTCATTTAAAATTAAATTAAAATGCAACGCCCTCCCCCCCCCCCGACCAGTGGCCAGGACCCGGGCAGTGTGAGTGCCGCTGAAAATCAGCTCGTGTGCCGCCTTCGGCACGCGTGCCATAGGTTGCCTACCCCTGTACTATACTATACTGACTATACTAAAAATACCCATAAGCAAATCGTAGCCTTACTTATGAGTTAAGAAGGCTTGACTACAATCCATAGAATTCCTATGATAGGACTCTACATTCCAGGTGTTATACTAGGAAATATAAAACTCCTCCTTTATTGTTTCCTAAAGGGAAAATAAAACCACACCACATTACACACCTCAAACAAACTCTCACACATTATTTCAATGCAATTAAAAACCTCCACGAGCATGTCTTCAAAATGCCTTCCCACCAGCCTTTTACAATCAGAGATAAACATGACGTCAGAATGTTCTAAGGCATTTTGTGGCTTTGTGATTCATAAAACACCTCTTTCTTTGACAATGGTTTCTTCCCCTCCCGCCTCCCCCTCAGATCTATGCTGAACATGATCCACCAAATCCTCTGTCCAAAGATAATGCACAAAAACAAACATGTTTTTCTTATTGGAACTAAAGCACAGTCACTCTTCTTTAATGTAAGAATTAATCATGTTCCAAACCTCCTGGAAGCACGAAATTGAGCATCTTTGCACACCTCATGCTGTGCCATGCAGCTCACAGTCCCAACTCCTTGTCCAGAGAGTCAGAATTCTTGGTTTGATGAGTCAACCATATCGCTTTTATGAGCTGGGTGGATGAACACTCTGTACGTGTCTATTGCAATATACCCGATGGCTGTTCTATTACAGGGAACAGGACAAGTCATCCTGTTTTCTTAAACCTACCAGATGTGTCTTACGGCAACTTACCACGTACACTCAGTTTACATCCCTGGATGGGAAAGTACAACGCACACACACAACTGCGGTAATTGTATGTACAAATGGCCGGGTAGAGGCCAAAACTGGTCACCTGCAAGCAATTTCTGCCATTGTCTAATCGCAACTTGCACAATTCCAATACACACGTGCACGTGGATTTTTGCGAGGGCGTTTGCACTTGTAGGGCTCGGAAAAATCCCTCCTCTAAAGGTTCATTTTTAGGCAAACACCATCATTTTTACTCACTCCCAGTATCCCACACGGCCCCTGGGTAATCAGGTCAGCAGCTCATACAGTTGAGACAGTACGACTTTAATTAGGAGTTGCTCTGTAGCATAGTGGCTTGTCTGGAGCTCTCTGCTGAGAAGCATTATTAAGTCTGAACTGAGCTGAGCGAGACAGGGTTAGGAGCTGGTCCGTTCTGGTTCCGCCGGACATTCGGGACGCCAAGGTCTAGAACCCAAACAAAGACTCGATCAACCTACAAAACCAAAAATCCCACGCCCCCATCTCGTCACAGCACAGAGAGCCTTACAACACACTTTTGGCCCAGGGCCTAGTCTCCCAGCTCCATTAACCCTTTCACTGCAGCACAGCGGCAGCATCGTTCCCCGGAAGGGCAGACATCCCGTTGGAAGGCTGATGCATCCCAGCTTCATACCCAGTACACGGGGCAAGTGGGGAAACTGAGCCCGATGCGCTCTAGGTCTCTTGCTCAGCTGTCAGTGAATTACCATCCTGGGCCCCTGAAAACAGGGCAAGTGCAACTCAGAATAGCCTGTCCTTACCAGGTGAGAACGGTCAGTGGGTTTTTGTTGCAGTGAAGTTCGCAGATCCAAACTGCTAAGCGTGGGGCTGCTGGAGGGGACGACGTTCTCCCAACCGGCCAGGCAGTGCTGCGGGGAGAGGTCTATCTGTGAATGCCTTCTCTGGTAGTGCACATGCCCCCAGAAAAGCAACAGCCCAGGCTCTCCAAAAGGGGGCTCCGAGAGACTGTTGAGTTCATTTCTTTAAGAGCTTTGTATGGTCACAAAGGGGGACCGATGAGAACTTCACAGGGGCTCGAAGGTGCTATGGCCAGACTCTCTCTCTTTCCATGAGGCGAAGCTTCCCCCACGTGTCCCCGTCACTGGCTTCCAGCCATTTCCAAAAGCAGTTTAAAAAAAAATGGATCAAAACAATTGGACTTTTTAAAATGTTAACTAAATACATGTTTTCTTATAAAAAATTAAAGCTAATTAAAATTAAATTTGAAATGATGACAAATTTATGTTTAGGCCTAACCTTACTATACACTATTAAAATCTTTTACATTAAATACAAGTAATACAATTCAAGCAGTACATGTTGGCTGCTGAAATTTTAAAGAAAGTCAAAGCCCTGAACTGGTGGAAGTTTCTGGCTAAGCGCTTGGAGCCAGAATTTGTTGAAACGGTAAACTAGCTTTTAACTGCAGTAGCCTATTCTGCAGGTGGAGAGAGAATTTTCTTCAGATCAGTTTATTCAATTAGTTCAGTTCAAAGTTGAAAAACTCACTAGGAGTTGGAAAAGCAGGCAAGTTTTTTCCCACCCTCTTTTCCAATCTGTGGATAAAAATTAGGTGTGAGAGGATGAAATCTACTAGTTCTAAAATCTTGAAGTATATGGTGACCAGAAACAATCTGTTGAATTCATTAGTACAGATAGTGCTTCCTTTGTTTAATAAACCAGTTAGTTTTAAACACAAAACATTTTGATGACCTCACTTTGTGTTTTCTTGTGTATCCAGCACACTTACGGCAGTTTTATTTAACTAATTAAACAAAAAAAACAAAAACAAAAAAACCCTTTAAAATGCTGGTTTGGAGCATTTTTAATTGTATTTCAACTTCCATCCAAATGCAGCTTGTGACACAAAACACAATTAAAAAATGAATCGTCTACTAAAGAAGAAATGCATCATTCTCTAACACAATAAAACGTAATAAAATACATCATTTTCTAACAATAAAACAGTTGTAAAAGTTAAGAATCTGAATAAATGAATGTTAAGCTATAGAATTTCTTAAATAAATGCGTATAAATACAGTGTATCCTCCTGGTTAGCAAAAAGAAGTACCAAGCAATCACAACCAACCTTTCTGTACGAAAATAAGTTAAAAGTACAAATGCAAACAAGATTAAAATTGATTATTTAAATCAAGGTTTTCTATTTGCTGTTTGAAATCAAACTTAAAACCAATGATTGTCAAATCACATGTGGTTGCAATGACAGACGAGATGAGTGAGAACACCTCACCCACCTTATCTCTCTACTAATCTGGGACTCTCACAGCTACACTGCATATAACACATAGTAACACATAGTTGCAAGATTTGTCACATCAGCTTCCTGAGCATTCTGAACTCAATGCACTGGGCCTCCATTTACCCACTCAGCTCCTCCAGACAGAATTTTGGCTGTAGCTGTGCAAATAAGTGGTTGCCCCTTAAGAACTAATTTTCAAGTTTTTCAGAAGCCAAAAGAATATTTGTTCCAGGTCGAAGTAAAAGTTTTGCTTGACCCAAAACATAACGTTTTGTTCCAATTTCAAAAGGGTTTCTCTCTTTTGTTTTTTTAAATCAAATGGAAGAAATTTCAAATCAAAAAGTTGTTTCGAAGTGAAAAAAAAAAATCAAAATGTTTCCTTTGGAAATTGTTAAAACTAAATGTTTCTATTTTTCTGGAAAACACAATATTTTATAGGTTGTTGGGTTTTTTGACCTAAACAATTTGGCAAAATTGACATGAATTCACAAAATGTTTCAGTCAACTTAAATCTGCAGTTTTCAATGACAAAAGTTTCAAGGCCAAATCCGTCTCTCTGGAGCTCTTTGCCACTGAGGGGATGTCTACACAGCAACTAGACACCCGTGGCTGGCCTGTGCCAGCCAACTTGGGCTCATGGGACTTGCGCTCGCAGGGCTGTTTCACTGCTGTGTCGACTTCGGGGCTTGGGCCTGGGCTCTAGGACCCTGTAGGGTGGGAGGGTCCCAGAGCCTGGGCTCCAGCCTGAGCCCTGAAGTCTACACAGCAGTGAAACAACCCCAGGAGCCCGAGTCAGCTGGCATGGGCCAGCCGCGGGTTTTTCTTTTGCTGTGTAGACATACACCTTGCCTTTATAAATACCTGCCTTCTTTGCTTTGGGGCTTTGGCCCACACTCTATCCATTCACTGCATTTTACCAGCAAAACTGTTTATTTGCAGTTGCGAGCAGTAAAGACAAGAGCCTGTTTTTCTCTCTCTGCTGCATTCTTTTGCCCTATCTGTCTGCGGGAGAGCCACTGTACCCAACTCTGCAGGCATTTGCTCTCAGTGTATAGCATTTGGACACACGCAGTGTATGCAGAGGGTTATATAAATTATATTGTGTTACAGATGGGCATGAGCTGCAGAGTTTGCACCTAGGTTTGGCTCTTCCTGGCTGTCACAATGATTGGACCAGTCTCAAAGCCTCGCTCTGAACTTCCCCACAGTTTGGGGGTGTTCAGCTCTGGAATCTTAGCGGAGACCCATCCCTGGCATTAACACATCAAGGCTCTTGGTTCTCTTGTTTTCCTAACATGCTGCTATTACCATTCACCTGGTGATGATGCAGCCACCTGCATAACAGTCAAATGGGAAGGTGGAAACTTACAGAGGGTAAAGCCAGATCGTCTGCCGGTTCAAAGCTCTTCCTGCGATGGATTTTGGACTTATAGGCAGGCAGGAGGGTGGACCTGGGAATGCTGACCCTGCAACCAAACAGAGGAAGTAACTGCACAGGTCCCCCAGAAGAGATGTCGCAGTGCAGAAGGCATCTGCACTCCTCCTGCCACACCTGGAGTCTTAGGGCCTCATCCAATGCCTACTGAAGTCAATGGGCTCTGGATAAGGTCCTTAGGGACTTGTGTGTACACCCAGACTCTGGACTAAATTCAGCCCCGAGGTAAGAGGGTACATCTCCCATTGACTTCATATGGGAGCTGCTCCTGCTTACATCATAGCTGAATTTGGCCCTTTTGCATATCAAAGCCCAGAGCTCCCTCTCCCCTAAGACAGCAACTTTGTAAGGAGGCATCTTAAAGAGACCTCCTCCCCCATGCTTAGCTTGCTCTCTGTCTACCCTGATGGCTTCCTGTGACACTCGGGCTACTAGCACTATACAGACCTGACGTAGGCTGGTTCCTCCAGCGTCTCCGGAGGCCGTCGGGCTCTCGGGGTCTTACACACGGGGCAGGCAGATTGGGAATCCACAGGGACGGTAAACAGGCGCCTGTTTAATCGATAGCAATAAACACCTGCCGTGCAGAGGCGAGATCGTTACTTCATTCATAGCCTGTGGCACTCTTCTTCCCCAATGCACCGTGCACACCCCACAGAACCAAACCCCGCTGTTCTCCCAAAGTACTTTTTACACGGTAATTTCCCTCCCATTCAACTGTTTCCTGAAAACAGACGCAGATTTAACTGAACTTCCTCAACTTAAAGCACGGTCAGTCAGGTCAATTACAGAGAACCCTGGAGAAACAGAGATGACATGAAAGAGAATCAACCCAGGGACTCCGGCCTCTTTGGAGTGGGAAGTGGGGGCTGGAGAGGGGCTGAACTGTGAATTCTTCCTGTGCTCCTTCTAAGAGGCTTACAGACGGGGTTTTCCAAAAAGAAAGCCACAGAGCACAGCTGCCCGTGCCTAGAAACTAGATTTGGAAGGCATCTCATCTTACACTGATGGGAACTGGAAACCAAATCTGCTTCCTGTTCAGGAGCCAAGTAATCCGGTGTCTCTGGCCTAAGGAAACAAAGATTCAGTCACAGCTGTGCACTCTGGAGACAGTGATGGGAACAATGCAATATCCCCCGAGGGGGTCTCTTGCTGTCCAGACCTCCCTTTAGACTGGCTTGGTGGGGAAAGCACTCGTCACACTTTACACTTACACCAAGAAACCGAAGGGCTATTCACAGAGCAAATGCCCATCTCTGGGCAGAGGACAGACCTGCCGCATTAGAATAAGCAGTAAAAGCTGTGTTATCCGGCACTTTCCCAAGTGGAAAGCTCTAGAAACTGGCATTTCTGATCGCCATTAAAAATCCGGTTGATGAAGAGCCAGCAGGCTCCCTACCTGGCTCTGTGTAGCTCCCCAGAAGCGGCGACATGTCCCTGCTGCTCTTAGGCGGAGGAATGGCCATGGGGGCTCTGTGCACTGCCCCCGCCCCGCGCGCTGGCTCCGCAGCTCCCATTGGCCAGGAACCGCAGCCAGTGGGAACTGCGGGCAGAGGCAGCGTGCAGAGCCGCCTGGCTGTGCCTCCGCCTAGGAACAGCAGGGACATGTCGCCGCTTGCTGGGAGCCGCCCGAGGTGAGTGCCGCCCGGATCCAGCACCCCCTCCCGCACCCCAACCCCCAGCTCTAAGTCCCCTCCCACACCCAAACTCCTCCCAGAGCTCACGCCCCGCACCCCCTCCCAGCCCCCCGCCCCCCAATCCCCAGCCCTAAGCCCCCTCCCACACCCAAACTCCTCCCAGCACCCCCCCCCCCCCCCCAGCCCTAAGCCCCCTCCCACACCCAAACCCCTCCCAACACCCCCCACCCCCCCCCCCAAGACCCCCCCCCCCCCCCAAATCCCCCCCCAAAACCCCCCCCCCCACCCCCGCTCCCCCCCTCCTCCCCACCCCCTCCTCTCCCCCACTCCCCCCCCCCCCCCCTCTAAAGCCCCGCCCCCCCCCCCACCCCCGGCCCCCCCCCCCCCCCCCGACCCCCCCCCCCCCCCCTGCCCCCCGCCCCCCCCCCCGCACCCCAACCCCGAGCCCCTCCCTCACCCAAACTCCTCCCAGGGCCTGCGCCCCGCACCCCCTCCCGGCCCCCCCGCACCCCAACCCCCAGCCCTGAGCCCCCCCCCCCCCACACACACCCAAACTCCTCCCAGGGCCTGCGCCCCGCACCCCCTCCCACGCCCAAACTCCCTCCCCTCCATTGGTAAGTATAACTCTTAGTTAACTGGCATTTTTGACTTACCGGCACCCCCCTCCCCCATGTCGGACAACAAAGCTTTTACTGTACTTGATGACAGGAACTAATTCGGAAATCCATTTCAATCGCTCCCAGACATTCCTGGTTTCTTGGCCATGCGGGAATGATACAGTTCACCCTCTGCACCTGGCTCTAGTTCAATAGCAAACAGCTGCTTCCCAGAAAGGGAGCAAACGCTCGGTGACCTGCTGATGGGCTGGATGAGCCATCCTCAGAGTCTCCTGCTCCACAGAGGAGGTGGCAGACTCCCCCACCAGTTCTTCCCTTGTTCCTGGCACACTCTGCCATCTTGGTCCCCTCCTTACCCCAGGTCTTCCTCGTGGACACACGCTTCCTTGTTCACCTGCCGGAACTCCCTGAGCTCTGAGAAGTACTGCTCCGATTTCTCGGACAATGACGAGTCCGTCTCCAGCAGCCCTGGGAACGGGAAGCGGAGAAGGAAATTCAAAGCTGGGAACTGCATCAGAGGCAGGTGACCTGGGAAAGCTCACGCGAAGTGGTCAGCTAACCAGGGTGCTGAGGGCCAAAGAGGGCAACTGATCAGACCAGCAGACACGAAGGGAGCAGCGTGGCCAACTGCCAAGCAGATACTGCCTCTGTCGAAGGAGAGACCCCAGCAGCGCCACTGACCCGGAGGGGCCAGTGACTTTGCACAGCTAGTGCAAAAAGCCTTGAAATGATCTCTCCTCCTCGTTTCCTTCGTTCATCTCCTGTTCCTCTGGGCCCCCCTCAAATTCTCTCAGCCCCACAGCAGCTGCATGGATTCCTGGCCAGTCTCCTCACTGCCGTCCCAGGAAAGCACAGGTCATCTCTGCACTGACCGAGGAACCGTGTCTGGCTTGGCAAAACTGCAGCTCTTGTGCTGAGAACACTGGCCAACTTGCAGATTTTTCAGCGGCACCGGGGCACTATGCCCTGGTCCCAAAGCGTGCGCAGTCTCCAGCCCTGGGCCTGCACCTCGGTCTGTACCCTTCACCATACAGGAGGGGAGTTGTGATTTTAGCCCCTCCGTCAACCAGATCACCCCAATAACACAGATGTGCGGTGGGGCTAGGACTTACCTGCAATCCAGTCGTAGCCCAAGAAAGGACGCGCTGACCAGCTATCGGCGGGGATGGTGTATTCCTCAGGGTCTGACAGAAAAGTCACTCGGCCAGCTTCCTTCTGGGGTGAAAAGAGTTCACAGCTCACTAGAGAGTCCTTATGCGGCTACAAGGACGCTGCGCTCCTCAAAGGGGACCTATTTGCTAGCTGTAGAAAGGGGGGCGGCCGTGGTCTAATGAATTGGGCTGAGAAATCTGGGCTCTAGTCTCAGCTGTCCCAGCAATTCACTGCATGGCTTTGGGCGGGTCTCTCACCCCTCTGCAAAACGGAGACACGTGGCCAAGGCCACGCAGCAAGTCGGTGTCAGAGCCGCAATCCGCACGCAGGGCTTGCCGACTTCCAGCTCCGCGCTGACAATGCTACCCCGGGCTGCCCTGAGCTGCCTAGCAGGATGACGGCAAGAATTGGTGCCGGATGTATACTCTGTGCTTATGGAGACAAGCTGCGCAATGGGGGTAGCCCACGAGGCCCTCTGTGGGAAGCCAGTAGCCGTGCTGCCTGAGCAGCCTGTCCCGAATGTGCGTGGCGAGGGCAGCAATGGGGTGAGGGAGGGGGCTCGGCTCTCATTCCACAGAGAAGGGGGAAGAGAGTGGGTGAGATGCCAGGGGCCCTCAGCTACTAGGAATGGAACGATTCGGACCCGGATATTTATTTCCCCTCCACCTGGATGGAGCTGCTCAGGCCGATGCTCATCTTGCTTTTTACCTTGGCTTCTTTACCCCCAGGTGTCAGCAGGATTGATTTGGGAGTCCTGGAGTCTCTAATGGCCGTTTGCTGCCGGCCATTCCCTTCCGCTGGGGTCCTGCCCAGCACCGTCTCTGCCTCAGCCCTTGGCCTGCCCCTCTCCTGGGCGCCATGGAGCATGGTGGATTGCTTTCTGCTCTCTCTGTGTTTCACAGGGGTGGATTCTTCCTCTGGGCTTCTCAGGGCGTTGCCGTCTCTGGCCACTCTGGAGGTTTCTCTGGTGATGGATGCTGCCGGTGTGAAGCTTCGTTCTGCCCTGGGGGAACCCGGATGCGCCCCCACTCTGCGGTGCAGCACACCCCTCCCCTCCCTGCCGCACGCTGCGGGTTTCAATGGCGAACGAAGGGCTGCCCGGGCTGCGCTGGCTCCAGGTTCCACAGACACTAGCGTCACGGGGTCCATCGCGCCCTTCGTCGCACGGACTTGGTTCTCCTTCTGTAACGAGCACAGAGACCCACACGTCACCACACAGAGCCGGAGACAGCTCGGGAATTAGCTCTTCGATAACTCGGCCTCCTACCGTTCTACGCATCCCCACCCTGCCGTGCGACAGTCAGACAGAGGCTGCTGGAGAGAGAAGGGGAAAGGCCTCGTGTTGGGCTTCAGCCACCGCTGATCAATGTACGGAGTGCGTGTGGACAGGCTACATCCAGGCCTCTTTGCCCACAGGCGAGAATCACTGGCCTCTGAGGTGGTGGGGAATTAAAGGACAATGGTCCAGGATACCCCTCCTCCCACCTCAGCTGGTGGTAACAGACGCTACCCTAGCTAGGCCACTGTATTCTCTCCCACCTCGAGTCTCATGGGGCCGAGAGGCAGAGCCTTTGCTAGACGGACGGAGCTCAGACCATGGGATCGCTTATTTCTCCAGCAGACTCCATAGCCACTGGATTGCACCACGAGTCTCACGCACATGCACCTCATCTACCCGGCAACTCTCTCTGCAGCATTGCGGTCTGTCACTGTGGTGCCCATTTGCTTCCCCGCCCTGTGCCTGGTGGATCTCAGCATTTCTAGTCCCGAGCCTCTGGGTACTGCAGGTTTGAAAAANCCCCCTCCCACATCCAAACTCCTCCCAGCCCCCCGCACCCCAACCCCAGCCCTAAGCCCCCTCCCACACCCAAACTCCTCCCAGAGCTCACGCCCCGCACCCCCTCCCAGCCCCCCCCCCCCCCCCAACCCCCCNGAGCAGCGTGGCCAACTGCCAAGCAGATACTGCCTCTGTCGAAGGAGAGACCCCAGCAGCGCCACTGACCCGGAGGGGCCAGTGACTTTGCACAGCTAGTGCAAAAAGCCTTGAAATGATCTCTCCTCCTCGTTTCCTTCGTTCATCTCCTGTTCCTCTGGGCCCCCCTCAAATTCTCTCAGCCCCACAGCAGCTGCATGGATTCCTGGCCAGTCTCCTCACTGCCGTCCCAGGAAAGCACAGGTCATCTCTGCACTGACCGAGGAACCGTGTCTGGCTTGGCAAAACTGCAGCTCTTGTGCTGAGAACACTGGCCAACTTGCAGATTTTTCAGCGGCACCGGGGCACTATGCCCTGGTCCCAAAGCGTGCGCAGTCTCCAGCCCTGGGCCTGCACCTCGGTCTGTACCCTTCACCATACAGGAGGGGAGTTGTGATTTTAGCCCCTCCGTCAACCAGATCACCCCAATAACACAGATGTGCGGTGGGGCTAGGACTTACCTGCAATCCAGTCGTAGCCCAAGAAAGGACGCGCTGACCAGCTATCGGCGGGGATGGTGTATTCCTCAGGGTCTGACAGAAAAGTCACTCGGCCAGCTTCCTTCTGGGGTGAAAAGAGTTCACAGCTCACTAGAGAGTCCTTATGCGGCTACAAGGACGCTGCGCTCCTCAAAGGGGACCTATTTGCTAGCTGTAGAAAGGGGGGCGGCCGTGGTCTAATGAATTGGGCTGAGAAATCTGGGCTCTAGTCTCAGCTGTCCCAGCAATTCACTGCATGGCTTTGGGCGGGTCTCTCACCCCTCTGCAAAACGGAGACACGTGGCCAAGGCCACGCAGCAAGTCGGTGTCAGAGCCGCAATCCGCACGCAGGGCTTGCCGACTTCCAGCTCCGCGCTGACAATGCTACCCCGGGCTGCCCTGAGCTGCCTAGCAGGATGACGGCAAGAATTGGTGCCGGATGTATACTCTGTGCTTATGGAGACAAGCTGCGCAATGGGGGTAGCCCACGAGGCCCTCTGTGGGAAGCCAGTAGCCGTGCTGCCTGAGCAGCCTGTCCCGAATGTGCGTGGCGAGGGCAGCAATGGGGTGAGGGAGGGGGCTCGGCTCTCATTCCACAGAGAAGGGGGAAGAGAGTGGGTGAGATGCCAGGGGCCCTCAGCTACTAGGAATGGAACGATTCGGACCCGGATATTTATTTCCCCTCCACCTGGCTGGAGCTGCTCAGGCCGATGCTCATCTTGCTTTTTACCTTGGCTTCTTTACCCCCAGGTGTCAGCAGGATTGATTTGGGAGTCCTGGAGTCTCTAATGGCCGTTTGCTGCCGGCCATTCCCTTCCGCTGGGGTCCTGCCCAGCACCGTCTCTGCCTCAGCCCTTGGCCTGCCCCTCTCCTGGGCGCCGTGGAGCATGGTGGATTGCTTTCTGCTCTCTCTGTGTTTCACAGGGGTGGATTCTTCCTCTGGGCTTCTCAGGGCGTTGCCGTCTCTGGCCACTCTGGAGGTTTCTCTGGTGATGGATGCTGCCGGTGTGAAGCTTCGTTCTGCCCTGGGGGAACCCGGATGCGCCCCCACTCTGCGGTGCAGCACACCCCTCCCCTCCCTGCCGCACGCTGCGGGTTTCAATGGCGAACGAAGGGCTGCCCGGGCTGCGCTGGCTCCAGGTTCCACAGACACTAGCGTCACGGGGTCCGTCGCGCCCTTCGTCGCACGGACTTGGTTCTCCTTCTGTAACGAGCACAGAGACCCACACGTCACCACACAGAGCCGGAGACAGCTCGGGAATTAGCTCTTCGATAACTCGGCCTCCTACCGTTCTACGCATCCCCACCCTGCCGTGCGACAGTCAGACAGAGGCTGCTGGAGAGAGAAGGGGAAAGGCCTCGTGTTGGGCTTCAGCCACCGCTGATCAATGTACGGAGTGCGTGTGGACAGGCTACATCCAGGCCTCTTTGCCCACAGGCGAGAATCACTGGCCTCTGAGGTGGTGGGGAATTAAAGGACAATGGTCCAGGATACCCCTCCTCCCACCTCAGCTGGTGGTAACAGACGCTACCCTAGCTAGGCCACTGTATTCTCTCCCACCTCGAGTCTCATGGGGCCGAGAGGCAGAGCCTTTGCTAGACGGACGGAGCTCAGACCATGGGATCGCTTATTTCTCCAGCAGACTCCACAGCCACTGGATTGCACCACGAGTCTCACGCACATGCACCTCATCTACCCGGCAACTCTCTCTGCAGCATTGCGGTCTGTCACTGTGGTGCCCATTTGCTTCCCCGCCCTGTGCCTGGTGGATCTCAGCATTTCTAGTCCCGAGCCTCTGGGTACTGCAGGTTTGAAAAATGCCTTTTACATTAGGAAACCTCAGTTCCAGGCATGGAACAGTTCGAGAGGAAAATGCATTTCTGCTCCTGCATCATTGCTCCTTTGCACCACTCTTATCTAGCCTGCCCAGCGCAGCCCAGCTCAGCACATACCCCTCTCTTCGGAACAGGGACAGCTCTCTCTGCAGGAGTTGTTCTTCTGGAAAGAGAGGATGCTGATAGTGGCTTGCGAGGAAGTCTTTTCTTGATTTCTTCCTGCTTCGCCTTCAGCCTTTCCAGAAGGTCTTGGTTTGCATGACGCAGCCTCTCCAGCTGCTCTGACTCCATCTTCTGCATGACGGTCCCTGTAGGGCCAGAGAAAGGTGGGTTGCATAACTGTGAGCACTCCACAAAGGAACAGAAAGGGAGGAGCCACTGAGTTACAAATTGAGGGGAATCCTCTCGAGAGACACAAGTGCCGGAGGGTCTTCTGACAGTTGGAGTTTTCATCAGATCCCCAGAGAAGGGAATCAGTCTCAAAAGTCTCCACGCTTTACGCACTCTAAGAACAAGCATCATTTTTCATTCCTCTTCCCCTAGGGAAGTTATCAAGTAATTTAGGCCCCAAATCTGAGTGCTCTTAAAAAGAGAGATTATANCGCCTTTTATATTAGGAAACCTCAGTTCCAGGCATGGAACAGTTAGAGAGGAAAATGCATTTCTGCTCCTGCATCATTGCTCCTTTGCACCACTCTTATCTAGCCTGCCCAGCGCAGCCCAGCTCAGCACATACCCCTCTCTTCGGAACAGGGACAGCTCTCTCTGCAGGAGTTGTTCTTCTGGAAAGAGAGGATGCTGATAGTGGCTTGCGAGGAAGTCTTTTCTTGATTTCTTCCTGCTTCGCCTTGAGCCTTTCCAGAAGGTCTTGGTTTGCATGACGCAGCCTCTCCAGCTGCTCTGACTCCATCTTCTGCATGACGGTCCCTGTAGGGCCAGAGAAAGGTGGGTTGCATAACTGTGAGCACTCCACAAAGGAACAGAAAGGGAGGAGCCACTGAGTTACAAATTGAGGGGAATCCTCTCGAGAGACAAGTGCTGGAAGGTCTTCTGACAGTTAGAGTTTTCATCAGATCCCCAGAGAAGGGAATCAGTCTCAAAAGTCTCCACACTTTACGCACTCTAAGAACAAGCATCATTTTTCATTCCTCTTCCCTTAGGGAAGTTATCAAGTAATTTAGGCCCCAAATCTGAGTGCTCTTAAAAAGAGAGATTATAAAACCTAACAGAGGAAATAAACCACCATGATTTAAAAAACAAAAACAGAATCATAGGACTGGAAGGGACCTTGAGCGTCCAGTCCCCTGCACTCATGGCAGGGCTAAGTATTATCTAGATCAGGGGTCGGCAACCTTTCAGAAGTAGTGTGCCGAATCTTCATTTATTCACTCTAATTTAAGGTTTCGTGTGCCAGTTATACATTTTAATGTTTTTAGAAGGTCTCTTTCTATAAGTCTATAATATATAACTAAACTATTCTTGTATGTAAAGTAAATAAAGGTTTTTTAAATGTTTAAGAAGCTTCATTTAAAATTAAATTAAAATGCAGAGCCCTCCGGACCGGTGGCCAGGACCCGGGCAGTGTGAGTGCCACTGAAAATCAGCTCGCGTGCCGCCTTCGGCACACGTGCCATAGGTTGCCTACCCCTGATCTAGATCATCCTTGACAGGTGTTTGTCCAACCTGCTCTTAAAAAACTCCAATGATGGAGATTCCACAATCTCCCTAGGCAATTTATTCCAGTGCTTAACCACCCTGACAATTAGGAAGTTTTTCCTAATGTCCAACCTAAACTTCCCTCACTGCAATTTTAGCCCATTGCTTCTTGTCCTATCCTCAGAGGTTAAGAAGAACAATTTTTCTCCCTCCTCCTTGTAACAACCTTTTATGTACTGGAAAATTGTTATCATGTCCCCTCTCAGTCTTCTCTTTTCCAGACTAAACAAATCTTTCCTCACAGGTCATGTTTTCTAGACCTTTAATCATTTTTGTTGCTCTTCTCTGGACTTTTGCCAATTTGTCCACATCTTCCCTAAAATGTGGCGCCCGGAATTGGACACAATACTCCAGTTGAGGCCTAATCACCGCAGAGTAGAACGGAAGAATTACTTCTTGTGTCTTGCTTACAACACTCCTGCTAATACATCCCAGAATGATGTTCGCTTTTTTTGCAACAGCGTCACACTGTTGATTCATATTTAGCTTGTGGTCCACTATGACCCCCGGACCCCTTTCCGCAGTACTCCTACCTAGGCAGTCATTTCCCATTTTGAATGTGTGCAACTGATTGTTCCTTCCTAAGTGGAGTACTTTGCATTTGTCCTTATTGAATTTCATCCTATTTACTTCAGACCCTTTCTCCAGATCATTTTGAATTTTAATTCTATCCTTCAAAGCACTTGCAACCCCCCCCCAGCTTGGTATCATCCGCATACTTTATAAGTGTCCTCTCTACGCCCTTATATATATCATTGATGAAGATATTGAACAGAACCTGACCCAGAACTGATCCCTGCAGGACCCCACTTGTTATGCCCTTCCAGCATGACTGTGAACCACTGGTAACTACTCTCTGGGAATGGTTTTCCAACCAGTTTTGCACCCACCTTATAGTAGCTCCATCTAGGTTGCATTTCTCTAGTTTGTTTACAAGAAGGTCATGCGAGACAGTATCAAAAGAAAAATAATTAAATGAAATTGGGTTTAAATAACCCTGCACTGAACATGAGAATGTGAAAACCTGTTATATTAATTAGCCTAAACTTAGGCACCAAACCCCATACCCTGATTTGTAGAGGGAGTTACAGGTGCTCCACCCATTTGATAACTTTGGCCTAGGGTTTTAAATTACTTTTTGGTTTAATCATAGCTATTTTAATAATTCCTAGAAATGTACACATTCAAAGCATTGTGCACACAGTAATTAATCTAGAGAAGACCCTAGAGAAGTATGTAGGTCAATATTGTCACCCACGTTTTACAGATGAGCTAACTAGAGCAGAAAGAGGGGAAATGACTTCCCCAAAGCCAGAGTGTGAATCAGTGACTCAGACAGAGAAAGTGTACCGACAGCCAATCCTATGCTTCACCCTCTAGACCACGCTGCCTCTCTCGTTGGTAATACAGGTAGAGGGAGTTAAAACAAAAAACTTGTGTTGACAGGACGACGGCCTCATTTTCCAGCATGCTGGGCCACAAGCCAGGGAAAAGGGATTTTATAAAGGAAAAAAATCATAGAAACGTAGGACCTCGAGAGGTCATTAGTCCAGTCGTCTGCACTAAGGCAGGACTAAGTATTATCATTCTAGACCATCCCTGACAGGTGTGTGTCTAACATGTTCTTTAAAACCTCCAATGACACACATTCCACAACCTCCCCAGGTAATTTGTTCCAGGGCTTAACTACCCTTACAGTTAGGAAATATTTCCTAATGTCCAACCTAGATAGCCCTTGCTGCAATTTAAGTCTTAGCTTGTCCTCAGTGGATAAGGAGAACTATTTATAACCCTCCTCTTTATAACAAACTTTGACTCTCAGTCTTTTCCCCAGACTAAACAAACCCACGTTTTTTAATCTTTCCTCGTAGGTCATGTTTTTTATACCTTTC
The DNA here is from genome assembly GCA_003942145.1 of Platysternon megacephalum. NCBI lineage: Eukaryota > Metazoa > Chordata > Testudines > Platysternidae > Platysternon > Platysternon megacephalum. The sequence continues at coordinate 12,573,176 of QXTE01000014.1, read as the reverse complement.
ATCATTTTTGTAGCTCTCCAATTTGTCGTTATCTTTCCTGAAGTGAGGCGCCCAGAACTGGACACAGTACTCCAACTGAGGCCATGCCAGTGCTGAGTAGAGAGGAAGAATTACTTCTCGGCTCTGGCTTACAAACACTTCTGCTAATACATCCCAGAATTATGTTCGCTTTTTTTGCAACTGTATAACATACAATATAGTGTATACGCTGTTAAGTTTGTGATCCACTCCCCCAGCTCCTTCCTAGGCAGTCATTTCCCATTTTGTATTTGTGCCGTTGATTACTTCTTCCTAAGCATAGTATTTTGCATTTGTCCTTATTGAACTCTATCCTATTTATTTCTGACCATTTCTCCAGTTTGTCAAGATCATTTTGAATTCTAATCTTGTCCTTCAAAGTGCTTGCAGTCCCTCTCAGCTTGGGGTCATCTGCAAATTTTATAAGTCCACTCTCCACTCCATTACTCAAGTCATTAATGAAAATATTGACTAGTACCGGACCAAGGACAGATCCCTGCAGGACCCCACATGATATGACCTTCCAGTTTCATGGTGAACCAATCGATTAAAAAAACTGAGTGCGGCTTTCCAACCAGTTGTGCATCCACCATACAGTAGGCTCTCTTTCCCTAGTCTGCTGATGAGAAGATCATGTGAGACAATATCAGAAGCCTTACCAAAGTTGAGATATACCACATCTACTGCTTCCCCACATCCACAAGGCTTGTTGTGCTGTCAAAGAAGGATATTAGGTTGGTTTGACATAATTTGTTCTTGACAAATCCATGGTGAGTGTTACTTATCTCCTTATCTTCTAGGTGCTTACAAATTGATTGTTTATTTGCTCCAATATCTTTCTGGGTACCAAAGTTAAGCTGACTGGTATATAATTCCCTGGGTTGTCCTTATTCCCCTTTCTAAAGATAGGTACTATATTTGTCCTTTTCCAGTCTTCTAGAATCTCTCTTGTCCTCCATGAGTTCTCAAAGATAATCACTAATCGCTCAGAGATCTCTTCAGTCAATTCCTTAAGTATTCTAAGATGTATTTCATCCGTCCCAGCCTACCTGAAGGCATCTAACTTGTCTAAGTCATTCTTAACTTGTTCGTTCCCTATTTTAGCCTCAGATCCTACCCCATTTACACTGATGTTCACTATGTTAGTCTGATCACTGCTAACCTTTTTGGTGAAAAACAAACAAAAAAGGCATTTACAACTCTTTGGCCATTGTTGCGTTTTCTGCTATTGTCCTTCCCTCCTCATTAAGTAATGGACTTGCCCTGTCCTTGGTCTTCCTCTTGCTTCTCGTGTATTCATAAAATGTTTTCCTGCGACCCTTTCATGCTTCTGTGTGTGTATGTATATATCTATATCTATATATGAATAAAAATGTCATCCTTCATAATCTGACCTAGTTCATTAGGATGGTTTGCTCTTGTGTGCCTTTAATAATGTCTCTGAAAAACTAACAACTCTCCTGAACACTTTTTTCACTTAGACTTGCTTGCCACAGGATCTTATCTACCAATTCTCTGAGTTTGCTAAAGTCTGCCTCTTTGAAGTCCATTATCTTTATTTTGCTGTTTTCCCTCCTGCCACTTCTAAGAATCATGAACTCGATCATTTCATGATCATTTTCAAACCATTTTACCTTTAAATTCTCAACCAGTTCCTTCCTATGCTTCAGCATCAAACCCAGAATAGCCTCTCCACTAGTTGCTTTCTCCATCTTCTGTAGTAAAAAGTTGTCTCCAATGCATTCCATGAACTTGCTGGAAAACCTGTGCCCTGCTGTATCATTTTCCCAACAGACCTCCGGGTAGCTGAATCCCCACTCCCCATCACCACGAAATCATGTGCTTTGGATGATTTTGTTAGTTATTTAAGGAAAGCCTCATCCGCCTCTTCTCTCTGGTTAGGTGGCCTGTCATAGACCCCGATCATGACAGCACCCATGGTTTTTACCCTTTCTATCCTTCCCCAAAGACTTTCAACAGGTCTGCCTCCCACTTTTCTTTCAACCTCAGTATACATCTTTGCTATCCAAGGCAACTCTTCTTTTCCCCTGCCTGTCCTTCCTGAACAGGCTGTAGATACCATGTATCCATTGGATTTTCGCCTACATTTACAATTCTATAGCCCCCTTTGTCCCAAAGCACCTTGTGTAAATCAGATCCGACTGTTTACATGTGCCTGTTGCCCTGGCAGCTGGACACATGACCCAGATCAAACCCCTGTGCATACAGCACTCCTGGGTGAAGAGGACGCCACAGAAACAACCGCACACAACATACCTCACAGCAGCGAGGGGAGAGGCCCTACCTACCATCCAGACACGAAAAGTATATGGGGCCTTAGGGCATCCCGCGGATTACACGCAGGTCTGATCTGCGCTTTCTACGGTGTTTCTCAGGCTCTGAGCACCTGGGGAGCGAAGCAGCCGCCTCTCATTCAAAGCCACGGAGCTCTTCCATGTCCGCATGGAGCCGGGCAGAGACCGGGCTGTAATGTCACAGGCCGCGGGGAAGGATGTCTTTACGGATCCCCGGTAAGAGAGCAGCGGGATCCTTTCCCAGCTCATGGGGGGCCGGGCAGGTCCCCCCGCGGGTCAGTGGGAGGCTCCGGGGCCGCATGGAGCCGCAGCTGCGAGGCTGAGTCTGACACGGGGGCGATGGGGCTCTGGATCCTCCATGCCCAGAATTATGGGCCCTCCCCTGGAATCACAGCACCCGCCCAGACCTCCCCCCGCCAGCCCCGTGGACCCCCTCCGGCCCCGGTGCCAGCCCGCTCCCCCCAGGCCGGGGATTCCCCAGCCCCGCACTCACTCACCCGCCAGTCGCTTTCTGGTGTTTGTAGCAAAAAGCCACCCCCCAGCCGCCTCCTGATTGGCCAGGGCGCGCGTCCCCAGCATGCAGCGCCCCAACGGCCCGGAACTCAGTTTAAAGGGCCCGCAGGCAGCTGGGAGGGAACAGGTGGGCGGCTGGCTCACGTGTCTGGTGCTTCCCCGGGCTGTGAGCAGAGCTCCGGCAGGGCCCCCGGGCAGCTGGGATCAGGGATTTCACTACGCCCCCCCCCCCCCCCCCCCCCCCCCCCCCCCCCCNGCCAATTTAGTGATTGGAAATTGGAATTGGAATTGGAATTGAAACATGAACACACACTTTAAAAGCATATAAAGTGTAGGATAAAATACCTGTATGTGACAAAAGTGTAATAGATTTGGAAAGTCTGAACATAGACTAGCTTTCTCCTACAGCTGTTGTTTTTTATGCCAATGTCCGTGCATTCATTTCCGTGATGTTGGCGAACCTAAAAATAATTCCAAATTATGATTTGTAAGCGAAGTCTAAATGAGCTAGTGATGAGCTGGGGGGAAAAGGCTTCAGGACCAGATTGTATTTACATTCACACCTAATCTACCTAGGTATCCAGCAAACAGAGCTGTGTTGCCCAAGTGATAGATTTTGGCTGGGGTTGGGTTACAAATCACTTGAATGCGAGGGGGTAATGAAATGTTATTCTTATCGTAGGAGTAAAGGGCAGTAGAACTGTACCTAGCCTGTACTGATTGAAGGCATCAAGAGAGGGTGGGGACAGATGTTTTGCTTACTGGTCTGAGTAACAAATACTATTTGACCTACCCCTCACCACTGTTTAAAGACAGAGTTGATTAGGCTCCATCGATAGTCTTTTGTTTTGTTAAGTGACCACTACAGACCTGATTATCTGTGATTTCAGCTAAGTGCTTAGTCCTGCTATGGGGACAGTGTTTCTGTGTAAGAGACAGCCCAGTCTGCACTAGCAGGGAGGTTCCCGCACTTGAGAGCTCAGCTGAAATCACTGAGAGCTGGGTCGAACCTCAAGAGACCAACTCGCAGAGGTCACAGTGGCAGGTGACAGCGCAGGGCCAGTGGCAACAGAGCAATGGAGTGAACGGTGGCACAACGAACAATAGTGGCCAGAGCGAACAGTGAGCAGCTGGAGGAACGAGCAAGGTGCCTTCTTGCCCCACACCTGGGAGGTGAACTCATGTGAAAGCACCTCTGAGCTCTGAATCTCCACTGACCAAGGACAACACTGGTGAGTGTTAATGAGGCTGTTAAAGCTGGAGCCACAACACAGTTCATGCGAACAAACACGGCTGTGGCATCATACTTTCTATTTAAGCAAGAGATACCACACACTACAAACTGGAGGCCAGTGTTAAGTGCATTGTCACTTGTTCATCCTGAAGTTGAACACTGGTTCCGAACAAGACCAGCAAATGCTCACTCTCTTTCTGCAAGAAACTCAACTGCCTGGCTAGAAGCATGTGGTGCAACAGTGAAAGACTCAATAGTTGAAAAAGTGAAGAACTCTCTCACCACATTCAAAAATTTGCATACATGGCTGATGAATGCACCAATGCAAATGGGCATCAAGTATTAAGTCATTGTGTATGAGATCTTGATGTCAGTGATAGGCCAGTAGATACACTTCTATATGTTCAAGTTATAGAAGACACATCAGCTGCATCTGACACATCCCACATCTTAGAAGAGTTAAATGCTTGTCAATTGGACCCCAAACAGATGGCTGCTTGTGCATTTGATGGAGCTGCAAACTTCTCTGGAAGACATGGTGTACAAGCTTTGCTCCGCGAAAAGTGTAACCCTAGTTTCTCCTATACACACTCCAACTAGCGCTAGTACGAGCCGCAGACTCTTCAAAAGACATTTAAAAAGCTATACATTTAATGTCTTCATTATATTCTTTTTTTCAGCAAGAGTCCAAAAAGACTGCATATCTTGGAAAATATAGAAGATACACTGCGACTGAAGTTCAAATTAGTCCAACCTAGGAAAACCCTCTGGCTTTCTCATGAGCGATCCTTGGCTGCCGTCTTAAAATTACTCCAGCCGTTATTACTGGCTTTGGAAAGTATCTACCAAGATGGGATGGATCTAAGTAGTGAGGCTGGTGGATTACTTTTGCTACTATGTTCAGAGAAGACTATTGCCATTCTCTCTATTGTAAGTCTACTGTTGAAACCACTGGGGTCATTAAACAATGCCATCCAGGCATCTGCTACAACAATAGTAGATCTTTGTTCAGCAATAGAAGCTACATTTGGATCAGAGAGCTATCTGTTGAAAAAGTACCGGAAGAAGCAAAGACTTCAGTCCAGAAGTTGACTAATGAAGACATTTATATTGAATCCTTAAGTGAAGAGGACAAGAACTGTTTGTTAAGACAACTGAAAAAGTACACAGACTTGATTCTTAAAAATCTACAACAGCAACTTCTAGATTCAACTCAACCTCTACATAGCTTTTACAGATCCCAGTCTATAAAACACCGCCAGTTGAGTGGAGTGAGGCACGGCCCTACCAGCAATGGGGCTGCCATGTGCTCAGGACAGAATAGAGAATTTGAACAGAGTGGAATATCATATGACAAATGAATGCTGATTTGACTTGAACTTTTTTTGATCATCACTAGTGGCTCGACCTGATCTTTGTGCTAGGTTTCCTGGGATGAAAGAAGTAGGAATTCATCTCTTGCTACTCCCAGTTGTTACCCGGGGTTCTTTCAACCCAAACCTCTTGGTAACTTTTACTCTGTGCGAGATGGTGTCAGGAAATAAATCCGGGGAGACACGGCCGTCGGACCGATAGATGGCTGGCACAAACAGGACAACACAAGAGTGCTTTCACTTAAAGCTACACTTTACTTAGTCTCAAGCACTTACACACGTCCGCAACAGATTAGTAAAACACCACCAACCCTTGATAATTACCAAAGCTCTCGAGTGAAACAGCGGCAGGCTTCTGGTGGCCAAATCTTCCGTCTGCCAGTGGGGACCGCAAGATGTATCCAGAGGGAGAGTCCAAAAAGAGTCCCCAAACGAGTCCATCTCAAGCTTTTCCCCTTATTTATACATTAGTAATAGAATGACATGCCCCTTAAAGAAAACTTGTTAAGCAAGCAGTTCCAATGGGCAAGCAAGAGGCTCCTTCTGATTATTGATTAACCAGGTGTGGGTTTTTCCAGAGTTTGCAGCCTTGGGACCCCAATAGACATTCCTGGGGCACATCCTGCTCTTGATTTTACGTACATAGTCGTTGAAGTTGTGTTAAGACTAGTCCTTCCTACGTCCCAGTTCCTGCCCTTTCTGAGACACCCAACCCCCCCCCCCCCCCCCCCCCCCCCCCCCCCCCCCCCCCCCCCCCCCCCCCCCNCTTGCTGACTAGGCTGCCTTTAACAATAAGCCATAGTGGTTTCAGGCACTTTACTGGTTTGCCAAAATCTCCCCGTACACAGTCACAAAAACTACAGTTGAGCGTTGTTTTTCCATCATTGAATAGAATTTTGTGTTCTGAAAGAAGTTGCCTTCTGCCTGATCATGTGAATGAACTAATGAGCATATCAACTGAAGGAATGGAAGTACCGGACACATGAGAAGCCACCAAAGATGAACACATTGCATTCAAGAATTTCATTAACAGTTGTGCAAAATTATAACAAGAAACCAAGAAGGATGTAGATGTAGTGCTTCATAGAAGGCTTGAGTAGCCAACTTTAATTTGTGTGATGATTTTAAAACATGAGTTAAATCTAATAAAATGGTCATGAAACATTTTTCAATATGGTGCCATACAGCCCACCTTCCCGGTCTCACTCATCGGCCCTAACACACCACACACACTCCCTAAACACCCCTCCTAATTTCAATTCCTGAGGAAAACACTGGCTGGGATCACGCTGGCCCTGAGGCACAGGGTGAAGATCCAAGTCTCTCAGGCTGCAAAGAGCCCCCACTCCATAAGGTTTGCCTACTCCCAGCCCTGCCGTGCTCTGGGTAAGGTGGAAACAGAAGCCAGGCTTAGGAAGTGGGTTGAGGAGGGAATCAGTTTGCTCATAAATCCGATTCAGACACCACATTCCCTTGTCTGGGAGCATGCCTTCCATTACCTTCGCCAGGGCAGCCTGGGAAGCAAGGAGGTGTACAAAGGAAGTTCTTTAGTTAGCAATTAATTTAGGGCAAACCTGGAGAGCTATTTTGAATTAGCAAATATCACCCAAATCAGGTCAGGGTAATAGCGCAGGGCTGGCAGGGGTAGGCACAAGGTGGTCAGGGACAACTAACACACATGTGAGACGAATATACCTTCAAGGGTAATGAAGCATTTTATTAGTTGTCAGAATGGTCTCCATTCCTGACCTTATGTTTCACAAAATCTAGACACAGTTCAAGTGAAAAGGCTCAGTCCCCTACCACTGAGACACTTGTGTGCTGTAGCCTTGGACACGTTACTCTGTCTCTGATTTTCAGGAGTGCTAAGCACCCACAACTCCTAACTGAAGTCAGCAGGCACTCCAGTTGGTCAAACATTCCTGGAAATCTGGCTTTTAACCTCTCTGTGTCTGACAATGTGAGGATTAACCTTTACATAGCATTAGTCAACCACTAATAGTTTAGGCAATCTTCTCAAGAAATCACTGATTCAGTTCCTCCTTCTCAGACTCGAATCCCACCCCATGAGATAAAATGATCTCATACAGCTGGGCCTGCCAAGTTTTGCTGTGAAGAAAGTACAGTGGAGAACTCCCAAGTGGTCAATATGAAATTATCAACAATAGGCTATTAACAGATGAATAAGAGCTATTCACTGTTACTCCAAAACACGTTTTCTTCAGAATTTACTGAACTAGCTCATGAAGATTTTGTATCGAGATAGGTAGGACAGACACAATTTCCCCCCCCCCAATTCATTTTTATAGGTAGGACAGACACAATTTTCCCCCCCCAATTCATTTTTATTTTGGTTTCCAATTTTAACCGCATTGATACAGGAATAATTCATGCAAATGTATCATCTTAAATACAGCAGAGAGAAAACTCACTGTTAAGAGGATTTAAGAGTTCCATCAACTCAACACAAAAAAAAAAAAAAAATCAAGAAAAAAAAATAGTAAATTAGCAGCAATAAAATAAAGTGCATTTAGCCAAACTTCTTTAATATGAACCTGGAGGAGTCCATTCTTGCAATCCTTTGCTCTCATACACAAGAGTTGATCACTCCCCGTTAGGAGGCAGAGGCAAACTGTCTCCATAGTATACAGCAACAGTGTGAACTCTTCCACCCGTCTGTATTAAAGGAGTTCAGTTGTATTTTGCTTTAGTTTTAGAAGAATCAAATTAATTGGCAATTATGTTTAACTTTGATTCTGTTAATATAACACGCATAAGGCAATCTTCTCCAGACTCTAGTGGCTAGGGTTAGATACTCTTAAGAATATTTCTCTGCCTGCGTTAGCAATTTTGCTTTAAAAAAGGTTCAAGTAATTCTTATCTGGCCTGTAGAGCGAGGGGTTTCACTGCCATAGTGAGAATGCCCAAGTCACCAAAGATCTCTGAAGAAAGCATTAGCAATATCAACTCAATAGCAAGATGCCCTGTTTCGCTTCTATCAGCCTCTAAAGGGGGTTCAAAGACCACAATATAGTGTCTGATTTGAAGCCTATGCCACTTATCAGATTATCTCCTGGGGTCTGCACAAAGACCTGGCCACTTGAAGTGGTGAACGTCCCAGAAAGTCACAACAGCACTTTCCAGAGTCCCCATGTAACACAGCATTATCCTTCCTGCACTCGGGAACAAAGAATTTCCTACTGCAGCAGGGATCTGCCTATTGTTTTGACTCATCAGCAAAACAAACAGCCTGCTGTAATACTGGATTAGCAGCCCTGCAGTCCGAAGGGTGGAGTTTATCAGCAGAACATGCTGCTGCTGCCTCTGCTTACACATACACCCACAACGATGACCTGGAGAAACTACCTGCAGAGGCAAGAATTCAGTCTCTTTGCCTATTCAGTCTTTGACCTCAGGAACAAGTTACTGCAAGCTGTGATGGCAACTGTGGTGGGAACGCACATTCTGTAGGAAACAGACTCAATTATTCCAATTCCCCAAAGGCTAATGAAGAGCCATCAGAAGGCCATGACTTTCCAGTTTGAGTTGGATTCAAACCAGCAAGCTAGAAGTGGAACGTTCCATTATCTCATAGCTAATCCCCTGAGCCATCCCCTGGCAGAATCTATTCCCCTCCCTTCCATCCCAAAATGCAACTGACTTGCTTCTTGTGACAAGAACTTAACAGAACTCTCAGTCTACCAACACTCTGTGCTAATCCACTGGAAAATCCCCAATCCTAGTGCTTCAAGGTTAAAATAACCTAACTGGCTTCATGCTACTTCATTATTTATCCTCCCTCAGACACCGGATAACATCTCCCCCCTCCTTTCTGGGTCTAGATGAGAAGCAAGTACGCTGGTTACTGGCACATGGGTATCAACATCTGTACTTGATCAAGAAATCATTCTAAAGCCCGTAGATACCATTTTCAAGTATCATCGTCAATATGACAAACTCCCTTCAGTCTTTCTAACCTCAGCTGGGATCTCCTTAGAGTTATCCCACAGGGACTCATTATGGATTCTTTGGAGACATCTCTGACTTCTGGAGACATGCCATGGGAAAAAGAAAAGCCCCATCACTACACATGGTGGATAAGCATTTTCCCCAAACCCGGGGGGAGGGGGGGGGAAAGGAGGAGAGGACCTGATCCTGCTGCTATTGAAATCAGTGGGTTTTACCCCCCGTTTCAATGGTAACAGGATCAGGCCCACATTGTTCTGAATATGATCAGAATTAAACTGCATTTAGGGCAAACCCCAAAACCAATCTGATCTGTTTACAAATAAAGAAAAGCTTAGAAAGTTATGGTGTCCCATTGCTTCCCTGGCATGGAATTTCCACAACAATACACGTCTCCTTGGCTCCATATGAGCTGCACTGGATCAGCCCATCTCCATTCTGTTGTCTATCTAAAAAAAAAACACCACCAAACTGAACCATATTAATGCAGACAGTAACATCCTATGGAAGCTCTACATGAAGCAAGATCTCCTACAGCTTGTAATCTATCCTGTCCTAAAGGCCATGTAGTGATAATGGAATTCCAGAAGCATCCCAAAACACGCACTTTTAAAAAACACGTTTGTCTATATATTTCATAAAGTAGCTATTCACACTCTGCCGACTGGCCCGTCTCAGATCCTGCTTATCTTCCTCAGTAAGATACCAATTTACCAGGTCACCAAATGCAACTCCTAATTCCACTAACTCCACAATAACTAAATGACTACAGTCAGTTTTGTCTCTGCCATGATTTGTCTCTCAAGTAACACAGGGCTGGGCAAAGAGCTTTCTTAAACTGAAGAGCTTGCAGGAGGGAGATGCCCAAAACCCAAAGAGACCAGGAGAAGAAATCTACTACAGCAGGATCCCAACCCCCAACCCAAAAATGATTTGTTTTCTGCTCCTCGGTCTTATTTGCACTGACACTTCTCCATGGAAAGAAAAAGAGCAGCAAGTCTCTCTCCCGCAAGTCTCTCTCCCACTGTATTGCAATTGAAGAGTAATGGAGAAGTGTGGATAGGTCTCTGCATGGGCTGTTGGAGTGATATATGGGCCTCTAGATGGGTGGGGGGAGGGGGGCAATGGTCTGCGGTTAGATGACTAGCTGCTTTTCACACACACATCTGATCTTGTGACTTTGTACCTCAAAGGATTATCAAGATCCATCTTTACCTATTAAGGTGATAATTCATCAAGGGGGAAGTTTTGTTAGAATAAATCTGAACTTGATGAACTTTGGTGACTAGTGAGATTTTTTTAAACAATTGACAAGCTACCCTACTTCATTCTGCATTACAGAAGTGTATGAAGCAGAAATTCCTCCTAATCTCCCTGGCAGGCAAGAAGAGAGGTGTGTTGAGAGGTTGGACATGATACAGGGAAAGAAGAATCCCATTGTTCACATGGTGCTAGACCGCAACAACTTGCTTCTGCTCGTGCTCCTTAAGGATTCCATCACCCACCATGTTCTCTGCAGCAGTTAAAAGAGCACTGAAGGGAAATGGTTTTTTGCCTTCCCACATTATCTGCTCTGCTGCAGGTACTGATGCGTGAACATGTTGAGTTCACTGTCCAGCCAGCCTGCTTTATTCCTGCAAGAAGGAAGAAAAAAGTCTCAGTTAGGCCTATGCATTGAAGTTAGTTAACATTCACTGCCTACTCCAGTCTGAAAAGGTATGAAAGGGATGCACGAGTGGCAAAGAATGGAGAGAGCTGCCACAGAGTCCCATGACTAGGTGCCATTATTCTAGGTCAGGGAGCTTGCATGGACAGTGATCTATAAGTTTTGGGGTTCAAACCAAAATCCTAGTTGCAAGTTTAAAGTGATCTTATCCTCTGTTTGGGGGAGTGGAACATTTGAGAGGGGAGCTCCCTGCCCATCTGGAATGAAGGTGAACAGCAGAAACTCACATGCCCTGCAATGAGGAGGGGAAAAGGCCATTTGTCTCATTTTAGGAGATACGAGTGGTCCTGAAGGACCTTGTAGGACCCATAGTTTTCTTGGGTTTGTGATGATCCTGACAAGATTTAGAGTCAGAAGAAAATGGTGAAGTCCCAGATATCTGGCTAGTGCCAGATGACTAAAAATGTCTGGCAGTGTAGGAAAAAAAATAATCAGTTTTTCCTACAGAAGGAAGGAAGGGGCTGAAGGTAACAACCCAACTGCTACCAAAGCTCCAGGAACATCCTGGAACCCTCTCTTCTTACAGGCTGAATGAAGGAAATACCATCTATACGAAAGGACATACAACAGATCTATGTACAGAAGCAATGTAAGATCTGGTCCCTTAGGAACACTCATTGGCTACTTGGAAGATACAGAGATCAATGACCATGTTTACTTCACTTCCAGGCAGGAGTGAGTTGATGCTACAGTAAGGCACATTCTGACCTGAACAATCCAGGGAAATCTCTACATTACATGTAATTGTGACTCCACTAAAGATGGCACAGTATACAGACAGTTCTCCATGAATTTGCTGTCAGGAAGCAAAGATCTCACCTGAGCAGTTTTGCTTTGCTCTGCAACGAGTCCAAGATTTCAATTTTTTTATTCATGGCAGCAATTTCCTGCTCAAGATTCTCCCGTGTGACATCTACCTGCTGACACAAGTGAGCAAATGTTCCAGCAAGCTCCCTAGAAAATGGAGAGAGGCAGGAAGAGAGAAGAGATCAAACTCAAAAGGTATTTACACTGTGCAATGATTTGATTATACCACCTCCAGAAAGCCTAGCTTGACACTCTCTCTTCCCATTCTAGCTTCAGAACATTTCACAGTCAGTGGGCAACAGGGGAATTTACTGCAAGTTCTGGACAGTGGCATAGGAACTTCAGAATTTGATACTCCTGAAGAATTAGTGCTCATGTTTAAAAGCACCAGGTTACTATGACGACAGGTGCTTTAGAAATACATGTGAAAGTTTCAATGCATGCTCATCCATCACTGTACATTTTTAGACCTGGAGTACAGACCACGTACAACAGACCTGTCATGTGGTAGCCAGGGTGACAGCTGGTCTTACGTGGCTTAATGGAGAGTACCTTGAAATTGGTGTTATTTAAAAGAGATTAGTTGAATTGAGGCAACTCACTGTTGGACCTGGTGGCTGCAGTTGGAGCCTGTGTAGCTGACAATGAGCTGCAGTTTCTCACTCGCATACTCCACAAACTGGCGTTTGAAGGCTCTCTCCTTCGCTTTCATAGTCCAAGTGAGGCGCTCATATACATAAAGGAGCCCGTAAAGGCCAAAAGAGAGAGCAATCAGTCGCCAGCCCACAGCCTTCCAGACCTGCAATAAGCACAGTAGAAAGGTGGCATAAGTCATCAGCCAAGAATGATGCTAACCTCTTACAATGGAACAGAAAACACTTGAAAAAGGTCCATAAGTGTATGGGATCCCTTTCCTCTTCACGGTAGCCCTGTCTCTGAAGTGTAGGCAATTAAGCAAGAGCCTTCTTAAAGAGATCTTCCATATCTAGACAGTGTGCTATATGGACGAGGGCCTTGGACTCTAGCTCCTGCTCTAGAAAGGATTTGCTGTGCAACTTCAGCCAAGTCTCTCGACTTCTAATTTTGGATGCCCAGCTTGAGGCATGTAGAGCTTGTTTTCGAAGGAGCTAAGCACCCACAACTCCAAATCAATGGGAGCTGCGGGAACTCAGCACCTCTGGGGGGAAAAAAAAACCAGCCCAAAATGTCTGAAGTTGGGAATCCCAAAAGTGAAAGTACACAAAACCAGAGACTGATTGTGAAAGTTTCAGCCTCCACCTCTGTCTTAGCTTCCCCGTCATTGAAATGGGACTACTACTTACTTACCACCCAGGCTCAGAAGAGTAGTAGTTAATGTTTGTAATGTGCTTTGAACGTGTTATTTTATCTTAACAGCCCTGAATCCACCCCCAAACTTCAAGTGCAATAGTTCAGTGGATCTCTCCCTTTTGATGTTCCTTGAGATACAACACTTGGCTCTAGGCTCCATGATGGACGAATATCACATCAGTTACTGACTGAAGCCTGCAGTCTAGATAACTTTCCAAATCAAACAGCAAAACTAGCTCTGAGAAACATTTGTACAGAGATTTTCAACCCACCACTCCACCAATCACGAGGATCCCCATGGAAGTTCTGGAAGTCAGTGATGCCAATCCAGTCACCATAGACACCATGAGCTCTTCCTGGGTCATAGAACCCTGGGGTAGGGGAGGCAGACTGGGATTCGCTGGGGTTAAAGGTAAAGGACGTTGAATCTAATTAGAAGGGAAAAAGAAAAAAAGCCGCAGATAAAAGGGAGAACGCAAGCCACAGCTGTTTCTTTCAGAGCTTTGACAGCCACTGAAGTCTTCAGTGAAACCCAGTATCTACTACTGGCCCATTGAACATTTAATGAGATGTCATACCTGGTCATTATAGCCCATCAAGGCCCGGCGACTGTTCTTTGGTCCCAAAAACCTATTCACAAGCATTGTCCATCCCAGAGAAAAATGGAATTCAACGTCCTCCTGGAAGTCGGCACAAAGCTTGTCACAGTTCAGGTCATAGCTGAGTGTGAAGCACTGCCGGGGGATCAGCATGTCTATCTGACCCCGTAGAGAGACTGGGAGAAGGGGCTTTAAACCATCTGCAGATGAGAAATGGGAGAGGATAGGAAAAATGTCAGCATAATTGAGAACTACGAATGGGCTTGACTGGAGTTAAACAGGCTCTCAGTTCTGTGCTTACCTTGTTTATCAGTTAATTGGTGTCTCTTAAAAAAATAAATAAATAAACCACCCAAGCCTGAGCCAGAACAACTGGTAAAATCTGAAATTTATTATGGCCAAATATGGCACTAAGGTTCTCCAGAGCAGTCATTCTCCAATTTTCCATTTTATAGACCACTTTGTGAGAGATCCTTCTGTGGACCCTTCACTTGCTGCTTCTCTCCTCTTTCCCCCATCACTTCCCCACAGTTACCTAGAGCAGAGGTTCTCAAACAGTGGTCCGTGGACCACCAGTGGTCTGTGAGCTCCATTCAGGTGGTCCATGGATAGTTCCCTCTAATCTATGGACCACTGCAGTCTATGATCCGTAGTCTGAGAATCTCCGTTATACAGAAGTTGCCAGAGGTATTGTTTACCCCTTCCATCAATTATATAAATTAGCACATGCTCCGACATTAAAAGAGGCAAATGCATCAAATCTCCACCATTTGGTTTTATTTAAAACAAATGGCCACTTTATTTGTCTTGACCACACTAAACCATAAACTATGTTTCATAAAATAATTTTGAAACTGCTTCAAGAAAAGTATGGTTCCTACCAGCTGTGGGCGGGAGCTTTGCTAGAGCAACCGGGAAAAATCCCCTGCAGTGGGACTAACTGAAAGTACTGTAAATTGTGCACATCACAGTATTGAACCTCTCTGCGGTAACATGGAGAAGATTCCTATTCCTGCAATGAGGTCTTGTCCAGAGCATCTTGTCACAGCAAGATCTGCAAGCCTCTTAGTTAGTACCACTGCATTTCTGCTGCATAAGCCTCATCAAAAGTTCTATTGTTTTTTAAATTGTATAGAACAAACTGCTCCCAGGCAGAGGAGGTGGGTGTGAAGTTTCAATCTAGAATGAGTTTCATGACACGGAAAACCCCTGAAAACAGGTATTTAAGAAGGACCATGTAGACACTCTGAACTACAGTCTCGCTAAACAAGGCACTATTAATTGAGAAGTTGCAACCAGTTCATCAGCCCATCTAAACCTGCATGGACACAATTGCCATGCTAGACTTATTCTCGTTTGTCTGTAGTAAGGGCTGGTTCTTTACATGCTGTACTGACCTATCATTTCTTGTTGCATGGTTTGCAGGGAAGCAGTGATGGCATTAGAGCATCGATCTGACATGTTACGGCCCAAACCGTCCTCAATGTGTCGATGTAGTTCCTGAAACAGACAGAAAACAGAGGCTGACATTGAAGCAAATCCAGACACAAGATGCATCCTTATCCAGACTGCTCATTAACTGCAGGTGCTGGAATCTCCCAAAACAGGCAATTCTTCAAAATACGAAGCATAAATTCTGTCCACCCCCAATCCCGCCATCTGTTAAAAGTAGTCCAGTATTGCAAGAGGGAAGTGAGGGGGCAAGGAAGAATAGAACTGACCATATGCCCTCTGCTTTGGTGAAAATGCTGCTTACATTTCATCTACACCATACAAAGAGAAACAAGATACTAAGGCAACTAGTGCCTTACTGTCATGCCCTGCAATTAAATACTATATACTTTTATACCAGTCTATTACTACTAGGTTAGTCTGGAAAGCCCCAGTTCCTTTTCTGGGATGTAATGAAACCCTCAAAGCACAAGAGACAAATATGAACTAACAATTTCCACACTACAAAAAACTGTGCCTACACCCTGTGCACTTGAAATTAGGTATTTTGAACAGCTGGTGGCAATTTCTGAGTCATCAGAGCAAGAAACAAAATTGTTTAGGTGGTTGGTCCAACATGTTAAAAGCCAGTGTCGTT
The DNA here is from genome assembly GCA_003942145.1 of Platysternon megacephalum. Classification (NCBI taxonomy): domain Eukaryota; kingdom Metazoa; phylum Chordata; order Testudines; family Platysternidae; genus Platysternon; species Platysternon megacephalum. Next base: position 12,557,207 of record QXTE01000014.1, on the reverse strand, counting down.
ACTCACATTCTTGTAAACTTTGAGGACAACTTGAGATGGGTGGAAATCCATCTGGTAGTCATCTACCAACACTGAGAGCCGCCTAATCTCTTCAGCCATTGCATTCGACACCTGAAAGTGCAACCATATACTGTATGTACAGGGTTATCTGGAACACTAGCAGAGAAAACTCAAGACTATTCCCAAGACAGCTGAAAAAAGCTGTTAGAAAAATTGATTTGCTAATAAGCAGTAACACACAGATAAACCGGTTACCCCTACAGCAATAAGTCTCCACCATGTATGTTTTAGCAGAACCCCTGTGATTTCAGTGTTTATTCAGTATGTTGTGTTTTCTCCGCTCCTAATCCGCCTCCCATCTTCTAGTCAACCCTTCACACCTTTCCTTTCATCCCTCTGATTGGCCTCTAGGCCAACGGAGCACCTGTTCCTTACCTGTCTTTCTACCTCTTCTGTGATCTGTTTGATTTTCATCTTGTAGTCTTGAGTGAGCAGCTCCAGCTGTTTGTCAATAAAACCCAAGCGCTCCTGTCGTTCCTCTCGCATCTCCAGGCAGTAAACCCTGAGAAAAGAAGGTGCCTATCAGAAAGAAGCATCCGCACATTTCTGATCTGCAAGCTAAATGGAATCCCAGAGGGAAGACATTTGGGGGGAGCAGAGATTCTCTTTCCCAGGGACAGGCAGTAACAATATCTTAGTCATGTTACACACAAGTAGCATACAGAAGAGGTAGGTTTCTCCATAATTATACATTAGATGCAGGAGTAATGGTATGTGTCCTCCTGTCCCCAGAAATGTTGTATGCTATATTGTGATTTTAAAAGCAAAGGCCTGATACTCATGTTTCCCAGACTCCCTCCCAGAAATATTCAGTGCAAGCTTCAGTCTTGTGTGCACTGAGTCTCTGCAGCTGCTCACCTCTGCTCCTGGGCAGCAATATGCAGAGAGTCCATGATAAGGCGAACATCTTCAGCAATCTGCTTGGCTCTCACTGTGTGCTGCTCAAACTTTGTTTTCACTGCAGACTGTGAGATACATTCCTGTGCACACAGAGGCAGCCATTAGAAAATCAGCAGCGACCAGAGGCATTAACATAGACCTCTCTCCTGCATCATTTACTGTCAAGACACAGCGTCAGCCCAAAGTTACAGGCTCCATTCTCCCCCCCGAGGACTGTGACTCAAATAGTAGCTTGGGCCGAATAATGGTACTAACCTCAAATCGTCTCTCGAAATTTTGAAACTCCAACATTCTTACTTGAAATCCTTCTGCCAATGCTCCACCTAGGAGGACACAAGGTCACCAGGCAAGTTTACAGAAAGTGAATAGAGAATTTGAAGCACCAGCAGGAAAGGCAGAAACATCTCTGGGGTTGGTTCTACTGACCTGCCAGATACCTTCTTGTTTAATTTTGGCTTCTCTTCCCTCCCCCACTTTTTAGTTAAATCACCAATTGATTATTTGGGATAAGACAATCTCTACCTTCCCACACAAATGAAATGAAAGACAGAGCTGGTAGTTTTCCTACCTCCTTCCGGCATCCCTTGAGCTTTCTGGATCCTGGCATTTAGCACTTCCTTCGCTGACACAAAAAAGATGCGGTCCCCAGCCTGCGCTCGATCCACCACACCCAGTTCATCCACTAGAAAACTGGTGCAGCGCTCCATGTGCTGTCGACGGACCTGAAGGATAAACCCCGCCACACACACACACATTGTTTTAAAGTCTGCTTGATAGTCCACGCCATTGCATTCAATGGGATCAGGCAGCCAGATGCCCCCTGCAGGCCCTATATAGCAATACAAGTCTACAATAAAAATATTTTGATCTTTTATAGCTCCTTTGTGGGTCTCAAAGCACTGTTCATACATTAAGCCTCACAAAACCCCCGTGGGATAGTTGAATACTCTAACCATTTTACAAATACATAAACTGAGGCACGAAGACATTAAGTGATCTGTCACAGGTCCCAAAAATTTCAGTGACAACAGGAACTCAGAAGTCCTGCATTCCAGATCCTTGCTCTAACCATTAGACCATACTTTCTGCCAGATGACTCCTCATTATGGTAAGCAAAGTCCAAACTGTAAGAGAATCATCCTCTATTACCACTAGCCACTCCTCGGCTCAGAGAACGGATCCCAGTTTGAGTGAACACCACTTTAAATATGGCACAAACCTCTTCCATGTATTCAGGTTCTGAAGCTGATGCATCCCAGCGGTTATTCAGGATAAAAATGTTGGGGCGAGACAGACGCTCGTTCACTTTGTGGAAGAACTGCTTCTCCTAAACAAAGAAATCACATATCAATATGCAAAATGTCAAAGCATTTACCCCAAACCGGCAAGCATTTACAAGTGGAATTCGAGTTACCGTTTGCATCAGTGTGGACTCAGAGTTTGCCACCAACACAAACACATCAGCATCCAGACAAAACTTGTCAATCCAGCTGTCCAGCTCTGTGGTTACATCAATGCCAGGGCTACAGATAACGGAAAAACGGATGTCATGAGAGCTGTGAAACTTCAAAAATACAATTAGACAGACATTCTCCAAAGAAGAAGAAAGAAGCACATTACATTTTCTTACAAAAGAGGCATTCAAAAGGTGTAGTTGCTCAGCACAGCTAATGTCCATACTTGGGCTACACTGTATTCTGGGGCTATTTAGTTCAGGAAATGAAAGGAATTATTAAGTGGCACTCCGTCTGCATTTCTCAGCTCTGCTTCCAGGTCACTTCATGGCAGAGTCTCTGTATGGGAAGAGTGAAGTCTCTCACCTGTCCATAAGCACCAGATCATCCTTTAAGAGAGGACATTTGGAATTGGGCCACATCACACTGACCAGGCTGCCAGCATTCAGAAATTCATTTTGATGGAGAGCATGAGCCAGTTGGTTGACTGTCTGTCGAAGGGAAGGGAGGGAGCGAGAAAAGATCGACAGGAGTATGTTATTAAGGTCTGATAACTGCTAGAATAATTATCTCCCCGCCCTGAAATATTTGGGTCTTGACTTATTCTTGCCTGTGAATGAGAGTCATTTTCTCCCTTTACTGAAAAAGGGGCTTCCCCATAAAACTGCACACGTGTCCCTGCTGAAAAAGGGCTCCATCTATTAGGAACTACTCAAGGGCAGGATTCCTCACACACATTACTGAGATTACCCTTATCAAGAGAAAATTCCTTTCTGAAATCTCTTAGATTGGGACAAAGTCCATCATCATCATAATCATATGCTACTTAGGAACTTACCTTGACACTCCTCTTCTCCTCTGAGCCTTCAGTAAGTAGGAAGGCATCGTGACCGTCCGTCCCCTCCACACGCAGGAAACAATTAGTGGTGTGTCCAATCCCTGAGGGAAGGACTTTATCCCACAGCATGGCATTTATCACTGTGCTTTTTCCATTGCTTGTCCTGGGGTTAAACGCAGAATGGTTCACTGGGGCTCCCAAGACACAGCTGTGCTCTTTGCATATTATAGCCACTCAAATCTCATGTCCCAACCAGCTCCAGAAAGCGTTAGGTCATATATTAGAAGCATTCTATCGGTATAGGAATACTGAAATACTACACCAGAAGAGCACTCCTAATGTGGATGTTTTGTTCAGCACAGATTATTCTATCTCCCCTGAGCAAAACAAGCCAAACCACTAATGGTGCAGTTTTGCTGGTATGTCTGAGTGTATTCTTGGGGCTTCTGCCGGCTCAGATATGTTGATCGGAGATCACACCTCTTCACACTGTCAGAACTGTACCAGAAGCAGCCCCTCAGTGTAAACATGACCGTAGTGCATTAGCTGCCATATGCAACTTGCTGGTGAATCAGTACTAAAAGATTTATTTGGGCATAAGCTTTCGTGGGCTAGAACCCACTTCTAAACAGAGTGAGGGATTCTAAATGAAAGTGAGATGATGATCAGACTTTTACATTTCAGGGTCTGGACAGTTTGTGTTCCTATAAATACTTTTCACTGGCCATGATCCTAAAGATCCCAGTTGCTTCATTGAGAAGAGTCCAGGCAACACAATTATCCAACTCACCTGCCAAAAAAAGCCACTTTCATGTGTCGCCGTGCCAGCACCTCACTAATGCCACTGACTTTTGACAGGTATCCTTTGACCTCCAATACCTGCTCTTCTGTGGTGACAGGGTCAAGTTCCACATTCCTGTGTGTTTCTAAAATGCAAATAAATTGTCCCCCTGAATTTCAGAAGTAATTTATCAACAGCAAAATAAATCTGAATGAATCTAATCTAAATCTCTGGAGTGTAGTTATATATTTATTTGCGTGGCAGTCAGACCCTGCTTGTTTGAGGGTCACACAAACAAATACACCTTGCCTATGCCCTGAAGCCTGTTTCACTGGCTGCTGAACAGTGCCCCCTCTCTTAACTCTAAGAGTTGTCATGTAAAAGAGTGCCTTGAACAGCACACAGCTGACATTTCACACCCCAAAGATCCTTAAATACACTGCTGTGCATTTCTTAATCTGTTAATGCCAGAAGTTGGCACAGGTGACATTCACATGTTGCCGGCAATGAGATGTCAGGACTGTAAGAATCAAAGTATTAAAGATAGAAAAAAACCAATGCAGCCTAGTACAAGACTCATTTCCTTAATTTTTTTTTTTAAATATCAGTTCAATGATAACTATAATCTGAGATCAACTTGAACATTCAGAAGCCTGTATCTTTATCCAAATTTGATGCAATTTCATCTCTTTTAAACATATACAGGTCTAGTGATTGCATTTAATCTAGCGTTTTTTGTGTGACGTACCGAAATAAACAAAGCACTACTGTACACATGATGGTGGGCTACTCAGGGATACAGCTTACCTTCCAGGAACGTGGAACTCTCCTGGATATATGCAGCCAACTGTTCAAAGATGCCATTGATTTTCTTCTTTGCAGTGACAAAATGTTTGAGTGGAGAAGCATTTACCTCGGCCATGTGTCTTTTATCCTTCTTTACAGCAACTATGGACTTGGAGCGAGTGAACAACAGGGACATTGCGCTGGGGGAAAAAAAAAAAATCTAATAAGATACAATTCCTTAAACACGAATTCCTGCCCAACTAAAGTTTTTTTAAATGTGTCTATTGCCCAAACAGTTAAAAAAAATAGCTAACACATTAACACCCCGTTACAAAGACCCTATATATTTCACAAACATAAAAGTGTCTGAGCAACAGATCAATATGAATCATGCTGATTAATGCCACCCCAATTTCTTGTATGGACAATTTAGATTTTAAAATCTAAATTTGATTGCAATTGTTGTTTCACATGATATTTAAGCCACCAATCTACGGTCACGGAGAAGCTCACAGAATACATTATGGAACAATCAGCTACAGCATCTACTCCAGAGCAAGGAATTGAATCTAGGCCTGCCACTTACTATGCTAATAACCTAGCCACTGGTCATCCTTCCTTCCCTTTTTCTAATCTCTAGTTCCTTCTAATATAGATAAAGTTCAGAAAAAAGCATTGGGAGTAAAAAAAAAAAATGTTCCTTCACATTTATGTTTGCAGTGTTGTTGTAGCTGTGTTGTTCCCGGGATATTAGAGAGAGAAGGTGGGTGAAGTAATATTTTTAGTAGACCAACTTCTGTTGGTGAAAGAAACAAGCTCTGTGTAAGCTTGAAAGCTTGTCTTTCACCAATGTAAGCTGGTCCACTAAAAGATATTACATCACCCACCTTATGTCTCTTGATATTATAGCATTTTACTTTTTAGAGTATTTCCAAATGCTAGAGAATATTTCACAGGGATGTTGAAGAAGTGTTGTATCCCCACTGTACTGATGAGGAAACAGGCAAAGAGATGAAGGGACTCTTTCCCAGAGCCAAAAATAGAACATAGTTCTTGGCTCCCTGCCATGTGCTCCAAGTCACTCCACTAGCCATGCTGCCTTTGGAGCACAGCATCAAGCATACAGACACCAGCTTCAAAAACACTGAACTTCAGTCTCAAAGCAATTATAGTGCATTGGTGAAGCTCCCTATAGCACCAGAACAATCATTACTGCATTCCACCATAAGAATGGCCATACTGGGTCCATCTAGCCCAGTAACCTGTCTTCCGACAGCAGCCAATGCCAGGTGCTTCACAGGGAATGGACAAAAACGAAGGACAAAAGGCATCACCCCAAGATTCCTAAAAGTGCTACTAACTAAACATCTCAGAAAAGTTACTTTAACAGCCCACCCTAGTGCCTCTATATCCAACTCCGTTGCAACATGAAAGAGTCTAAGCCCTTCAGAGGGACGCTTATGGGAAGAGGGAAGTATCCTTTTTGATTAACACTGTGAGGAAGCACGTAGCCCACTACATCAAGAGCTCATACAGAGACACCCATAGTGAAATGCTATAGGAGCACCTCATCCTCCGTCCCTTCTGCCTTTTCATGAACGGACCCTTCTGCACCCAGTGACTCTGCCCCTCCCGGGGAGGGGGTTGAGGCCTAGCTTACTTTCAGGATGAGTGTTAAGTTTTCACAAGCCAGGCATGGTCGCTCCCTCTGTCCCACGTGCTAATGAGTGCTTTCCACAGTGCTCACTCCTCTGGGTGGGGCTAGGTGTGGCAGCTCCTGGGGCGATGTGGATCCAGCCTGTCCCAGTCCCAGGAGGAGAAGGAGCGAGATCAGATGGTGCACACAGACCCGGGAGGGTTCGGGGTGAGTGGCTGTCGGGGCAGGCAGTCCAGGGTCTTGCACGCATGACTGTGCACAGGGGTAGATGTGAGCATTACATACCCTGACCCACCACCCTCTCTGGGCGGGCACACCCAGCACACACACCCTGAGTTAATGTGCCTTGTGCACGTGAGTGTGCACACTCTGACCTCACCCTCCCCGTGCCCTGCACACAGTATGCACACCCAGGGCCGGCGTGCAACGTGCACGTGTGTGCACACTCTGACCTCACTCTCCCCGTGCCCTGCACACAGTATGCACACCCAGGGCCGGCGTGTCACGCGCACGTGAGTGTGCACACCCTGCCCCGGCCCTCTCCCCTCGCCGCGCGCCTTGCCCACGAGGGGGCACGCAGGGCCTCGTACGCGATGGGTGGAGGGGACCCAGCCCCCACAGCTGCTCCCCGGGGGGCGTGTCCGTGCGGCCCCGCTCCCCAAGCTCGGCCTGCTGCCGCTACCCGGTCCTCGCTTCTGCGCCGCCGCCGCCTCGCCTCGCCTCCCAGCTCCCGCTCCCGCTCCGGGGGGCCCAGCCGCCGCCCGGTTCTCCCGGCCTCTCACCTTCACCTTCTCTCCCGCACAGCAGCCATGACACCCCAGCATCGTCATCGGAGCGCGCCAGGCTGTGTGCGTCACGACACCGGCGCCACTGGCGGGAACCCAACGGCCGCTGCCGCACGGGGAACGCCTCCAGGCTCCTCCGACAAGTCGCTTGCCCTCCCCCAATGCATTCTGGGAGGGGTAGTCCAGGCACTCCCCTTTCCCAAGGCCTCATGGGAGCTGTAGTTTGAGGCAATCGCTTTAGCCCAATGCCTCATGGGAGTTGTAGTCCTCAGAGGTTGACTCTCCCCTTCTGCTCTTTACCTGGGCAGTGGGAGCTGGTGGGAGCAGCAGGGTGCTGGGAGGAGATTCATTTCTGCAGCCCCAGGGGCACTGTGCTAGCCTGAGGGAGCTATGCCCGCTGCCCTGGGCGTAATCCAGCCCAGTGTTACCCACCGTGCCAAGGGCGCTGCCAGCTGAGCTCCGCTCCCTCAAACGGCAGCTGTAGTGGCCGGAGGTGCAGCTGCTGGAGAAGCAGCAGACCAAGCCCAGGTGGTGGTGGGCCGGCTCAAGTAGGAATGCCCCCACCTGGAGGCCTAGCTGAGTAGCAAGCTGGGCCGGGTCCTTGGGGATGCTGAAACCCCAGGGCTGTGTCCTCAGCTGCAGTCCGGAAAGAGGAACCTGAATTGAGCCCCGCTGAAGAAGAAATACTGGCTGAAATATGTAGGGAAGAAGGCCTTCTGGGTATGGTTGCCAACTTTCTAATGGCACAAAACTGAACACCCTAGCCCCGCCCCTTCCACGAGGCCCTGCCCCCCCGCTCACTACATTTACCCCTCTCTCTGTGGCTTGCTCTCACTCACTTTCACTGGGCTGGGGCTGGGGCAGGGGCTTGGGGTGTGGGAGGGGGTGAGGGCTCTGGCTGGGGGTGGGGCTGAGGGATTCGAAGTGTGGGAGAGGGCTGCGGGTTGAGGCCAGGGGTTGAGGTTCAGGAGGAGGTGAGGGCTCTGGGGTGGGGCTGGGGATGAGGGGTTCAGGGTGTGGGACTCTGGACTGGGGCAGGGGGTTGGGGAGCAGGGGGGTTGAGGGCTCTGGGGTGGGGCCAGGGATGAGGGGTTTGGAGTGCAGGAGGGGGATTTGGGTTTGAGGGGGACTCAGGGCTGGGGATGAGGGCTTTGGGGTGCAGGAGTGGGCTCCAGGTTTGGGGGGGCTCAGGGCTGGGGCAGGGGGTTGGGGTGCACCTCCCCCATACCCGAGACCCGAGGGGGTGCAGGCTCTGGGGTGGGGCCGGGGATGAGGTCTTTGGGGTGCAGGAGGGGTCTCAGGGCTGGGCTTACCTCAGGTGGCTCCTGGTCAGCGGGGCTAAGGCAGGCTTCCTGCCTTTCCTGACACCACGTTGCGCGTGCCCCGGAAGCATCCAGCAGGTCTGACACTAGTAAGCGGGGGCATGAGGCTCCGGTTCCCAGCCAATGGAAGTGTGGAGCCGGAGCTCGGATGGTGTGCAGATCCTCATGGCCCCCCCACCCGGAGCTGGACCTGCTGACCGCTTCCGGAGCAAAGCACGGTGCTAGGACAGATAGGGACTAGCCTGTCTTAGCGCTGCAGCACCGCTGACTATCTGTCCTGATCTTTAACTACAAGACCACTCATCTCCTCCTCATCAGGATGAAGGACAAATGATCATGTAAAGACCCATGCTTAACTATAGTAGGGAGTGGCATCATTTTTCAGCATCTGCTTTACCAGTTACTGTAGATAACTTGCTGGATCCCCAGTATATCAGGGCTATGTGTTCTGTCATTAATGATATGAAGTCTGCCTCTCCCATACAATTTAAATATACATATTAAAGAATCAAATTATTGCACACATCATTTTGTTAAGTTTTAATGTAAAACTTGCTGTTTAAAACTGTACATCTTGTGTGAAATACTATGAGACCTCTATACTGATTCCAGTCAATTCCTGGGGCAGAGGAAAAAACACCAAATAAGTGGGTAAATCTGTTGAATAAATACATACAACTCTTCAACATCTTACTAATGACTGGCCTGCACTGGCCATTCGTTTGGTGACACTGAGCAATTAACTTGATTCAGATTTTCATTAAAAATAGAAGCAAGTTTTGCTTTTTTTAGCTGATTGTTGGTGCATGGATTTCTCTCCCTTCTCTGTAGGTCTGTTTGTGGACATGCATGCGCCTGGGCCCAGAAAGGAAAAGGTCAGTGTCCCCTTCTTCTGTCCTATATTTGCTAATTAAAGTTCTCTGTCAAAACACACATCTATCTACCCCAGTCGTGGAGCAATTCCTTCCATCTGACTGTAACTGCCTGGTATCAGAGGCAGTAGGCTCCACTACCTGGCAGTTATAAACAGATGGCAGAGTCACTCTAGAAACCCACAAAGAATTTGGTTTTAGAAGGTGGCTGTTCAAAATAACTTTTGCTGAAAATTTAGTGCTCAAGCAACATCCTAGTTTGGCAGACCTGAGGACTAAAGACTTCTATTTAATAATAGAATGGGTGATGACAGTACATGTTTCCCCTACACTGCCCAAGAAATATGCCTCAACCAAGATTCTTTTCTGCAAGGATTCTTATAATGGGCTCATCCCAGTAGAATCTTAGTCCCTTCCAGCAGTGCAATAAGCAACATGACTAACATCCAGTTCTCTACAGCCTCCCCTTTCTAAGAAGCCCCTTTTTTCTCTCTCTCTCTCTCTCTCTCTCTCTCACACACACACACACACACACACACACANGGTTTGGCTAATAGGATCCATGGGGGTTATCATCATTGCTGTTTTTAACAAGGTGATGTACTTCAAAGAGGTATGGCTAAGATGAACCTCAGGCTGGGGCTACTAAGTTTCATCCAATGCTACAGCTGTTAAGACTCCACTCCCTGATCCTGGAACCAGCTCCCTGATCCCACTCATGTTTGGAGCAGTGTCCAGAAAGGATTCCCTAAAGTCCATTTCTCTGTAAGATGCACATAGAGACAGTCTTGCTGCTGCTTGGAGAAGGGGCTTGTGGGGAGGGGAAAGAAGTGACCTGCCCCCAAAGAGCTGGATTTCCAATCCAAGCAGGTAGTCTGGTAGGCCATGGCAGATAGTGAAGAAGTAAAGTAAAGTCCAAGCACAGATGAGGATGAGTATCAGAACTGAAGGCACAAAGAATCTCTCCAAATTCTAGAACTACACTCCGACTAATATCTGCAGTGTTAGCGGAGGCAATCTTCCAACAGTGAAGTCACACCATCATTAAAAAAAAATCAATATCCAAATAACTTTGATGGATGCCTTGGAAACTCAGCAGCGTTCCCTACTCCCACTCACAGTCAGCAGTGGGTGATGCTGGGAAAAGGTCCTTCTCGTGAAGCATGGCTCTAAGGGTCGAGAAAGGACACTGCGATGTAACGGGTCCCTTTTGTGGTTGGAAGGCCCTCGTGATAATGGGTCAGGCGTCCCGGGTGCAGGAGGGTCCAACCCTTCCGAGGAGCTCGAATGGAGCAGTTGTAACGCAGAAACCGGCAGCCTCCTCCCTGCGTGAAACAAAAAGAAACAGGCATCAGCCAAGTACCAGCAGAGAAAGGATCCCTGTATTATCCCAACAGTCTCCTGATTTTCTGGACTCCCTTGTGATGGGTTGGTGGAACTTTCTACCACCAATCTCCCTCATTAGAAAATCCTGAAATTCAAACCCAGTCACTGATTGTAGTCCCCTTTGGCATCAAGGTGCCCGAGATGGAGGTGGGGATGAGCTGGGAGGTGTTCTGGGTACAGAAAAGAGGAGAAGACCCTACACTGGTCTGGGAGACTTCTAGACTGACCTTCTTGCAAGCACTTACCTCGTAATCTATCCCTACTCGGTTCAGGGCAATGTTGATGGTGAAGGTGGAAGCATCATGGTGAGGCATTAAGGAGGGTTGCTCATCAGGTTTGTAACGAACGACAAAGGCCAGCTCAAACTGTGTCTGCAGGAGAGAAGAGAGGCATACACAGACAGTGCCACAACACCCAGGGGGCATTTATTTCTAGGGAATGGTGTGTACATTGGTGTAATAGGGGTAACATACCCCTTAAATAAGGGAGAAAGGGGCATGTTCTTATTAAGAAGTATGGTGCACACCTTGATAACATACTCCAGGGTCATTTCCTCCATTATGGCACGTACTTTGGTACAGTGCCCCAATGGTATTGCCTCTCCGTGGCCATGATCATGAAAGATGCTGAGCACTCAAATCCCATTGACTAAGAGTGTTTGATGCCTACCTTTGTATAGTATCCTGGGTAAAATTTCTCTGTGATTGGAGCAATGTAGTCCAGAAGGAACCTGTACCATTCTCTCTCATAGCTAATTTGGTTCATGTGGATGTCAATAGTTGGGACATTTTCATAACCCCCTAGTAGCCTGCTGTCCTGGAATAGAACCATAAGATTGATTGGGGACAAATATCTTAGATGATAAGTATGAAAAACAGTTTGACGGTAACCAACAAACATAATGCTCATCTATAGGGCTTTTCAGGATTGTAACGCAGGGAAGGATCATCTACATTTTGTAGAAGGGAAGTCACGGCACAGAAGAGGTTGGAGCCCAAGTTTTCAAAAGTGGCTACTGACTCTGGATGATCGTGGTTGTCCAACTTTACCACCTCTTGGCCCTAATCTTCAGAGGTGCTGAGCGCTCCAGTGGACGGCAGTGGAGGTTGCAGGTGCTCAGGGCCTGCGAAAACGAGGCCTAAGGGGTCTCAGACTGATTTTCTGAGTGCCCAGCGACCACTTTTGAACATTTGGGCCTAAGTCCAAGATCACACAGTGAGTCAAGAGCAAAGCTCAGGAGTCTTGACTCCAGTGCCCTGCTTTAACCACAGGATTAAAACTCCCGCCTGTAGCCATGCCCAAGGACTCTGTGTAAGTGGTGGGAACTGTCGCTTTGGAAGCTCCAACTTTTTGAATGGCACAATGGAGGGAACCTGGTGACCGGTTTCACGAGGTAAAGGAGGTGGTTGAGATCACAGGCGACGTCAGTGAATATAGGGAACCAGTAAACATCGGGGCAGGGCTGGAGAGACAGAACACACGAGAATTCAGACAAACAGAAGAATGAGACAAACACAGACAGACATCGGGGGCTCTCCATAAGCTACATAACGCATGGGGGAGGGGGAGTTCCTTAATTTTGCAGGACAGCATCACGAGGGTGTTTGTTTCAGTTTTACAAGGGGGTGGTTGGGTCTTTTAAAAAAAAAAAAAAATCACCAAACAATGTGTTATGTCATTTATGAACAGTCCCTAGTCAGACAAGAGGAAGACAAAGTCAAGAGGAGGGAGAGAGGGCTCACTGGAAAAACAGCTAAAATGTTAAAGGTTGAATCCTGCCTTCAGATTCCCATGCCTTGCTCCCAGTAAAATTAAGGAACCTGGACAGGTGCCTCTGAAGGAGGGATTTGTCCCGAAGAATACTTTCAAATAATGACAGATCACATTCTCTCTGAATCTGAAGTTATTTTAGGCAGCACTGTCTCCTGTAAGCTACCTATTTCTGAGGGCGAAAGGCTGAAATAATATGATAGTGACATGCCGTTCTCTCCTCCGCTGAGAGACAGGAGCAGTGTTTCTTACCGTCTCCACCAATTTCCCTTTCAGAGCTAGTGTGTAGTTTTCATGGATGTACTTTTCTTTCCAGTCCTATGGTTAGAAAAAGACAAGCAAAGCGGTCACTTCTGTGGCACGTGGCTAAGGATGTGGTATTAGGCCGTGCCCTGGCATCACCCTCTCTCTCATCACTGAAAGGGGAAGTGAAGCACTAAACAGCAATTCACAGCATTTTCTCGGCTTTGAAGCTCCAGGGCCCAGAGGAGTTTCTGAGTGAAATGCTTTCCCAAAGCCCTGCAGTTATGCACCTAGGGAACCCCATCAGAGGGATGTCACACAGCAAAGCTTGGATCCTCCCCTTAGAGACACGGCTAGTAGCAGTGTTATCTAACAGGGAGGTTAGGGGCTAGGCCTGCTCAGCCCTCACCTCAGGATTGCTGAAGATCTGCCAGAGGTCGTTGTGGAGATGAGTCGTCTGATAATTCTCCAGAGAGAGTATGTGTCCAAATTGGTGCCGGTTTGTCACGAACATGAAGACCCTCTGTAGGATGGAGGGAAACCATCAGGCTGCAACTATCTACTGTGGGAGCTGCTTCCCAGTGGCCATGGCTCCATTCCCTCTGTCCACCCACCTTTCTCTCTCTAATCTTCACACTGGGCAACCCCTCCCCAGTGAGGCTTTATTGTTAAACCCAGACCCACCCGGGATGCAGAGAAGACTAAATATTCCTAGTGAGGGCCAGTGACGGAGGCAGAACCTCTGCACGTTTCCTCAGCTATAGACAGAAGCAGGATAAAATAGCTCACAAAGGGTCACTCGGCCTGTGGCTATGCGCCTGTAGCTCCCACTGACGTCCACCGGAGTTGCACGAGTGGATCCTAGAGTATAACTGAATTTACTCCGTGTTTCTCAGACCACAGGAAGAGATTCCTCCGACTGCATGTGCCTCGGGAAAGGCACATGTTGATGCCAGTTCATTTCTTTCCACCTGGGCGTGTACAGTTGTAATGGATGTCCTGAAACCTGCCTGCAGAGTTGATTCATCTCCACCCTTGCTCCCTGCAGCCAGCTCCCTGTACTGACCTGATCCCGGACATTATGGCAGAAAGCCATGTCTGCATCTAGTTTGCCGCTGTGGAAGAGGTCTCCCTGGTTGAGCTGGGATCTCAGGGTGCTGCCTTTTATGACATAGCTGCTGGAAATGTAGGGAACATTCCAAATCCCACTGCAAAACGGGGAGAGGGAGATTTAGACACTAAGTAGTAACAGGACAGAGCTTACAGGATCAGCCCCCAAAGGACTAGATTTAATTGTGAACATATTTAGGGGGAAAAAACCAACAACAACAACAAAGCATTGCTGTTCTTTGGAATTTGGTTAGTCACAAAGTTTAAAGGGTCAGACTCAAAACCCCATAGCAACCAAACACAAGGACCTACACAGACCCAAAGAGGAGCAAGTCTGGAATGTAAGCCGTTCCAGTAATCAGCCTTTGGACATCTACAGCAGCTTCCATCCAAGCCGCACACAGCCCTTTACAAACGCTATTTAAAGAAGAATGACAACCCCTCCTCCCCGCCCACTGGGGACAGTTCAGCATCACATTCTCTATCCTTAGCCGATGGAGAAAACAAGGCACCAGGAGAGATTAAGTGATTTGGCCATACGGTGAATTAGCAACAGGGCTGGAAACAAATCCCAGGGCTCCTGACTCCAAGTTCCCTACTCTGGTCACCAGACCTTACTCTCGCTATTGCATATGGTATGTAGAGGACAGGTACATAAAACAGCTCCTGCCTGGAAGGAGAGACTTCCTTTCCTTCTTTAACCACAGTGATGGTCTGGTACTCTTGCCACAGGATCCCAATTGTCTTTAGACTGATTTTGGGGGTACATTCTCTCTAGCCACTGTCTATTCAGCAAGCCTTGTATTTAGGGGATTCTGACTGGCAAAAGTCCCTCACAATACTCACACCCTCCGCCCTTGAACAATATCCACGTAATCCTCCGAACGGGCATAGTACCCATCAGGACTCAGCGCACCCCAGAAATTCGACCACAGCTTTCCGAGACGGGTCACCAATGGGGCAATTACCGGCCTGCAGGCACAAGAGGGAGAGACGATTGGAGGGCAGGATGCTGCCAGGGGAGGAAAGGGGGAAGATCCCAACGAGTGTCTCAGGGGCCAGTTTTGTCTTCGCTTACACAGATGCTGTCCCCTCTTGACACCTGTGTAAGTAAGGACAAACTTGGGCCCTAAGCTTATATCTAAACACATTCAGCAGTCAGTCCCCTCTGAGTGTGATCTAAGGAGTTCTAGCAGCTGGAGACAGAAGCTGGAAATCTTTCTTCTTGTGGAGCAAGAATCATTTCAGTAACACGACCTATGTTTCTCTACTGTGTATCCAGCTCCCTGAGACTGAAGCCCCAGCTAAATCTCTGAGTCAGAGACAGACATAACCAGGAATAAATTCTGTTCTCTATGAAGCCCCAATGTTTGGAGGCTTCTGATCAGCAACGGGCCTGAAAAACTCCCTTCCTCAGATGCTCAGGTGTTGAAAGTCGGTGTAGCATCACTGAAATCAATTTACACCAGTCAAGGATCTGGTTTCTTGGATCCAACACTCATGATCTTTCGGGATGGGGAAGAAAGAACTCAGACTCTGAACCTGGATATAGATCCAGATTTTCCAATGAATCCCTCCCCTTATAATGGGCTGAAGCAAAACCTGCATCTGAATGTACCGCCCGGGATGTCTGAAATGTAAATCCAAATCCAGACCTCATCCCTGTGGCTTGGACCCACTTCTGGTTTGGAAAAAAATAGTTCTGATTCTGGCCTCTCTGTTCCCGGTAGTGTAGACTCTTCTCCAAAGACATAAGGGTAAAACTAGGGATGGTTTACATCCACGGCCCACTGCATCTGAATCCAATAATCCAGGGAGGGGATGGAGGGTGTTGGATAAATGGCTCCAGTTTGGGTCCATCTCTACTGGAGAAAACCCTTAAGTTTCATTCCCAGCAATGCTCTCTCTTCTCAGCCCCTTACACATTTCCCAGGAAAGAAGGAGCTCCCTATCTACGTTCCTGAGCTGAAACCTGCCCAGAAAGGATCGCTCAGACTCACTTGTTCTGTTCAATCAGGATTCGTAGAACCTTTGAGTTCTTCAGAACCACTTCGGCATCCAGGCTGAAGTAATATTCACAGTCAGGATCCTGTCTGCACAAATCCCTACAGCCAGAGAGCCCACAGGTCAGAGAGAGAACAGCAACAGGACAGCAGAGATGACCTTCACTTTGCGGTCAAGGGGGCCTTCTCTTCTGGGATGGGGATGTTTTTCCTTTACAGTCTGGGTGCAGAGCCCCTGACTAGGGTTGGGGGGGAAGAGAGGGTTAAAACCCCATGCCTGAGTAAAGGAGTAGCAGGTGGCTGGCCCCTCATGGCAGGGAGGAATGGGGCTGAGCTCAGGGGAGGATGTTTTCTCCATCAGGAAGGTGGACAGGGAGGGAATGGGTACAGGGAACCATTGCTTTGGAAGTTGAACTGAAAGAGGAACAGGCTGCACCTGAGGCTAGAGAACCTCAAAGTCCTCTGGATGCAGGAGCCTTACTGCTTCCGTTTGTTTGGACCCAGGCAGTGGACGGCTGTACACTTAGCCTGGGAATCTAGCCTGGCTTTAGCCCGTGTCGGCTGGACAATAAGCATGGGCTAAGTTCATGCCTGCCATGGACAGGTTGCAGGTCGGTGGCAGGAAGATGGGGAACGCGGATGCAACCTGGACAGAGACAATGTTTTGTGGGACAGAGGTTGTTCTTAGCAGAGGGTCTGAGAACCGCTTTGGCAATGAGGGCATCGAAGTGTGTTTGTAATGCTGTCACCCCAGATAAGTTGTATCTAATGGGCATGCGTATGGGCATATGGAAGGAAGGGAAAGGGGGAATGGTTTTGGGTGTTACACAAAATACCACAGCTGCACCAGCCAGTTCCTGCAAAGCTCCAAAGCAGACATCTATGGAGGAAGCTTCTGCTGCTCTGCCCACAGAGGCCTGTTATCTTGGATGCAAGAAGCCTCTCCCTTGTGCTACTGAGCCCAGACAGAGGGTGGGGTTGACTCCAGTATCCCTATCGTCTGGCCTTTCACATCGGCCTTTTCACTTACACGCCCATGTTCCGAGCATCAGCATTCTCCACGTGATCTTCCGGCCCAATCACTTGGACCGCGTGATATTCTTCGCCATGCTCCTTCACAAACGTGTCCACCCGAGACAGGTGATGTTGCTCCTGCACACAGAGGGAAATGACACAGAGCGAAGAGTAGGTTACATGAGCTTAACACAGGCTGTCTGGCCTCAGCTAAAGCTAGGCTTGCTGGCTGCCCAGCTCTCAAAGCTCTGGCAACACCAGAGCATGTGAGCTGCACCTAACCTCACCTCCATGTCTTCGTGGCTGGAGGTAATGGATGCACAGGCTTCTAGGAGAACAAAACATGAGTTGTACTTGTCTTCCAGGTCCTGGCAGTCTGGGGAAGTTGCAAAGACTTCTGGGATATGGGGGGATATGACAGAACAAGGAGTAATGGTCTCAAGTTGCAGTGGGGGAGGTCTAGGTTGGATATTAGGAAAAACTTTTTCACTAGGAGGGTGGTGAAGCACTGGAATGGGTTACCTAGGGAGGTGGTGGAATCTCCTTCCTTAGAGGTTTTTAAGGTCAGGCTTGACAAAGCCCTGGCTGGGATGATTTAGTTGGGGATTGGTCCTGCTTTGAGCAGGGGGTTGGACTAGATGACCTCCTGAGGTCCCTTCCAACCCTGATATTCTATGATTCTATGNCTGCATTCGACAAGAGGGTGAGAAGCATGAGGGCTGCTCTCCAGCTCCAGAAACCTGGCTACACCCTCACCATCTCCAAGGTAACCCAAAAACACAATGTATTCTCTTGTTAGCACCAGGCCTCTGCCACTCTAAATATGCATCGACCCTTACCTTGAACCCTGTGAGACTTCTCAGGCCTTCATCACACACAGTGCAGCCTGTCTCGAATGTCCAGGCCCGAGGAATATAGTTTCCCAGGTAGTTCAGCTGCAGCTGCAAAGGGAAATCCCCCAAGTGCTTAGTTACAAGGCAGGAGAAAATCTCAATCAGGTTCCATCGCCAGCCTCATCTTCCTTCTCTCCCTGGGAGAAGGGGAATGGAAAAGGATGCAAATCTGCGGGTCTAATTTCCTATGGTGGAGGATACTGACATGCTGGGATAATGCGAAGGAGTGAGAGCACTTTTCAGTCTCCATGGCCTGGTCAGTCCTTGGCGTCTAGGTGCTGAGACTGGCAAGAAGGGGACCAAGGGTGGCAATTATTGTGATGTGGATACCTGTCCACTAGGAACTGGACTGATACCACCAGCTCAGTGCACATGTAACACCGACAGACCGCGGTCATCGGGATCGAACCTGGGATCTTTGAAGCTTAGTGCATAACCCTCTACCACATGAGCTAAAAGCCAATTGGCTGTTAGCTAAGGCTGTACAGCAAAGTCATTTATCTCTCTCTCTCTAAGTAGTCTTGGTGCCACTAGATAGGACACAACACCACACCCAGAAGGTGTGTGGGTTACACACAGCGGCCAGTCATTCCTCAGGTGGGGACGCTTTCAGTCACTGCTGATCTTGGTCTTGATTTGACCCAGTGACCAAGAAGTAAAGAGCTTCGCGTCTTGCTGTCATGGCAGGGGGCCATTCAATCCCCCTATCTGTGAATTTATGCGGGAAGAAGTCAGTGTGTGAGGGATGGATGCCTGATTTCCCAGCATTCCCTAGGCAAATGCTTCACCACCTCAAGCCTAAAGAGGTTATTTGCCTTGGTTTCATACCCAACCTTCTCTTTCAAGGCTCCTGCTTACCTTGGTGGGTCCATTGCCGTGGATCAGGACTGGGAGGGTGTCATACTCTACGTTTCTTGCTCTCACGCGCGCATTTTCAAACTTCAGGACCACCTCATCTAGAAATCACATCACAGCAATGTTATCTGCTGGAGGCGTTAGGAGCAATTTGGCCACACAATGCCTTAGCCATCCCACACAAGCAATCC
Organism: Platysternon megacephalum; assembly: GCA_003942145.1. Classification (NCBI taxonomy): domain Eukaryota; kingdom Metazoa; phylum Chordata; order Testudines; family Platysternidae; genus Platysternon; species Platysternon megacephalum. Next base: position 12,538,287 of record QXTE01000014.1, on the reverse strand, counting down.
CTGGGAAGCCGGGAAGAGTGGCGCTGGATAACCGCCTATCGTATTTGTGGGGCACAGACAATCCACGGAGGGAGAGGAATTGTTTAGGGTGGCCCAAAGGGGTAGAATTAGGAGTGATGAGATGGAACTTGAGAAAGGATAGGATCAGGGAAGGCTTTGCAGAGTGAAATCTATTAAGCCAGGAGTGGGCAAACTATGGCCCGTGAGCCGTTTTAAGCCAGCCCGCGAGCTCCCGCTGGGGAGCTGGGTCGGGGGCCGCGCCACACAGCTCCTGGAAGCGACGCCATGGCCCCGCTCCGAGGGTCAGGGGCCGCTCCACACCTAGGAGCCGGAGAAGGGACATGCCACTGCTTCCGGGAGCTATTTGAGGTAAGCGCTGCGTGGAGCCTGCACCCCTGAGCCTCTCCTCATGCCTCAACCCCCTGCCCCAGTCCTGATCTCCCTCCCGCTCTCCAAACCCCTCGATCCCAGCACGGTGCACCCCAAACCTCTCAGCCCCACCCCAGAGCCCGCACCCCCAGGCAGAACCTGCACCCCTTCCTGCACCCCTGCCCCAATTTTGTGAGCATTCATGGCCCGCCGTACTATTTCTATTCCCCGATGTGGCCCTCGGGCCAAAAAGTTTGCCCACGCCTGTATTAAGCTGTAGGGCAGTCTCCCATGGGGAACTGGTAGCACCTCACTGATTGCATCCTTTAAATCAAGACTAGGCAAAGAATATGTGGTGAGGAACAATTCTGCACCAGCAAGGGGGTGGGGAGAATCCAGGCAAAAGCAGCTTTTCCACCTCTGAATTCTATGCTCCCCTATGTCTGTCTGTCTGGCACATCCCCAGATGGCATTATACAGTGACTGCCGAGTGACCAGCCAAGGGGTCTGTGTAACTCAGCTATCCAAAAAGGGCTAAAGTCCAGGCACAAAGTCCAATCACCCATAGTAACAAGGACCCTCACCCCTGCACCGCCCCCTGGTGGCCCAGTGCAGTGTCGCCATCGCGTCTCTGCCTCACTTTCCTCAAATGAGGGTTTTAATAAGTTCACTGACGCTTGTATCTTGAACAGTGCCCCTTCAGGGGTCTAGCTTGTTCAACCCCAAAGGCGGAACATCACACAAAAATGCCTCCTCTTCAGCCTCTCTAGCGGGAGGAAGGAGGGCCTGAGTCAACCTTAGTCTGTCAACTCTCGTGATGTCCAAGGCCCCTTACTGGTGAGGCCTTCATGACCTGGAACCCTCTTCTGGAGTCAGGGGCCTCCTGTCTCTAGCAGAGGAAGGGTCCCTTTTCCTGGGTCAAGGTCTCCCCACAGAGGCCAAACCACAAAGACTCTTCCTCATAACCTCATATCATTCCTCTCATCTAGGGTTCCTGCTGTTGCCTGGTGGAATCTTTCATGGGAGCCAGGCTTCTCTGAGACTTAGCATTCACAGGCCCTTCCTTCTGGCCACTCTCCCACTCAGGAGCATTCTCCCTGGGTTTCCTTTGCTGGTGAGCCCCTCTCACGAGGTTCCCCCCAGGAAGCCTTCTATGTAGACATTTTCTCTTCCTGCACTCTGGGAACTCTTCCCCTCCCTCAGGGCCCTGTTCATCCAGCCCTGTCCCGCTGGGAGCAGCGTCCTTCTATCTCACTGAGGTGCTTCCCTGCCTAATTGACTGTCTCCCAATAACTCAATGAGTGACCTAGTCCCAGGTGAACCTGAGCTGCCTCACTCAGCCATCAGAGATAGGCTGGGCTCCTGACCCCTCCAGAAGGCCAGCTACTCTCTGACTCCCACCCTTACCAAGATAAGAATTGGACCCCAAAATCCCCCACCCCCCCGATAACTGCCTAGCTAATTAAAATAAGGGGAAGCGGGGAAGAGAAAACTAAAATAAATACCTATATTTCTCCACTCCGGGAGAACAAGTGGATAAAACTTTCCAAGGGTGGAATAACCAACTGGCCAAAAGCACGGTACAGGTGAGTGAGTGAGTGCTCGCTCGGTGTCTGAATGCATCTCATCAGCTTCCCACCTTTCAGGCCATTCAATCCAATGTACTGAACCAAGAAGGCAGGCAGGTGGCCCTTGGCCCTGGGTTGTGTGTTGCTACCTCCCTACCAGTTTCACTCCCCAAAGCTAGTGTACTTTGACATGCGTGGGGATCAAAGCAGAGAGGAGGTGTGGTACGGAAAACCCGACCTGCAGGCCTAACTATGGAGCTGGCATTGCAGCGAGAACCAGGCTGGGGATTGCAAATCAATTCCAGGAGTCTGGGCAGAGGGTTTTAACAGAAACCTGCTCTGAGGATGGATTCTGGATTTTAACCACTTCAGCCACAGTGTGACGGTTTCTAGCTGCTCTGCACTCTCCAAGGAGGAATGAGCCCCCCCCATCTCACCTAATGCTCCATTCAGGTTCTGGAAGATCCGGCATGTCTGATCCAAAGTGATGTTGATATTTTCCTTTAAGAGAATGAAATAAAGAACCTCATTTAGAACACACAGAGGCATACGCTCTGCAAACAGATAGGTCATGCCAGCCTTCCCATTGCCCTTCCATTCATTGCAGAAAACACTACAAAACCAGCCTCCCTTGTTTCTCAAACCCTCCATGGATTTGCTTCAACCTCCCCCACGGATCTAGGCCCAGGTCCTTAGTTTAACACCATTAACTTCAACCCCCTAGGAGCCCTGAACCTGGTCCCTCCACTCATCACCACAGGTTTCATCTCTGCCCCTTCACCCAGTCTCACCACTGCTAATGAAAGAGCCTGCACCGCTCTATCTTCTGATCTCTAGAATAGCCTCCTCCACCCACAGCGGATGCTCCGTCTCTTTTCCAATCTCCTATGAAAATAACGACTCTCCTTGCCAGGGGCAGCTCTAGCTTTTTTGCCGCCCCAAGCACGGCAGGCAGGCTGCCTTCGGCGGCTTGCCTGCGGGAGGTCCCCGGTCCCGCGGATTCGGCGGCATGCCTGCAGGAGGTCCGCCGGTCCCGCGGCTTCTGCGTACCCGCCGCCGAATTGCCATCGAATCCGCGGGACCGGCGGACCTCCCGCAGGCATGCCACCGAAGGCTGCCTGACTGCCGCCCNATCGAATCCGCGGGACCGGCGGACCTCCCGCAGGCGCGCCGCCGAAGACTGCCTGACTGCCGCCCTCGCAGGGACTGGCAGGGCGCCCCCCGCGGTTTGCCGCCCCAGGCACGCGCTTGCTGTGCTGGTGCCTGGAGCCGCCGCTGCTCCTTGCCTACATCTCTTCGTGTTTCCCTCCCTGGGCTATTGTTGATCTATGTCACTCATTTTTAAATATAGTTTGTGTGCAAGACCATGTGCTACATAAAGATGTATTGTATCATTCCGATCACTAGCATGTCCCACAGGCTCCAAAACCTTAAATACTCCCAATGATCCCCAGTCCCTCCTGAACTTTAGCAGTTCTCCCTTTGCTAAAATACCACCACCACCACCACCTAGCTCTTACATGGCGCTTTTCAGCGTTGGATCTCAAAGCGCTCTCCAGAGGAGGTCAGTTTCACTATCCCCATTTTACAGAATACGGTTTTTATATTGGATTAGGCAAAACCAGATAACACGAACTGCTTAAAGCTTCCCAGGGCATGAAAAGACGACAAATACAAGCACACTGATGGAAATATGCCTGCCTGCCTGCACAGCAGTATATGAACCATGTGTCAGAACACATCAACGAGCGAGCGCAGGTTTGGAATACATTTATTTTGTGGACAGTCTCCAGCTTCTATCTATTTTCCACTGACAGGGTTGTGCTTGTCTCAAGTGCTGTTCATGTTAGCAGTGTTAAACCACAACTTAGCAATGGTTTAAGACTGGGTGGCAGACGTTGCATTTACACCAGGCGGCTTCAAACCACGCTACACTGGGTTTCATCAGAATCCCACTCAAACTTAGGTCTGACTTAACAGTTCGCTGGCCCTCCAAGCATCACCTAAGATACCTTAGAATAACTTTCAGAGGGGGAGAATGGATGTAACAGGATCTGGATTTTGAAAGCCCTGTCAATAGAAGTATTCAACTCTGGTCTGGCTTTGCGCCAGGACTTCAGCTGAGCTCATTAAAGAGAAACTATCATGGTAAAAGTTATGGGCTGGATTCAGACCTGGGGATAAGTACGTGCAACTTTACTGGCTTCTCCCGGCTTTTTGCAAATAGCGGACTTCACTTTCACTTTTCTTTACCGTTACAAGTTTCACTTCCTGGTTCCTATGCTCTTGCACAATCCTGCAATATTTGGGTCACAAACACTCTAGGGCAGGGGTCCCCAACGCCATTGCGCCCGCCGGGGGGTGTAAGTGCGCCCACGTAGCCCTCGGGGTGGTTTTTTTTTTTTTTTGCTCCGCCGGCAGCGCTTGGGGTTTTTTTTTGGGGCGCCCACCAGACAAAAAAAGGTTGGGGACCACTGCTCTAGGGGAATATTTCCTTGTTCAAAGATAATAAGCCTTTTTAAATGTTATGACACCATTGCCATTGGTATTAAGTGACATGAAACCTTGTTTTAAAAACTCCTGCCATCTGGGTCAAATCTGATAGGGCAGTGACCCTTTCAAGACAAAAATTGCAAGGACGGTACAGTGGGGGCGTGTGCAAGGGGGCACATCTGCCTGAACAAAATGGGTCACTGTACACAAAAGTGAACATTTACATGTGCCAGTGCCAGTGTAATCCTTATTGGGGCAAGAAAGAGACACCTAGGGAGACATCCTAAGAAGAAGGGGAAAAAACAGGAAAATACTGCTGGGGTGATAGGCTCCTAAGTGGTCAACCTCCTTTACAGCCAGCTGGGACGCTGCATGGGGGCTGGGGGACGCCACACAAGTAAGTCTGGAAATGAAAAACACACTGCATGCCCCAGAAAAGGGTGCAGGCTACCAGGGGTCACGCACTGGCCAGATGCAGCACCCAATCCCTCCTAAACTGCATCACCCGCTCACACGTACCCTTTTTTCCGGATCCAAGAAGATATTGGTGTAAAAGAGCTGGTCGCTATCATTGTCAAGTCCTTTCCAATCCTCCACAAGCTTGTTTAGGCTAGGAGCATAACCTATGAAACCTGCGGGAACAAGGCAAAGGGGGAAGAGAGCCAGTGTCTCAATCCAGCCAGCCTGGAAGGGAAAATTCTCAGGGACTCATACATGTGGACAATGTCTCAGTCCCTTCTCCAAGGGGACATATACATTGTCTCAGTGCCCCCCTGCAACGTAGCACAGATACACACTTTCAATCTCTCTGCAAAAGCATGTGTACTCACTCTCCCCTGCCATGGGTCATCGGTGGGGATACAACCCTTAATCTTCAGCACCCAAAGCACAGGCTGCTGTAACCTGAGCTAAAGGAGTAGCCGCACTAGCTAAGAGTAAGTGGCAGGTTCTTATCATAGAATATCAGGGTTGGAAGGGACCTCAGGAGGTCATCTAGTCCAACCCCCTGCTCAAAGCAGTACCCAATCCCAACTAAATCATCCCAGCCAGGGCTTTGTCAAGCCTGACCTTAAAAACCTCTAAGGAAGGAGATTCCACCACCTCCCTAGGTAACCCATTCCAGTGCTTCACCACCCTCCTAGTGAAAAAGTTTTTCCTAATATCCAACCTAGACCTCCCCCACTGCAACTTGAGACCATTACTCCTTGTTCTATCAGGATCTTGAGGATACTCCTTATCCTCTACATGGGCTGCAGTCAATGGAGGGAGACATATTTGCAAGTGCCTAGCTTATGTGCTACGAATGTGTACACACACGGTCTCAATTCCCTTCTAATTGCACAGTACTTTTCTGCCCCCCGCCCCCCCCCCATCTTCTCCAAGAGCCCTGTCTCCTGGAAACACATAGCTGGGAGACCCTGACCTGTCTCTTACCTCCGGAACCCAGGAAACGCTTGCCATCTCGCACCGGAGGGTACTTGGCTTCCAGCCTCCGGTCAGGGTAGATGAAGGTCTCTGCTGAGAAAACCACCTTGCTCTTGGCCTGTTTGAACTTCTTCAGCAGCTCTGCAGGGCCCGATGCAAAGAGCACATCATAGCTACCGGAGCAGCAGAGCACGGCAGAGAGGAGAACAGAAAGGAACGAAGTCAAAGAGAACAAGTCAGGAAGAAAAGAGTGAGAAACAGAAGATTCTCTAGGAATCCCTTTCTTTTAACCCTGCGCTATGGCATTACAATCCCTGCAGTCATTACAGGCATCAGTATGGTCCAATAATAGCCCGATGGAATCCCCAACACTGGAGGTTTTAAGACCACGTTGGACAAACCCCGGTCAGGGATGGTCTAGGTTTACTTCGTCCTGCCTCAGTGCAGGGGGCTGGACTCGATGCCTTCTCGAAGTCCCTTCCCGTCCTATTTTTCTACGGTTCTGTGAATACTCGTCGAGTGGGATATGGTACTTGTTCCAAACTAACCTCCTGTGGGTGAATGAAATGCTCAGCTCGCAGGTGGATTGTTCCTTACATCCCTTAACACCCAGGGGATTTGCTTCTACAGAGCTTTCCCTCCACATCCTCGGAGCCTGCGGCAGACGCTGGTATCCCAGACCTGTCCATTGTGGGTGCTGGGACTCCAACTCTGGCATCTGTCAGCCCCCTCTTTTATTTCTCCTCACCGCAGACGAGTTCTTAGCCCCCAAGATGCCGCTCGCCTGACTCTCCGCCTCTCCTCGCCAAGCAGACAATTCCACTGGGAAAGGCCAGGCCAGAATGGCAGACTAGCCCACTGATCCCTTGGAGGCCAAATTCAGCCTGGCGTAAGCAGGGGTAACTCTATCACCCTTACACAAGAGTTGGATTTAATTCAGCCTGGCGTAAGCAGGTGCAACTCTATTATCCTTACACAAGAGTTGGATTTGGCCCACTGCAGTCAGAGCTTCCCAGCTGGCACTGATGCATTTAACATTTAGCAGTCAGCATGGAGCAGGGAATCCAAGCAGGCAGGAATTCATCTTCCCCAAACAACCTCCTTCAGGGTTAATAACCCCCTGTTAAGAACCTGCCTCTGGGCTCAACTCATGGCAAATCCCTTCGGCCCCATTTACCTTTCTGTGACGAGGATGATCAAGTCCTCTTTATCTGCATACTCCTTCAAAGCTGACTTCAAGAGACGGACCTTCTGCCCACCTCCTGCTGCCTTCTTGTCCTCACCACGCCACTCCTCATCCAGCCCCAGCACCTAAAGGGGGACAGGGTATCTTTTAACAAAGGGTTCACGCTACACAGGCAACAGCTTGTTTCCCCAACATGAGTCACTGTAAGAAATGGGGTAGAAGGACCAGCTGCCAGAGAAACTCACAGCTACTTCACTGCTGGCCTCCGGTTAGACTTTTGGCAAGGAGCAATGGTGCAGGGGCGCTGGCTGAGGGGCAGCTCAGTTACACCCATCCTGACCTTTCCCAGTGCAACTCACTGTGGGCAAGGGCATAAGGACACTTGCCCTGGTGGACACACAGCTACTGCTGTGCCATCCTCTGCCACTGAGCGGCACCAGGAGAAATGGTGCGGGAGGGCTGGCGGCGACGAGTTTTCACGGGGGTCTCTCTGTAGGGAATGATCAGGGGCAGGGGCTGGCTCGCCTTAGCGGTTTTTGAGTCACTGTGGCGTGATGCTGCGTCACAGCAGCGTGGCTTGACGCAACCATGAAAGCTTTCTGATGGAAACGTTGTGTGTGGGGGGGGGGGTCCCCTTTGGAGCAGCTCCCGAGGATCTCCCCTCAGCCCACCTATGGGAATGAGGTAGGGATGCCTGGTGTACAGCAGCTCACCGTCCCAGCCTGTCAGCCAGAGCTGTCCCCGGGAATGCCCTCCCTGGGTGAGTTGTCTATGACATGCCCCCGGCCCCCTCCCTCTCAGGATAACCATCTCAGAGTTCCCCTTTCACTGTCCACCAGAGACTGCAGGGCTTCACCTGGACTTTGTAGTTGAAGAACTGGGCTGATCTTTTGAAGCGTTTGAATCCCTCAGTCTCCTGGGTGGCCACAGTAAGAACCAGCAGGTTTTCTGTAGGCAGGAGAAAGCACAAGGTAAAGAAAGACGTTCCGCCCTTTATCTGTTTCACAGTTTAACAAGCCACCTTCAAAAAGAAGCTTTGCTATTAGAAACAGGGTCAAGGTGGGGACTGACAGCCTGAAGGCCCCAACTGACTTCATGAAGGTAGGTAGTGTGGGGAAAGTTGAGGCACAGAGGGTACGTCTACACTGCAGCTGGGAGCGAGCCTCTCGCTCAGGTAGACAGACTCGCTCTAGCCGGACTCGAGCTAGCACGTTAAAAAAATAGCAGTGTGGATGCTGAGGCTCGGGCTCTGACCCCCTAGGCTCGAGAGCCCAAGCTGCAGCCTGAGCGGCTACGTCCACACTGCTTGTTTTAGCATGCTAGCTCGAGCCCCGCTAGCGTGAGCCTGTCTACCTGGCTTGGGAGGCTTGGTCCAAGCTGCAGTGTAGATGTACCCCCCAAGAGGTTAAGTGACTTTCCCAAGGCCACATGGCAAGCTAGCCACAGATGCAGGAATAGAACTTGACAGAGTCCTGATGTCTTCTTCACTAACCACCCAGCATGACTGCCTCCGCACAACCTCTGCTTTTCATTGCGACAACACAGTCCTATGAAGCACAGACTAAAGCAACGTCTAACTTGAATATAGGGTCAAATGTTTGCAATAGCAAAGTCATGCTCCACTGCAGACTCTCACCTCCTAAGTTTGGACCAAATTCTGCATGCGCTACTCTACTGATTTCAATGTGGGTGGTGTGCTTCTGTCCCTGGGAAAAGATGGCTCCTAAATGACAGTCAGGATTTGATTCGCAGCCTGGAGTCCACTGGTGGAAGCTAGGCTGCAGGCCAGCAATGGTGGAAAGCCATTCTGGAGGTGCACCACGGCAACGCAAGAGACCCACCCACAGCACTGCTCCACTGGAGCAGCCAGCCAGCGTAGCCCCTGAGTGGGGCCAGTCAGAGACAGAGCCTGGCTAAGGAGCCCTATGCTAATACCAATGAAACCAGTATCATTACATTGCCTTTACACTGGTACAACCGAGGTCAGAAGCTGGCCCTGCACATGAAGTGTGATACTTTACAAAACTATAATTTCATTGCACGGCTTGTGAGACGTACACAGAGAATACAACTTACTGAGGGTTTCTCTAGTAACGTCAAACGTAAGCCTCACTGCCCTCAGACAGAGTTTAAAGAAAATTAAACATGAAGGTAAAAAAATAACACTGCCATCAATGAAAGTGTGTACTTGAAAATCATTCACTTAGTTTAAGTGCTTCCCTGCAGCATTGCTCTCTCTCTCCACTCAGCATTTACACCGACGTAAGGAACTGCAGAATTTGGCCAGGTAGCTGTTTTTTTCTCTTGGAAGCGCTTCTGATTTTCTATTGTATTCCGGATCTGTATTCCAGATGTCTACTATATATAATGTGGATTTATTCTGTCACAGCCTCCATCCAACATTCTCTCCCTACTGCTCTTGATTTTTTGGTTTCCAGTTTCTTAAAGTATGAGGCCAAATTCTGAAGTACTTTTTCAGTTTTTGCACATCCGTATGCTGGCAAAACTCCCATTGACTTTGATAAGAGCTTTGTCTAAGTAAAAATGGAGTAAAACTTTTAGGATTGGACCCATGATTTCTTTGACGTAACTGAATGCTCTACTTTTTGGCAGGTCTTCATGTTAACACTTTCACCTGGATAGGAATGTGCATGGGTCCTGGCAGCAGTGTTTAAACAGGATTCCTGGCCATTTGAATCGAACATTGGAAAATTCCAAGAATAACTGATTGCACTGGAGGAGCATTTTCTTGGCTCTAGCAGGCTTATCCAGTGACATTGGAGGAGTGAATTTCCTAATGGATGTACCTGATGTGCCTCCCCAATGCATCCGGATAGATTTCCTGGGCACACAGAGCCCGACGCCTCTGGATGCATGAGAAAAGCAGGATCTCTGGATGGATCTGGTAGACCACTGAGCATACAATGGCTATTAGCCATTAGCCGGTGTCCCTAGCCTCTGTTTGTCAGAAGCTGGGAATGGGCGATGGGATGGATCACTTGATGATTACCTGTTCTGTTTATTCCCTCTGGGGCACCTGGCAGTGGCCACTGTCGGAAGACAGGATACTGGGCTAGATGGACCTTTGGTCTGACCCAGTAAGGCTGTTCTTATGTTCTTATGAAACTATAGTACAGTTGCAGAGAGAGATCTGGGGCAGGGGTAGCGAGGGTAGAGATAAGTTTGGGATTCCTAGCTGAAGGAGAGAAGGGGTTTTAACCAGAAGTCCATGAGATCCTTTATTCCCATCAGAATAATATGAAGAGAGATTACAGGTCAATAAGAAACCATCAAGTTGGATTTAAGTATATTTTGTTAGAGATAAGGTGAGTGAGATAATATCTTTCATTGAACCATATTCTGTTGGTGAAAGAGACAAGCTTTCAAGCTCCACAGAGCCCTTCTGGACTATTTGTTAGTCATTTAGGTACCGCAGTGTTGAGCATGAGCCAGACGGATGGACAGACCGATGGACAAAGCTATAAAGGAATTTGAATGATGCATAAGCACCGTTTTTAAACTCAGTTATTTAGCCAGCATAGTTGGGGCCCTAATTACACTCCTGCTTTTGATGTTCTGTGGAGTCAGAAGATGTAAACAGCGTAGGAAAGTATGCAGTCCCCCAGGGACTACGCTAAAGCTGGCAAGTCTCCAGTCATGTGACAGCGTGCAGAGCGCTAGGGAGCCAGGAGCTCAGGCTTTCCTAGAAAATGGGAATCAGCCTGCTGGTGAGATGGGATGCAAATGTGGAATATCAGGCAGGGGGCTGGAAGAGAGCCATTGAATTCCAGCCCCTGCTGTGAGAGCTGAAGATGTAAATTAACTGAATAAGAAGGAATAATTTATAGGAGCCCACTGCTGGGCAGCTATTCCAGCCTGAATTCTCTCCAAGGACCGAGGATCTCAAACCAAACAAGGCAGGAATTCATTTTCACGCCACCTTCCAAAGACGGTCAGTGAACTGTTCACACTCATCTTCTGTGACTTCCAGAGTTTTCCGGCACCAGATGGCCACTCTGGTGGGAGTGCGAGAGGCTCCAGTGGATGGCTGAGGAAGAGGTGTCATATTTCGGAGATAGAAAAAGACCTCACTGTGCAGCATATAAATTAATTAGAGCGAGAAAAAGCCAGTGCAGAGCCTCAGTCCTCCCCACCCAGACTCTGGGCTGAATTCCTCAATAAAGATTCCCCTTAATTACTGATCTGGAGGGGAGGAAAGACTTTGAGAGACTCTAGCTAGGCTTCACTTCTGTGCCAAGAGACCTCTAGCTGCAGAGAGAGCTTTCCACCCACGAGGCATTCTTTCAGCCCAGTCCTGGAAGCAGCGCTGGCTCCAGGGTTTTTGCCGCCCCAGGCAGCCAAAAATAAAAAAAAAAAAAAAAAAGCCACGATCGCGATCTGCGGCGGCAATTCGGCGGGAGGTCCTTCGCTCCGAGCGGGAGTGAGGGACCCTCCGCCGAATTGCCGCCGAATACCTGGACATGCCGTCCCTCTCCCGAGTGGCCGCCCCAAGCACCTGCTTGTTAAGCTGGTGCCTGGAGCCGGCCCTGCCTGGAAGTCTTAAGGCTGAGCTATCCCCTTTTACCCTTTTCTTTCTTCCTCAAAGTTACTGCTGTAAGTGAATGGTCACTTCCTAAGCCGCAGTAAGAATCCTTCCTTTTTGCTCTATAACCGGCAAAGCCCTTTGCTGGGTTCCCCGAACGCTCTTCTCTTTCTCCACTTCACCATTTCAAATCCTAGCTTCCCACTCCAGACATAAATCACACAGGGCCAGATCCCCAGCTGGAAGTCACTGGAACGGTGCCAGTTTACACCATCATTTCAAAGCCCTTGTGAGCAGGGTAACATGTGTTTGGTATCTCGTGGAAGCATTTAAAAGCAGATTTACTCTTTCACATCTTCTGGCCCACATTACAGAAACACTGACTCCTTTCTGCCAAGCAGGGTCATCCAGACTCAGCGATGCTGAGGGCCACTCGGACAACCAGAAACCTGAGAAGTTACAGTTAATTGTCTAAACACAGGGTACAGAAGCAGTATGGATCAGCAGATCAGGCACTCGACTTAGATTCAGGAGATTTGGGTTCTACCTCCCACTGACCTGCTCTGTGACATTAGCATAGCACGTCACTCTCTGGGCCTCCATTTTCCCATCTGTACAACTGGGTCTGTGGATGAGGGGAAAGCAGTGGATGTGTTATTCCTTGACTTTAGCAAAGCTTTTGATACGGTCTCCCACAGTATTCTTGCCGGCAAGTTAAAGAAGTATGGGCTGGATGAATGGACTATAAGGTGGATAGAAAGCTGGCTAGATCGTCGGGCTCAACGGGTAGTGATCAACAGCTCCATGTCTAGTTGGCAGCCGGTTTCAAGTGGAGTGCCCCAAGGGTCGGTCCTGGGGCCGGTTTTGTTCAATATCTTCATTAATGATCTGGAGGATGGCGTGGACTGCACTCTCAGCAAATTTGCAGATGACACTAAACTGGGAGGAGTGGTAGATACGCTGGAGGGTAGGGATAGGATACAGAGGGACCTAGACAAATTAGAGGATTGGGCCAAAAGAAACCTGATGAGGTTCAACAAGGACAAGTGCAGAGTCCTGCACTTAGGACGGAAGAATCCCATGCACTGTTACAGACTAGGGACCGAGTGGCTAGGCAGCAGTTCTGCAGAAAAGGACCTAGGGGTTACGGTGGACGAGAAGCTGGATATGAGTCAACAGTGTGCCCTTGTTGCCAAGAAGGCTAACGGCATTTTGGGCTGTATAAGTAGGGGCATTGCCAGCAGATCGAGGGACGTGATCGTTCCCCTCTATTCGACATTGGTGAGGCCTCACCTGGAGTACTGTGTCCAGTTTTGGGCCCCACACTACAAGAAGGATGTGGAAAAATTGGAAAGAGTCCAGCGGAGGGCAACAAAAATGATTAGGGGGCTGGAGCACATGAGTTATGAGGAGAGGCTGAGGGAACTGGGATTGTTTAGTCTGCAGAAGAGAAGAATGAGGGGGGATTTGATAGCTGCTTTCAACTACCTGAAAGGGGGTTCCAAAGAGGATGGATCTAGACTGTTCTCAGTGGTAGCAGATGACAGAACAAGGAGTAATGGTCTCAAGTTGCAGTGGGGGAGGTTTAGATTGGATATTAGGAAAAACTTTTTCACTAGGAGGGTGGTGAAGCACTGGAATGGGTTCCCTAGGGAGGTGGTGGAATCTCCTTCCTTAGAGGTTTTTAAGGTCAGGCTTGACAAAGCCCTGGCTGGGATGATTTAGTTGGGGATTGGTCCTGCTTTGAGCAGGGGGTGGGACTAGATGACCTCCTGAGGTCCCTTCCAACCCTGATATTCTATGATTCTATGATTCATATGATGCTTACCAACCTTTCTAAAACACTCGGAGCACTGTGGTGAAAAGAGCTATGTAAGCAAAGTATCGTCACAGAGACACAACTTTTAGATCAATAATAAATGCAAACAGCAATACTACCCGGGTGGACTTGAATGTTTCTCCACATAAATGGTTAGAACTGCTTGCTGGAGCAGTTCAGCAGCAATAGACTATGGCTACACTACGCAGCTTTTAGCAACACAGCTGTGCCGCTACAGCCGTGCCACTAAAAGCCGCACAGTGTAGCTACTGTTTGTCAGCAAGGAGAGAGTTTTCCTGACGACAAAAAACTTCCACCCTCCACGAGCTGCAGCGGCTTTGTCAGCAGGAGAGCGCTCCTGAAGCTCATGTTACTCATTCTGTGTTGTGAGCCAGGCAGTGCCCAGGTCTCTCGGGGCAGGGGACGCCGACCCGGGCTGGCGGTGCCCAGGTCTCTCCGGGCAGGGGACACGGGCCCGGGCTGGCGGTGCCCAGGGCCCTCGGGGCCGGGGGCCCCGGGCCCGGGCTGGCGGTGCCCAGGTCTCTCCGGGCAGGGGACACGGGCCCGGGCTGGCGGTGCCGAGGTCTCTCGGGGCAGGGGACACGGTGGTGGCCCGGGCTGGCGGTGCCCAGGTCTCTCGGGGAAGGGGACACGGGCCCGGGCTGGCGGTGCCCAGGCCTCTCGGGGCGGGGGACACCGCGGGGGCCCGGGCTGGCGGTGCCCAGGCCTCTCGGGGCGGGGGACACCGCGGGGGCCCGGGCTGGCGGTGCCCAGGTCTCGCGGGGCAGGGGACACTGGCCCGGGCTGGCGGGGCCCAGGGCTCTCGGGGCAGGGGACACCGGCCCGGCCTGGCGGTGCCCAGGTCTCTCGGGGCAGCGGACACCGGGCCCGGGCTGGCGGTGCCCAGGTTTCTCGGGGCAGGGGACACCGGGCCCGGGCTGGCGGTGCCCGGGTCTCGCGGGGCGGGGGACACCGCGGTGGCCCGGGCTGGCGCAGCCCAGGTCGCTCGGGGCACGGCGCGCGGGGCCGCGCTGGCGGGGCCCAGGTCGCTCGGGGCAGGGGACACCGCGGTGGCCCCGGCTGGCGGTGCCCAGGTCTCTCGGGGCCGGGGACCCCCGCCCCGGGCTGGCGGTGCCCAGGTCTCTCCGGGCAGGGGACACGGGCCCGGGCTGGCGGGGCCCCGGTCTCTCGGGGCAGGGGGCCCCGGGCCCGGGCTGGCGGTGCCCAGGTTTCTCGGGGCAGGGGACACCGGGCCCGGGCTGGCGGTGCCCAGGGCTCTCGGGGCCGGGGACACGGGCCCCGGGCTGGCGGTGCCCCGGGCTCTCGGGGCAGGGGACACGGGCCCGGGCTGGCGGGGCCCGGGTCCCCCGGGGCAGGGGACACCGGCCCCGGGCTGGCGGTGCCCAGGTGTCTCGGGGCAGGGGACACCGGGCCCGGGCTGGCGGTGCCCGGGTCTCGCGGGGCGGGGGACACCGCGGTGGCCCGGGCGGGCGGTGCCCAGGTCTCCCGGGGCAGGGGACCCGGGCCCCGGGCTGGCGGTGCCCAGGCCTCTCGGGGCAGGGGACACGGGCCCGGGCTGGCGGCGCCCAGGGCCCTCGGGGCCGGGGGCGCGGGCCCCGGGCTGGCGGGGCCCAGGGCTCTCGGGGCAGGGGCCACGGGCCCGGGCTGGCGGGGCCCAGGTCTCTCGGGGCAGGGGACACGGGCCCGGGCTGGCGGTGCCCGGGAGCGCAGAGCCCCCCTCTTACCCCCCTGCTTGGACCCGCAGCTCCCCTCCGCGGTCAGCAGCGTGAGGACCAGCCCGGGCAGCAGGAGCAGTTGGGGCGGCATGACGGCGACTTGTGGCGGATCCTGGGCTCCCCGAGTCCGGCTCCAGCCGCGGTGCTGCCTGCAGACCGGACCCAGCCCTGTGCAGCGGGGAGCGGGACAAAGCGGGCCCGCACTCCGGCCAACTCCCGGCGCTGCGAGGTTCTCGCTGCCACGCACTAAACACGCCCCTCCGGGGGGCTCCTCCCTGCAGTCCCGGCTCGTCCCCTTCCCTCCAGCCCGGCCGACTGCAGCCTTTCCGCCCGATCGCTGGAGCCGCCTGGGACAAGGGCCCAGCACCCCGAAAGCTGGGGAGTCTGCCCACCCCTAACCCGCTCCCCGCTAACCCAGCCCCCAGGCTGCGGGACCTAGAGCAGACAGGGTTCCGGCTCCAGTCACCCCATCCCCGCTACCCACTGCAGGGGGCTTTATGGACACACCTTGTTAAGTATTGCGGGCGATTTAGGCATGAAAAATGCTACACAGAGAGATCCTCTGTTACTATTTAGAAATGAACTCATGTGGCAAAGTTCAATCAGATCCCAACTTTCCCATAGGGTGTGTGTTGGGGTTGGGGGTGTCTTCGGGGGAATGCTGGGTTTTGCTTTGGACTCCCCTCTATTGTGACTGTACATCCAGTGGTGCTGGAACTGGGGGGAGGGGGTGCAGCTGGATTGAAGTAGTAATAACAGACACCAAATAACATGGTTTCCATCTTCAGCACCCCCACTGTTCCAGCCTGCCTGTGTGTATCAGGACCCAAGGGATGGATTTGTACTGAAGGAGCTGAGGGAAGTGGAGCATTTAATCATGGTCAGAGGTGAGCCACTAGAAGTGGGAGGAACACTTCCCCCCAGCCTCATCCAATGCATGGTTATCATGTGATTGTAGGTGATGGAACTATGGGCGCTGCCGCACCCCGTGTCTTGAAGTTGTTTCCATCATATTCAGGGTTTACAGTTTGGTTCAATGGCGCTCAGCCCCCCCACGACAATAGAACTGCAGAATTACGAACACCAGAGTCAAGCACAAAACCTGATTTGGAACCAGAAGTACACAATCAGGCAGCAGCAGAGACGACAAAAAAAAAAAAAGCAGCAGCAAATACAGCACCGTGCTGTGTTAAATGTAAACTGCTAAAAAAAAAGGAAAGCAGCATTTTTCTTCTGCATAGTAAAGTTTCAAAGCTGTAGTAAGTCAATGTTCAGTTGTAAACTTTTGAAAGAACCATAATGTTTTGTTCAGAGTTATGTACATTTCATAATTACAATCAACCTCCATTCCCGGGGTGTTCGTAACTCTGAGGTTCTACTATATACAAATTGTTCCAGCACCCTTGCACATGGTTTGCACATTTGCACAGACATTAAGCATCAGAAAGTTGCAGCAGAAAAAGATTACACGCAGCTCTGGAATTTGGGGATCATTATTAAATATTTTCCTTCCACCTGTCAGTTCACATTAGTCATCTCTTACTAGCATAGTATAAAATCTGTTACAATACTCACATAGATACGTGGTGTGTTTCATCAGCTAACGTTTATTGCTCATTTCTCCTTTTGCTTACATTTATTTTTCAGTTGATCATTAAGAACCTGGTTAATTAATCTTTAATTGTTTTGTTGTGCAAGCATTTCCCCCCTTGAAGTCCTGCTTAGTTCTGTAACAAGACTATTTTATATGTTTGGTTTGCCTTATTGGTGTAATAAAAATATACTAATTTCAAAGGATGAGGCCGGGGGCTTCTGGTCATTTTTGTAAGGTACTGAATGTTGCGCCGAGTAGACCCATCTCTGATACTGACTTGCTGTGTGGCCTGGAGCAAGTTATTAAATATTCTTTATTATTACTACTATTTATATTGCAGTAGAATCTAGAGCAGGAGTGGCCAAACTTACTGGCCTTCTGAGCCACATACGACAATCTTCAGAAGTTCAAGAGCCAGGGCACAGCTGCCAGGAGTTAAGGCTGCTGAAGCCCCGAGCCCTGGCAGATTCGCCCCGCAGGCTGAAGCCCCTCCTCCACGCAGGCCTGAATTTGGCCCACTGCCTGTATGTGAGGATAGGAAATCAGTCAGGGTAGAGGGAATAGCATTGGGTAGATCAACAGGGGAATTGGGGTATATGAAAGTCAGGGGCAGAGAACTGGAGATGGTAGAGCATATGCATTGGGATAGAAAAAAGTGCAATTAGTATCAGAGAGCTGGAGAGTGCTTGATTGAGGATAGGGAGCAAGTGTCAGGAAACGTACAGCGCATGTCAGGATATTAGCATCAAAGTAATGGGTCAGATGCTGGATGCTTCCTGATACAAAGCTCACAGTTATAAATCAGAGAAGAAACACACTCAGTGATGTAGATGCTGTCTTTAGGCAGGCAACACAAACTTGCAATCAAGTGGAATTTTAGTTCCCTAAGGACTATGGGCCTCTGCAGGGGAAACCTAAAAGGAAGCAAGATCTTGAAAGGGAAGAGAAAATATGAAGTACATGAAAGATATCCCAGAGAGATGTAGGGTCTACAGTTTTATAACTAGTTGGGGCATTCAGTTTTGCTTCATGTAAGAATATTGGCAACCTTGACACCTCAACAAAGAGCCACAGATCTACTTTTGTTTGTGCAATCAAAGTAAATGCCTGAGTGTGTTTAAATTACCTTTGATTCCAGGCCCTGACCTCAGAGTAGGGATTTTCTCGCTATAGTTGGGCAAACAGAAAAGTCTTCAGTATAAAACAATGCACCACAGCAGGTAGCAATCTGATAGGCTATGGACTCTCCCTAGAGAACCTGCCAGGTCTCATTCGTTTGATTTCTAAGGAAGATTCTTTCACTTGGGATTTGTTTAATTAGAGACAAGCCCGAACCAAAACCCTGGATTCAAATCCCAAGCAGCTCAAATCCATCAATGCCCCCCAACCTGTGTGTGACCCTTAGGTGCTATTGCAATATAAATACTAAATAAATATCTATGTAATAACGCAGATCCAAACCCCAGATCTGGACACACCAAACACTGGGGAAATTTGGGTCTCGATTCCAACTCCCTAGAGTCAGGGAAGTTCAGATCCCAGGTTTTGGTTGAGCCCTTTATATAGATTCAAATTTCAAAGCTGTGAGTTCATGTTTGGAGCCAGGTCTTACGTTCAGATCCAGGTTTTGATTCAGCACTTTATGTAGATTCAAACTTTGGATTCAGCTCCACAGTTCATCTCAGATTTTTGGAACAGGCCTGTCTCTCTCTCATTTTAAGTATCTCCATTCTAAGATGAGAGATTTCTTGGTGCATTTAAAACCTGAATTTGTCATTGTTTATAATCTCCCCTTATTCAAACTGTCCCAGCTTGGCAGCCTTGCTTGCATTCTGCAGCTATACCAACCATCCCAGTGAGTGTATGTTTCTTTCCTGGTTCTCTGTTTGTCCTCCCCTTTGCCCTCCTGTTGGAATTCGATGCCTGTCTTTTTAAACAGCAGAAGCTGCCAATGCAGATGTTCCAGTGAGTACGTGCAACACGTGCTTCATGTGAAGCATCAGCTTGCCAACGATTTAAAGAAACAGAACTCAGTTTTAATAGGTCCGCAACCAAAAAGTGGATACTCTGGATGAAAAATTGTGGCCCTATTTAATTTAATCAGAGGGAGTTTTGTCATTCACTTGATGGTACTGGGATTTCTCCCTCCATTTTTTGAAAAGATCTCAGGTGCCATAAAGTCAGTAATGTATTTACAGGGAGGAAGCCAAGAAATTTTCCTCCTCTCTTTCCCCTCACTAAACTGTCAATTCTCTGGCTCTAAATAGTTAATTTTCCACCCAGTGAACACATTTCCTACCCCACTTCTGCTCATTATATTTCTCTGTGATTTGTACTGTCATTTGAAAACTATAGTGCAAAGCACAATTTGCATTGGCTTGGTCTGTAGATTTCAGCCACAGCATAAAGCTTATTTTTTCCATTCACTATACAGTGTGGGCAAATATTTAAACCTAACAGAAGAGAATCCACCTTTTTCTCCCTACGCTTACAGGCTCTGCTAGGATAACAGGAATAAAATGTAATTAAAAACTTGTATTATGAGAAAAAAATTGGTTTTGTCAGTAAAGTCAGCAGATTTAAGGAGGCAAAATATAATTCCTTAAATTGAAATGTGGCCATGACTCCTTGGCTGATACAAAAGGTACCATGAAATCATCACATGGCCACGAATTTGGTTTGAACAAAAGACAGTATCTTCAGCTGTACAGCACCCTCCATGTTGGGGCACTGATTCAGTACTGACTCTAAATCACTGACACCACTCCCTGCAGCAAGTAGAAGTTCTCTGGAGTAGACTCATCCAAGTAACAACTAATCCTCAAAAAAGAACTGCCTGGCCAACTTTAATTTTGAGTCTGGTGTAAAATCTCCAGAAACTACAGAAATGTATTTGTAGAGCAACTTAAAATCAAATGAATGAGATTTAAGTGGCTCATTTGAGCCAGCTGCTTAAATATCATATTTCAGACCAACATGATGCTAAGTGGTTGAGATCTAGATGTCTGAAAAGAGAGATTTATAATAAGAAGCTGGTGGTATTCCAGCAGAGCTGCTCTAGGTAATGCTCTATCTACAGTGCAGTAACAATACCCACTTTATATTATAAGAAACCTATGCCAAGTCAGGCTGTTTTTTAAATTAGACTCTGGAAGGCTGCCTGATTTGGTATGTGTCTGCGCAGAGCAGCTTTTATCAATTACTAATGATCCAATCCACTGGATGGAATTGCTCTGTGTGGATCTTGCATATTCCCATAGTAGAGATTTGAAACAAGCCCGATATGGTAGGGTCTTCTACACCGTGCTGAAAGTTGCTCTTTGCCTAACTTAACTAGTGGTGCAACCACATTTAAAAAAAAGTTGAGCTTGAGGAAGTGGGGGAAGGAGAGCAAGGATGAAATTCAAGCGTCCTTCAGCTACACTGAGAGAGTAAAGTTGAGGGGCACATCTCTCCTTGCCTCTCCAGTGCTTGCATCTATGTCTGACACTTTATAATGTGAGTGTATTTTGAACATATCACCCTACTGTAACCAGAAATATAACAAGACAAATTGGAACTTTAAAGAGTTTCTGACTGCCCAGTTGTGCCACACTGGGTTTCAAAGCACATCTCCAAAGAGGAGAATATCTACTCTTCATTTTATCTCTGTCACTTTCTGTTTGACCTCTGCCAACACCAGAACAGTAACAGCTAGAGAGCTTTGCCTGACTGTTGGGAAGAGAAATCTAACAAGGAAGTCACAGCCAGGGCCAACAAGCGCAGGAGTTAGATTCTCAGATTTCAAAACAACCTTTATCCTGTAACTAATCATGGACTTCCTATGACACATATAATCTAGCAGGGCCACACAGCTCTGGTACCACCTGCAGATAGCTGGAGACTGTTCCACAGAGACACACACCTAGATCTAACATTGGCCCCAGCAGCACAAAGCCTGGCACTGCCCCCATCTTCCCATCAGTATATCATGAGCTCGCCACAGTCAGCACAGACAAAGCCTAACACTGCTCTCTCCATCTACACAGACACAGCCTGGCATCGCCTTCCAGCCCAATAACCCACCATAGTAGCAGAGCAGTCTGGCAATCCCCACATTAAGACAAGCGGAGACTGTTGCCAGCTCTAAGCACAGACATGCTCTAGCACTGCCCCCCTCTCTCACAGTCTGCACTGCTTCCCTGGCAACCACCACCACAGACAGCCAGGCACTGCCCTATTCCATCAAACACACACACAGCCTGGCACTGCCCCGCCCCCCAGCACACACCCAGCCTGGCACTGCCCCCGCCCCCCCAGAACACATCCAGCCTGGCACCGCCCCCGGCCCCCCAGCGCACACCCAGCCTGGCACTGCCCCCGCCCCCCCAACACACACCCAGTCTGGCACCGCCCCCGGCCCCCCAGCGCACACCCAGCCTGGCACCGCCCCCGCCCCCCAGCGCACACCCAGCCTGGCGCCGCCCCGGCCCCCCAGCGCACACCCAGCCTGGCACCGAACACTCCACTTTCCCGGGCCTCTAAGGGTTAAGCCCGGCCCTGTCTGTCGTAAAGTGTCGTGCTCCGGGGCAGGCTCCCCTTTCCGGCCGTGGTGGCACTTGGTTTGCGGCAGTTCGGGCAGGCGCGGGCGGAAGCGGGGGTCCGAGGGGCGCGGCCGGAGCGAGGGGCGGGCGGGCGAGCGAGCGAGCGAGCGGAGGGAGGCGCGCAGGCCCGGGCGCAGACCGGGGATGAGGGCGCCCCGGCGGGGCGGCAGGTAGATCCAGGCCGGGGACAGGCCCCGGGGCGACTCCAGGCCTCTCCGGCCCCCCCTGCTCCCCGCCCCCCATGTGGCTGCAGCAGCGGCTGAAGGGCTTCCCGGGGCTGCTCTCCAGCAGCTGGGCCCGGCGCCTCCTGGCCCTGCTCGGCTTCCTGCTCGTCGCCTACTGGTACCTGGGGGGCGCCCGGCTGCGCCTGCCCTGGGGCGCCGGGGAGCCGCGGGGCGGGGAGGCCGGGCTCTGCCTCCAGGCCGAGACGCGGGCCTGGCCGGCGCTGGAGGAGCGCGGCGATGCCCTGAGGCTGCGCCTCCCCGGGGACGGCGCCCAGGAGGCTCCGGGGGGGCACCCGGCCCTCGTGGGCAACGGCTTCCTCCTGCTGGACGTGGCCGCCAACCGGCTCTGGGTGTCCGCCGGGGCCTCCGCGGCCGGCCCGGCCCACGCCACCGACTACCCGGCGCTGGTGCAGCTCAAGGCGGTGAGCGGGCAAGCTGAGGCCCGGGCCGCGGCGGTGGTGCTGAGAGACGGGGCGGTGCGGCGGGTCCGGTGTATCCAGAGCGGGCCGGGGGCGGCTGCAGCGCAAACCCCCGCCCGCGACTGCGTGACGGTCCGCGAGGAGCTGCTGGCTCACCGCAGCCGGCCCCATCTCTACCTGCAGCGGATCCACATCTCCAACCCCACCGAGAGGGTCACCGCCTTCGAGGCCTCCACCCCTTCCTCCCCCCCCTCTGCCCTGGGAGCCAAGTTCGCCACCAGCCTGGAGAAGGTGGGGGACCGGCAGTTCCTGCTCTCCTCTGGCCGGGTGCTCCTCGCTGGCAGCTCCAAGGTGGTGCTGCTGGTGGTGGCCGCCAAGAAACTGGTGACCCGGGTGCAGGTGGCACCCAAGTCTCATTTCCACGAGACAGTGCTGTCCGTGGTATACACCTCAGAGCCCATAGAGACCTCCAGCCTGGAGGAAACCTTCAGCAAGCTGAGGGAGATGGCTAAGAAGGAGATGCTGGAGGTGATGCAGATGGGGGTTGAGGACCTGTTCCAGGAGCACCAGCAGACTTGGTCCGATTTGTTTATTTCAGGTAAGGAATGCTAGGTTCACTTGACAACCAAATAGTGAGAGCACCCCCTTGCATTAACAGGTGAGCCCCACCCACAACATTCTGGTCACTTATGAAGCATTTCAGCTCACATGAAATTTCATCCTCTTTATGAGATGGTTAGAGGGACAGTAGGGATGTCTCAGGTTGTTAATAACCTAACGCTTTTTGCTCAAAGCACTTCAAAGGTAGCTAAGCATTATTAGATAAAGAAACTAAGGTTAAGGAGAGAACTTTAAGAAGTGGCTTCTGATTTCCAGCCCTGCTCTGGAACTGCCACTAACTTGCTGTGTAGTTTGAGGCAAGTCAGAGGCCAAAACTAAGTAGCCTCTGATCCTGGCTGCCCAATTTGAGAAACCTTCGGCTAAGCACTTCAGAAGTGCTTAGCACCCACAACTTTAAGTTAATGGGACTGGTGGGGGCTGAATACTAAGACACTGTCACTTAATAGGGCTGGAAGAGACCATGAGAGGTCATCTCATCCAGCCCTGTGTGCTGAGACAGAACCAAGTATACCTAGACCATCCCTGACAGGTGTTTGTCTAACCCAGTGGTCCCCAACCTTTTTTGTCTGGCGGGCGCCAGACGACGAGCCACGGAGGACCGTGGCGGCGGACGAGCATCCGCCGAAATGCCGCCAACAAGCGGCAACGTCAATAGGCGTCGCCGCCGAGAAGCTTCTCCGCCGGCCAGTACGCAGGCACCCTTAGATGCCCCGGTGGGCGCTATGGCGCCCGCGGGCACCGCGTTGGGGACCTCTGGTCTAACCCATTCTTAAAAACTTCCAATGATGGGGATTCTACAATCTCCCTTGAAAGCCTATTCCAGTGCTTAAATACCCTTAAAGTTAGAAAGTTTTTCCTAATATTTAACCTAAATCTTTCTGGCTGCAGATTAAGCCCATTACTTCTTGTCCTACCTTAAATGGACATGGAGAACAATTGATCACTGTCCTTTTTATAACAGGCCATAACATATCTGAAGACTTATGAACTCACGCCCTCCTCCCTCCTGGTCTTTTTTCCCCAAGACTAAACATACCAATTTTTTAACCTTTCCTCTGAGGTAATCTATTGTTACAGGCTGGAAATCAATTCCGGGGATCAGTAGGATGAGGCAACAAAGTACCTAAATAAATCTGGTAAATTACAGTTTGTAAACCTTTTAAAAAAGCATAGAAAATCCAACTACATTAATAAGGAAGTTAGTCACCGTTGCACATACATCCACAGGGTCTCAAAGCAGCAGAAGTTCCATTAACTAGAGAGAATTCAACCACAGACACTCCTAACCGAGAGCTCCTTGGTTTCTCCAGGAACAATGTAATAGTCCTGTACTTGCTTTAGACTGGGTAGGGTTGGTTAACACTAAGTTAATGTCAGCTATGTGAGTGTACTGGAACTGAAGTAGGCTTGAGGTGTCTCCATGTGTTATACATGTGTACAGTTCTAGGGAAAGGGAGTATGTAAGTGATATGTATCTTGCCCATTAAAACTTCCTCTGGGCTGAAACTTAGTGCAAGATCTCCACATAGCAATTTTTTTTTTAAATGAGAAAAATGCAACTTTTCCTGTTTTGATTTATAATAAATGGGACGTGATCAGGTCCCTAATTTGTTCCATTCACTTCAGTGTTTTCAAACCAAGTTAAAATGGAAGATACCAGGGTTAGAAATGGCTGAGCACTGGCAGCCAAGCGTAAGCGTTTGCACTCAGTTCCTTGTCACCCCCACCCCAACATCTGTGTAGCTGTTGGCACCAGTGTCTTCAAATCTGAACTTCCTGTTTTCTCTATTTAAACACTTAATGTCACACCTGTTTGCCAAACTGAGTGATTTTTTTTCTCTGTATTGCAGGGGTCGAAATGAGAAAGATTACAGATTCCCACACACCATCCAGCAAGACCGTCAATATGACTCTCTACTATGTCCTATCCTGCATGCCAGCTCCTCTGCTGGACCCACTCATCAGTGGTGAGGACAGAGAAAAAATGGAAGCCAACTTGAACTATGCTGACCACTGCTTCAGTGGCCATGCAACCATGCATGCAGAGAACCTGTGGCCCGAGCAGCTGTCCAGTGTTCCTCAGATCCTGCAGCTCTCAGACTTGTGGAAGCTGACTCTCCAGAAGCGGGGATGCAAGAGCCTGGTGGCAGCTGGGGTCCATGGACTCATGCAGGGGATGGTGCTCAGCTTTGGAGGTCTGCAGTTCACAGAAAACCATCTCCAGTTTCAGGCGGACCCTGATGTGCTTCACAACAGCTATTCCCTGCGTGGCATCCACTATAACAAGGACCTGATTAACCTGGCTGTTCTGCTGGATGCTGAAGGAAAGCCCTTCCTGCATGTGTCTGTGAAGTTCCAGGACAAGCCAGTTAGGCTGTATGCTTGCGAGGCGGGCTGCTTGAATGAGCCTGTGGAGTTGACCTCTGAGCTGCGGGGTCACACCTTCCCTGTCATGGTGACTCAGCCTATCACACCATTACTTTATATATCTACAGACCTGACCCATCTGCAGGACCTGAGACACACGCTGCATCTGAAAGCTATCCTGGCCCATGAGGAGCACATGGCCAAGCAGTACCCAGGTTTACCCTTCCTGTTCTGGTTCAGTGTGGCCTCCTTAATCACACTCTTCCACCTGTTTCTGTTCAAACTCATCTACAATGAATACTGTGGGCCAGGAGCCAAGCCACTCTTCAGGAGTAAGGTATAAAGCTGCCACTCTCCGCTGCTTTCCTGGGAGCCAAGTCATCGGCCTGGTTTTCTGTCAGCTGTTCTCTGGTTGTGAAAGGGTTTGGAGTCTGTCTTGAAATATGTGGTGTGTGTGTGTGTGTGTGTGTACACACGTGTACACTTGCACCGAAAGGTGCCTCTTCCTGCAAGACAGTAGGATTAGGTCAGGGAGACTGCAAGAATAGGGCTCACTCGACCATTAACAAAATAAATCCATTGTTATTCCTTGTAAAAATCTTTGGATGGCTGCCGTTTAAAGCAGACACCCTCTTTCACTGCAGCAACTTGGAGGTTTGTTTGTATTAACACCACAGTTGCAGCAGTGACACCATACGGTGTTTGTCCTGCAATTATACAGTAGTGGAATGCTAGTGACAAAGCTGCTGTGCTTTTTCCATGGAGTACTCTTATCCCTACTGTTGTGTGGGCATTGCTTGCACACTTGTCTGCTGTGAGTAAATTGTGTAGTGTGGAAATTCACACACATGCAAGCTCCTGCCCTCGTACATAGTCCAGATGCTTATTTGTTGGGTCTGTGGATAAATATTCTAGACTTGTAGTCACTGCATGGTTCTCACTGAATGTCACCTTTACCAGCCTCAGTTTGGATAAGTGCTAAACCAATATTAGTTCTCCTGCTATTTAGACTAAATATGCAGCCATCCTGAAGGCAGGACAGAGTGTTCTTTCCTGAAAGCTTGGGGATTTGGGCCCGGGGATTTGGGCCCCAAGATTTGTTGCACCTCCCAGCTGCATAAGGGCTTTGACTACTTGGTTTACGAGGTATAGTCAAGGGCAACAGCAGAAGAGATGGAAACTTAGTACAGAACAGAGACTAGGAAACATTCTCCTGCTCTTAGTGCCAATACTTTCTAGCTGCACCTTACTGGCATGGAGGGAAGATGAAAAATTAGACTGACTTGCTGTGTGAGCCAAGTGCATTGTTCAAAACCTCCTCTCTTTAGGATCAATTGTAAGACTTAACTGTGGAATTGTTGTGTGTGTTTATTAATAAACAGTCACCAAATAGAGATGTGCTCAGGGGAAACATTCTGGCTTCAGATTGTCCTGCTTTTCTAACTCAGAAAAGCAAATTAAATGAAGGTTAGCAGAGGCTGGACTAGACACTGGACTTAGTTTAATTTTCACCAAATAAGAGGGGGTTAGAGATGGACTTTCAAGGAGATTCTCTCATCTCTCATATGCAAGTAACTTGGCTCCCTGACTGCTGTTGGGAGGCTGATCCTGAGTGGTGCTGAACACTTGCACTCCTGTGAGGTCATTGGGAGTTGACGGGGCTCCAGCAGCACTTGTGGCTAGACTCCAGCTAGACAGAGGAAGATGTAGATTAAATGTACAGCTCACAGAAATCTGCAGACAGTTGCATTCTTTCTCCAGGCATTACCCTGAGATCATGATCAAAATATTAATGCAAAGGGAAAAGTTGCTCAGGAAGTCATTTATATTGTGGTGCGTGCTACTACATCCTGGAACTCAAACTATCTCATGATCCTTATTCACTGCTGTCTGTATCTCTCTCTGCCTTTGCTACTGGAGGATCGGGGAGACTCACCTTCTGCCTTTTACATAATGGATTGTGTTAATCATTACAGTTTATTAGCACTGACACTATCCACTAAATTACTGAGAAACTGCACAGCCATAGACTTGGAGCTGAGTAAGCATCTGTTTCTTGCATTGGTGCTCTTTGCTTTGCAAGGAGTCGTGCAATGTACAGCAGATTTGCTCATTCAGTTTTCTTGGGCTGGAGCCAGCTACAATGAAGATGGTACAGAGCCTCTGTGGTCTGACAGCTCAGTGCCACAGACAGAGATGAAGTGAAATCTGTTGCTGAAATATGTTTCTGTAGCTGTAAGCAAGATAACACCTTGTTTTATTAATTGCACAGGAAGATCCCAGTGTCTGAGCAAGTGAACTAACAGTCCTGCTTTCAGCCTCCATTTGCACAAGACACCTAGTGCCCGACAGTTCTGCGGCTGAGAACAAGGATCTTCTGAAAGCAACAACCCTTTTGTGCCTTGTTAAGAGGGGAATCCGTGACTTGGAAAGTTGATGGTTATGCAAGGGTTTACACTAGAATCTCATGTATCGCTGGGGTGTCTTTTTGACGTGTAACATGTTCAGTTCCATAAGATTAATCCATTTGGTGAGGAATACTTGAAAATATAATGAGTCCTTTGATTCTTTTTAACTTTACAGGAAAATAAAGAATGAGCATTCCCTTCAGAATTAACCTAACTAGAAAACTCTTTAATTCAATGTTACTTCTCCTTTCTAGTTTGCATTTTAATTTATTGCACTGCGGGGCAGGGGTGGGACAGGATGTTAATTTTGCATTCAACTTTGATAGATAACACCCACTTAAACTGTCTATATAAGTGCTGGTGTCACAAGTTTAGTTCAGCCTCTGTGATTGTAGAGTGCAAAATAATCAGTTTAAGGAAGTGATTTCTGGGTTAAATTTGGAAATGCTGAGCTGTCAATTTTCTGTTCTGAGAATAATATTGAGACTTTGTGCATTGGTATGTTCTGGCTACTGGGGAGGCGTCCTACTTTGTAGTGATTTGAAGATTGTTTGGTTTTAAAATACCAAAGTTGTTGTTTTTAAATAAATACCTTTCAGTCTACACGTGTTATGGTTCACTTTTTCTGTAGGTTCAGAAGAAAAAGCAGCACCTTTTGAAAACGGAGTGCCAGCAGCTCTAGTTACAGCCAGAACCAAGTACACTACTGAAGCGGGTTTGGATTTAAGGGGGAAAATAATTACATAGGAAAAAATGGTGGGAAAAGGGGCAAGAACTCCAAACTTTCTCTAAATCATGGGTAAAAGTAAAATTTTGCACACACAATAGCTAGATGTTGAGAAACTTATTTCCAGGCAATGATCTTTTTAGAAAGAACAAAAGATGCTATTACTCAGTACTTTAGGAAGCAGAATAAAGAAAGTACAAATTTCAGCCTTGCACAGTATAGTTCCATATCGAATGGGGGGAGAAGGAACCAGCTCTTAATACAAACTTGTTTTTCTGTGCTTTCCCTGTTATGCTATAGGCCAAAAAAGGATCCCTTTAGCCCACTCCTGAAGACTTGTCCCTTAAAGCAGTAATATTTACTCATTTTATATTCTATTTTAAGGTTGAGATTTTCAAGCAGTCTAGGGGATTTAAACATCTTCCATTAATTTTAAATGTCTAGATACCCTAGACTATCTGGGAAATTTCAACCTGTGTTTTAAAGTTCATATTTTAAACTGAACTCTCGAAAGGTATGTTGTAGGGAAATGCCAAACTAATGAGATCTGATCCTGTGGTATTTCTACCGTCCACTAAAACAGTACAAGTTTAGTTATGTGAAACAGGGTCATGTCCATGGTGTCAGTAAAAGTTTCCTTACTTATTCAGTGCTCCTGGTGCCATTTAGATGATCGAGGTAGTACTGTGAGAAGACTCGCTTATTTCTCTCTCTCACACACACACACGATTACTCAAGGCAGTTTGCAAAACCTCTCAGGGCAATAATCAGATAGTGCCAGAAAAGGGAATAAGAGCAACGTATTTACTGGCTGTAAGAGAACACCACACCAGAGACTCTTGCTTCTGGAAAACGTTTTTATGTAACAGGATTTTATCTGAAGGACTGATCAATGGTTTATCTGTTCAGCAGCACCTTGTATCTTATTTCCCCACACAGTATTGAAGAGAACATGATGCTTCTGAATTACGAGGAAAGTAGTCCTACTTCTTTACTACTTAAAGATCATGGTCAGGGGTTTCTCAGTGTTAAGTTCAGTACTTTGTTCTGGAAACTAAGCACAAGGTTGGTAACTGCCAAGGAATTTCTAATGAGAATAAATGACCTGTCTTCAGAGCTGTATCTCCAAGTAAAATGAGGTGCTTGCAACACTGGGAAGAAACACATTACCAGTTCTGCTCTGCTAAGGTAGATAGCAGCAGCAGACAGAGCATGCTCAGTAGTTATAGGCAGGGCTGCTAAGGTTGCCCAACACTTTCCATTCTAAGACCCTGTTTTCAATTACTAATAACAACTTTGCCAAACTTTTAGCATTCAGGTTGAAATTTTCCATGCTGCGTGTTGCCTCAGGCTAATTTTTGGGGGAAAATGTTTCTGAGAATGAGGCTAAGGGAAAACGTTGTGTTGCACATGTTAAAAGAAATTCTGGTCAACTTTTTTTTTTTTTTTAAACAGCTTTAGTGCCCCCCATGTGCTTGAGCAGGGAGTTGAAATTTGGGGAGGGGGTAGCCTTTGTGTCAGGGATGTGACTTTTCCTGTTCCTGTGAAAATCCATCCAAATTTAGCCAAGTTAGAAGCTGTTGAAAAATTGCTTCTCACACACTCGGAGACTTACCAGTTAAATCCCCTGAAGATTCTATCTGCCATGGGCATGCTCTAGCCTTGGGCTGAGCAGGACTTTCCCTGCACTCGCAGCTCTGGTTTGTGGTAGGCCACGCTGGCTCTTGGCACCTGAACTAAGCACAGGGAGACATTCTCCTGTACTCTCATTGACCCCTCCCTGGCCCAGCAGCATGATGGAAGAATCTGCCTGATTAGAATGCAGAGGGGACAAAAGCTGGACTGGGGCAGAGGGAGTAGATTGGGACAGAGAGCCTGAGTGGGGAGAGTGGAATTGGGTTGGGGACAGGAGAGTGGGAGCCAAGGGGTGGGCTGTGACTGGGTGGGCAAGGAGCCGTAGCTGGGGGGTGGGGATTGAGATTGGAGGAGAAGGCAATGGGGACTGGCCGGGCAAGGAGAATGGGAACTGGGGTAGGGTACAGGGGAGAGAAATTAAAGTACTGGGGAGAGGAGACAGATCTGAGGAACCAGAGGATAATTGGGACTGTCTGGGCAACCAGACTAGGCCATGAAGGGGACACAGATTGGATGAGGAACCTGGGAAGGGAGATAAGGACTGGTGGGGTGATTGGAAGCCAGGGCTGGGGAGAGACAGATCAGATGAGGGGGTGGGAGTGGGGAGACTGGTAATTTGGAGGGATGGGACTAGGACTTGCTGGCAAGAACACTGGGCTGAGACATCTGAGGAGTGGAGACTGGGATCGTCCAGGTAAGAATGGGTCTGGAAGGAGGAGCCAGAGATGAGGAAGGGGCAGGTTGGAGGAGACAAGGAAGAAAGTGTCAAACTTGGGGCGAGCGGGCAGAAGACACTGTGCCCACTAGAACACACATCCCTGCAGAGCCAAGAAAAGAATTCCCTCTTCCCTCTGCTGTCAGCAAATAGCTGAAATGCACTGGCAAAATGTCCCACCCCAGCTCGTGCTGGTCCACATGGAGGCTGACAACCTACTACTACTATTGGTTACTCAGTTAGTTCTTTGGTGGATCTGAGGGTTCCACCCATGTTGATAAGCCATGGGGATGTTAATATGCTCCATTGACTTTGTTTATTCAGTTTGCTTTTTTCAAAGCCTCAGAAATCACACAGAGCTCTGTTAAAAGCTCTGGTTGCAAAGTCTAAGGAATGCCAGAATTAAGGTTACCTGCGTAACCTTAATGTAGCCCTCTTGTGCATATGCATCATAAGTCTTTAATTACATAAGCAGGCACTATTTTTTTCACGAGACCTGCCTCTTGCAGTGCACGGGATGGGCTTGTTCTGAGAATGAATCAGGGTTGTGTAGTAAGATTTATTTGTAGGACCCCAGCCTCATTTTTAGCAGGAATTGGAAGATGTGTCCGGATGAGGCAGGGGATTAGAAGAACAGAAAGGAGTTGAATGTTTCCCTGCAGAATTAGATTCTATCCCTGCCTCAGCCACCGAGTTCCTGTGTGATGTCGGGCAAGTCACTTAAACACAACTTTTTATAGGTGGTCACTAATTGTGTGTTCCTCATTTTCTGGGTTGAGTTGAGTCCTGGGGCCTGATTTGTTAAAGTGCTGAACACTCAAAGCTGCACCTGAAATTCACAGGAACTGTGCTTTGAACATGTGAAGTGCTACAGAATGCTAGGTGCTCTGAAAAATCAGATCCGAGGTGTCTCAAATTTGGCACCCCAAATTAGTGGATACTCTTTACCTTAATCTGTGCATCAGTTCCCTGTCTGTAAAATGGGGATAATACCACTCCTCACCTCACCGGGCATTGTGAAAATAAATGTATTAACATTTGTGAAGCATTCAGAGCCTATAGTGATGAGCACCATAGAAAAGCCCATGAAGAATTAATAATTCTGTCTTCAAAGCAGGATTTGAATAGTGTGCACTAAATAAGGCCTGGGGCCACACGCTAAACAATGAGGAGAAACAAAATAGTGAATAATTTTTCATTAAATAAGCACCCTTCATTCTATGCACTGAAGGTCCTGTGGAAAAAAATAGTATATAATCATGTAATTGAAGACTGTATCACAATGCATATACACAAGGGGGTGAATTAAGGTTGCATGGGCAACCTTAATTCTGTCGTTTCCTAACTTTTGAGTGCTTGGTTTTGGCAACCTCAGCTGGCTTTCTCCATGTGCATCACAGCTGCCTTCACCATGGTCCCCATCACCACAGATGCAGTAAGAGCCTGAAGACTCTTGGATTTCTGTCATCTATATATATGAAATATATCTGTCATCATATATATGAAATGATTCTCCAAGGCCTATTGCAATTCGTATTCCAAGTTAGTTGCCTTACATCCAGAACAGAGCCCCAGACAGCAGCAGTGGGGCAGGGTAGGGAATGCAAAGCAGAGGGGAGGATGAATCACAAGATTGTAGGAACTGGGCAGCAAAAAACAAAGCCAACACACACAGGCCACTTCCACCGGCCAAGCTTTTGAACATGCCAGTCTGTTGAGAAGGGAGCAGGGAACTGCCAGGGACCAACTTCAGGAGTCATTAAACAAGCAGTGACGTTGGAGCATCTAGTCTGAACCGATTCACATTTACCCAAGTGTTAGACATCATTATTTGACTCAGCCTTCTGCTCCCATCAGCATCCTCCTGAGCGGGGTCTTGGTGGAGAGATCCAACGGTAACGTTGCTCCTAAGAGATCCATATTGCCATGGGTGATGGAAAGTAGAACGGGGCCACGGGCCTTTCTGCAAGAGCCTGAGCCTATTGCAGAGGTCACAGGGCGCTCAGGAGAGTTGTGGGCTAGGTAAGTCACACCCCCTGTGGAGACACAGGTAAACGAACAAGCCGATTTGTAGGAAAGCTGAGACTCCATTCTCTGGCCCTCCTGAAAGGCATGGACAGGATTTGGCCTTGAATCTTATTTGTTCTCTCCAGCTCAACCAGTTGCACCCTGTTGCCTTGGAAAGTAAGCTACTGAAAAATCAAAATACAGTTTGTGGGAAATCTTCTGAAAAGCAGATTTCAACCCCTACTATTTTAATGTTTTTGCTACCCCAAGAGCGAATGGGCTAACGGGGAGACAGCAAGTGGCAGGCATTATAACTCTTCAGATAGTAAGAACTAAGTATATTGTAAGAAAAAATTGTTCTTATGCTTCAGTAGAATCTGCACACTCACTGGCTCTGGCTCTTTCTGAAGTTCCATGATCTGTTTTGGGTCTGTGCAGCAGCTGGAATGAGAGGATGGGATGAAAAGACTCTAATGAAGCTGATATGAGCCTATTGCAGCCCTCTGTGAAGTGGGTCCTTGATCATCATTGGCCTCAGCTGCAGTTTGGAGCTTTTGGCCTCTCCACCAATGAACATCAAAAGCGTTTCTGGGGCACAATTATTCCAGGGAAGCTACTTCAGCTCAGTTAGACTTGCTCACATGCATATTGATGACTAGACCTGGAAAGAGGTGGGCGAGCTGTCTGTGCCCATCACAGGAGGGAGAAAACAGAAGGCTTTCAGGGGGTTCTGCATTCGAGAGACATTGTGATCTATCGGCCCCTTTGTCTGAAAACGTCCATGCCATTCTATTAAATTGTAAAACAATGGCTTCAGTGCCCCCTTAGGAAACAACAGCACCAGCAACTCTAACAACCGCCAATCAGTATATAAAGTACGGGGCCCTGATAATCTCTACAATAGGGAGCGTGCACACAATTTCTTAAAAGAAAATTTGTGTTAAGGAATCAGATGCCACTTTTAAGAACTCCTTGGAATCTTATAAAGCACACCGAGGAAAGTATTGCAGAATACCTTGGCAGTGTCATAGAATCATCGAATATCAGGGTTGGAAGGGACCTCAGGAGGTCATCTAGTCCAACCCCCTGCTCAAAGCAGGACCAATCCCCAACTAAATCATCCCAGCCAGGGCTTTGTCAAGCCTGACCTTAAAAACCTCTAAGGAAGGAGATTCCACCACCTCCCTAGGTAACCCATTCCAGTGCTTCACCAGGCAGCAGTGGTACCACTAACAGACATATATCTGAGTTGGAGAGTGATTTAGAAGCAGACACACATTTGGTCAAATTCCCTTCTTGGTTACACTGGTGAAACTGTGGAATAACTCCAGTGGAATCCCAGGGCTATAAATCTGGAGCAATAACAGATTAATTTGGCATTGATTTGTTCAGATGTTTAAGCTTTGAATGTTATAATTGTTTTAGTCTGATTTATAAAAGGAGTCATATAAAAAATGGAAACTAGGACAGATTACAAAGGATGAATATAGGCAAACAACACAGGAATGCAGGGGCAAGATTAGAAAGGCAAAGGCACAAAATGAGCTCAAACTAGCTACAGGAATAAAGGGAAACAAGAAGACTTTTTATTAATACATTAGAAGCAAGAGGAAGACCAAAGACAGGGTAGGCCCACTGCTCAGTGAAGAGGGAGAAACAGTAACAGGAAACTTGGAAATGGCAGAGATGCTTAATGACTTCTTTGTTTCGGTCTTCACTGAGAAGTCCGAAGGAATGCCTAACATAGTGAATGCTAATGGGAAGGGGGTAGGTTTAGCAGATAAAATAAAAAAAGAACAAGTTAAAAATCACTTAGAAAAGTTAGATGCCTGCAAGTCACCAGGGCCTGATGAAATGCATCCTAGAATACTCAAGGAGCTAATAGAGGAGGTATCTGAGCCTCTAGCTATTATCTTTGGAAAATCATGGGAGACGGGAGAGATTCCAGAAGACTGGAAAAGGGCAAATATAGTGCCCATCTATAAAAAGGGAAATAAAAACAACCCAGGAAACTACAGACCAGTTAGTTTAACTTCTGTGCCAGGGAAGATAATGGAGCAAGTAATTAAGGAAATCATCTGCAAACACTTGGAAGGTGGTAAGGTGATAGGGAATAGCCAGCATGGATTTGTAAAGAACAAATCGTGTCAAACCAATCTGATAGCTTTCTTTGATAGGATAACGAGTCTTGTGGATAAGGGAGAAGCTGTGGATGTGGTATACCTAGACTTTAGTAAGGCATTTGATACGGTCTCGCATGATATTCTTATCGATAAACTAGGCAAATACAATTTAGATGGGGCTACTATAAGGTGGGTGCATAACTGGCTGGATAACCGTACTCAGAGAGTTGTTATTAATGGTTCCCAATCCTGCTGGAAAGGCATAACAAGTGGGGTTCCGCAGGGGTCTGTTTTGGGACCGGCTCTGTTCAATATCTTCATTAACGACTTAGATATTGGCATAGAAAGTACGCTTATTAAGTTTGCAGATGATACCAAACTGGGAGGGATTGCAACTGCTTTGGAGGACAGGGTCATAATTCAAAATGATCTGGACAAATTGGAGAAATGGTCTGAGGTAAACAGGATGAAGTTTAACAAAGACAAATGCAAAGTGCTCCACTTAGGAAGGAACAATCAGTTTCACACATACAGAATGGGAAGAGACTGTCTAGGAAGGAGTACGGCAGAAAGGGATCTAGGGGTTATAGTGGACCACAAGCTAAATATGAGTCAACAGTGTGATGCTGTTGCAAAAAAAGCAAACATGATTCTGGGATGTATTAACAGGTGTGTTGTGAGCAAGACACGAGAAGTCATTCTTCCGCTCTACTCTGCGCTGGTTAGGCCTCAACTGGAGTATTGTGTCCAGTTCTGGGCACCGCATTTCAAGAAAGATGTGGAGAAATTGGAGAGGGTCCAGAGAAGAGCAACAAGAATGATTAAAGGTCTTGAGAACATGACCTATGAAGGAAGGCTGAAAGAATTGGGTTTGTTTAGTTTGGAAAAGAGAAGACTGAGAGGGGACATGATAGCAGTTTTCAGGTATCTAAAAGGGTGTCATAAGGAGGAGGGAGAAAACTTGTTCACCTTAGCCTCTAAGGATAGAACAAGAAGCAATGGGCTTAAACTGCAGCAAGGGAGGTTTAGGTTGGACATTAGGAAAAAGTTCCTAACTGTCAGGGTGGTTAAACACTGGAATAAATTGCCTAGGGAGGTTGTGGAATCTCCATCTCTGGAGATATTTAAGAGTAGGTTAGATAAATGTCTATCAGGGATGGTCTAGACCAGGGGTCTCAAACACGCGGGCCGCCAAGCTCCCCGCCCCACCCCCCCCCGCCGCCTACCCCATGCTGCCGCGAGCCCTGAAGCGGCTGAACTACTGTATGTCCCTGCAGCCCCAGGCAGGGGGGTGGGAGGCGAGTAGAGGGCTCCGTGCTCTTGCAGCTCCTATTGGCCGGGAACTGGGAACCCTTGGGGGAGGTACCTGGAGGAGCAGCAAGAGCAGCACATGGTGCCGTTTCCCCTTCCCCTCCCCCCCAGGGACTCCGGCTGCTTCCTGGAGTGGAGCGGGGCCGGGGACAGGGCAGGCAGGCAGGCCCTGACTGCCCTGGCCGCGATGCGCAGCGCTGCCACCCTGGATCCGCTCTAGGTAAGTGACGCCAGGCTGGAGCCCATACCGCACACCCCTTCTGCACCCCAACCCCCTGCCCGGAGCCCCCTGCCGCATCCCACACCCCTCCTGCACCCCAACCCCCTGCCTGGAGCCCCTTGCCACACACTGCACCCCAACCCCCTGCTGCACTCCTCACCCCTCCTGCACCCCACACCTCAACTCCCTGCCCTGAGCCCCCTGCCACACCCTGCACATCTCCTGCACTCCCTGCCCTGAGCCCCCGCCACACCCTGCACACCACCTGCACTCCACACCCCAATTCCCTGCCGTACCCTGCACAGCTCCTGCACCTCAACTCCCTGCCCTGAGCCCCCGCCACACCCCTCCTGCCCCCCCTGGGGGCAGGGACGGGGCAGAGTTGGGGTGAGGACTTCAGGGAAGGGGTTGGAATGGGAGCAGGGAAGGGGCGAGAAGAGGGGAGGCGGGGCAGGGGCGGGGCCTCATGGAAGGGGTGGAGTGGGGGCGGGGCCAGGGGCAGCAAGTGGGGGGTGTCAGTGATGCGGCCCTCGGGCCAATGCACTAGTCCTCATGCGGCCCTCGAGGTCATCTGAGTTTGAGACCCCTGGTCTACACAGTATTTGGTCCTGCCATGAGGGCAGGGGACTGGACTCGATGACCTCTCGAGGTCCCTTCCAGTCCTAGAATCTATGAATCTATTCAGTGGAATTTTTGCCTGAGTAAGGAATGTAGGATCCAGCTTTAAATAGACCTAATAACTAATTTTCTCTTCTTCCTCCTTGAAATGTCTTGCCAAGCCCCTGCCTCATTTTTCTTTTCATCCCAGATCAGAAGGGTTTCACACTGTTCCTATTACAATTGCTGGAGCTCATTTTTTGAATTGAATGTGATGGGCTCTCAGATCATTGCATCTGCAAGATATCTACTTAAAGGCTGATGAAAGAGAAAGGACCTTTCTGGTTCTATAGTTGTACTGGTGGGGTTAGTCATTTAGCAGGGGTGCAGAACACTGCCTGAGACAGTTGACACTCAGCTTCCCTTACAGAGGTCAGCCCCTTTGCAGCAATCCAGCTGTTCAGAAAAGGAGCAACCTGCCTGAGAAAGGAGTTAGTGAAATCATTTGTTAAGTGCAACTGGTGAAGAAGAAGGGATGAATCAAAGTGTCACCATTTGGCAGCCGTGGAAAGAACATGACATCATAACCTTTGCCTGGCCGTCCCACCACCAACTGTTAAATCAGATTGGTCAGAACAAGAAGCTGGTGAGTCAAAGACACGTTATGGGGTGATTGAAAATAGTCACATGTATGTGAGAAATCTAGTGCTTAGAGTCCTGGGTTCTCTTCCCAGCTCTACCTCTGCCTCACTGGAGAGTTGGGCAGTTTCTTTTCATCTCTCTCTGTTTCACAAATGGACAACAGAAAATTAGATGGCTCGCAGGGGTGTTGGGAAGCTCAGCTCTAAGTGCCTCTGTGCTATAAAAGAGATGCACAAATGAGGCCATTCCCTTCCCCGATAACTTACTATCAAAGTGATCATCCATGTTAGTAAATGTTCACAGCAGTTAATGTTAGTGAAATAAATAGGCCATAGTAAAAAAACAACACTTTTTCTGTACACCAAAACCTCCAAAAATTGAATTCTGTGTTCTACCCAGATAAATACATCACCCTAGAAAGTACTGATTCAGATTAAACAGTAACTTGATAGTCTCCATTCCCTGACGCTGTTTTAACTCTTCTTCAGTGCTGTTCTCTGTTAATAAAGAGGGGATCTGATATTATCCTTGCTGGTTTGACAGCCTCTTTGTTCCACAGGATGGTTTCTGGGAAGCATATGAGAATGGTTCTTCCAAGAGAGGCAGTGTGGATAAGTCACCAATGGGAGTCACAATACTGCCTGTGAAATAAGTGTACAGAAAATCAAAATCGTGTCACGTTTCAGACTCCCCTCTGGTAGTATTGTGTCCCCATGCTACATGGATGGTAGGTTTTGGGGGGTGAAATGCTGGAGCTTCTTTGTTGAGATCTTTTTAGATTGCAAAATCTGAGGCAGGGACTGTGTCTACCTCTGTGTTTGAACAGTATCTAGCACAATCAGGGTCCCATCCTGATTTTGGCATATGGGTGCTATCATATAAGAATGTAAGAGCTGCCATACTGGGTCGTACCATGGTCCATCTTGCCCAGTACCCAGTCTTCAACAGTGGCTCATACACAGAGATTCAGGAGGAGTGATACACCTGTCTTCCACGCCTGGCTTCTGGCAGTCAGAAGTTTAGCATCACCCTGAAATGGGGCAGCCTCCCTGACCAGCGTGGCTAATGGACATTGATGGACCTATCCTCCATAAACTTATGCATAAAGTTTTTTTAGCCCAGTTACACTTCTGGCCATCACAACATCCCCTGGCATTGAGTTCCACAGGTTAGTTGTGTGTTGTGTGAAATATACACACAAGTAATGCCACACAATAATAATAATTTTCTGGGTGCTTAATAGAGGGAAAGTGAAAAGTGGGCATGGCTGGTTCCTATTCCTCACCCAGTGCGGTCTATAAGATGAAATAAACACTTCACATTGGGTTTCACCTTAATCTCCTTATCAGAACATCTACCCACATACCCATGCTAGATCAAAGTCANCATATAAGAATGTAAGAGCTGCCATACTGGGTCGTACCATGGTCCATCTTGCCCAGTACCCAGTCTTCAACAGTGGCTCATACACAGAGATTCAGGAGGAGTGATACACCTGTCTTCCACGCCTGGCTTCTGGCAGTCAGAAGTTTAGCATCACCCTGAAATGGGGCAGCCTCCCTGACCAGCGTGGCTAATGGACATTGATGGACCTATCCTCCATAAACTTATGCATAAAGTTTTTTTAGCCCAGTTACACTTCTGGCCATCACAACATCCCCTGGCATTGAGTTCCACAGGTTAGTTGTGTGTTGTGTGAAATATACACACAAGTAATGCCACACAATAATAATAATTTTCTGGGTGCTTAATAGAGGGAAAGTGAAAAGTGGGCATGGCTGGTTCCTATTCCTCACCCAGTGCGGTCTATAAGATGAAATAAACACTTCACATTGGGTTTCACCTTAATCTCCTTATCAGAACATCTACCCACATACCCATGCTAGATCAAAGTCAACAAAGCTGAGGGGAATAAGGACATCAGAAAGCAAATTTAGGTCAAAGTTTCCAAATTTGGGTGCTTGAAGTTAGGCCCCACAATCCATATTTAGGCCCCAATCAAGCAAAAATGTAAACGTCTCACTAACTTGGTGCAGGTGATTAGTCCCTTGGTGTTCAATAGAACTATTTACATGCGTAAGGATTTAGGCATTTAAATAAGTGGCCTGACTTTCAGAGATGCTGAGTGCCTGCAGCTCCTACTGAAGTCCATACTGTGAGGAGAAAGCAACAGCCTCAGTCCACATACCATCCCCATCACAGGGTGAATGGAGAAAAAGGCATCAGGCCTTATTCCCCAATGCTGACACAATGCAGATTAAAGGTGAATTTACCAGGTACTGTTTAAATGAAGCAAAAAAAAAAAAGAGATTGGAGACCATTTTTTCCTCAGATCAAATTTCAACTTTTTTTTTTGATTTTGCGGGGGAATTTATGCTTCAGTACCGGACATGCTTTCTGATCCATATTCCCTTGAGTAGAACGGTCCAGGCTTTCCACACTAAAATGCATTTAAATATTAACAGGCTGTAAACCTGAGCTGTCCCCTTTCCTCTGCAAATTATCTATTACTGAAACCACCAGTGTGCACAGGAAACCAAAATTAAGGGCTTAATTTTCAGGAGTGCTGAGCACAGTCAGTTTGCCCATTGACTTTCACTGTCAGTGCTCAGCACTTCTGAAAAGCAAGGCATAAAGCCAAGTAGGAAGCATGGTCTAGTGGTTAAAGTGTTAGCTCTGTGAGCTGGGAGACCCGGATACAATTCCTTGCTCTGCCACAGACTTCTCGTATGACCTTGGACAACCATTTAGTGTCTTTCTGCCTCACTTCTCCATCTGTTCAATGGAGATATTTGCACTTCACTCCTTTGCAAGGGTGCTAAATATTAAATGAAAGGTTGTAAAGGCCTCAGGTTTGGCAATGGGATTGCCTACGATGGATGGAAACCATACAACTAAGTCATCATAAACCATCCCCAGAAAGACACGGCAAATAAGAAAAAAAAAAGTCATTTTCTGTTTGCTCCAACACATAACTGAGGGGATCTCCTCAGGGATTCAAGCTCTTAGGAGAACATTGACACAAGCTGCAGGGATGTGCGTAGGTGGTGGCGGGGGAGCGGTTGGCCAACTTTTGAAGACATTGACCATCTGTTCCTATCTACATAAGAACATAAGAACGGCCGTACTGGGTCAGACCAAAGGTCCATCCAGCCCAGTATCCTGTCTACCGACAGTGGCCAATGCCAGGTGCCCCAGAGGGAGTGAACCTAACAGGTAATGATCAAGTGATCTCTCTTCTGCCATCCATCTCCACCCTCTGACAAACAGAGTCTAGGGACACCATTCCTTACCCATCGTGGCTAATAGCCATTAATGGACTTAACCTCCATGAATTTATCCAGTTCTCTTTTAAACGCTGTTATAGTCCTAGCCTTCACAACCTCCTCAGGCAAGGAGTTCCACAAGTTGACTGTGCGCTGTGTGAAGAAGAACTTCCTTTTATTTGTTTTAAACCTGCTGCCTATTAATTTCATTTGGTGACCCCTAGTTCTTGTATTATGGGAATAAGTAAATAACTTTTCCTTATCTACTTTCTCCACATCACTCATAATTTTATATACCTCTATCATATCCCCCCTTAGTCTCCTCTTTTCCAAGCTGAAAAGTCCTAGCCTCTTTAATCTCTCCTCATATGGGACCCTTTCCAAACCCCTAATCATTTTAGTTGCCGTTCTCTGAACCTTTTCTAGTGCCAGTATAAGTTGCCCAGAAGGGTTTGTTTGAAGCTTTACTGATGCTCCCAGTGGCCCTTACAACCTCTCCCAAGCTGCATGAGAGGGCACCTGGCTGGGCTCTGTGATGAATGTGATCTCCTGGAATATCTGTGCCATGGGGGTGAAGGGTTGGGAGTTCGTGGAGGTGCCAAAGGCCTCCATTAAAACCTAAAAGCATCGCTTGCTTACAGAAAATGAGCCTGAGGTGGTGACAAGCCGTGTGGATGAAGGAGGCACTGCTTAACTGCAGCTGAGATAAGGAAAGCAGCTGGGGCATGAATCCCACCATTTGAGGAGGGAGAAATTAAACCTGTAGACCGGGATAGTCACCTGGCCCCACCACACCCTAATAGAAGCCAACCGAAGTCAAACCATCCAGGCTGTCACCCTTACAACCCTACTAGGACTATACTTTACAGACCTCCAAGCCACAGAATACCAGGAGGCTCCATTCACAATTGCCAATGCCAGATGCTTTTGAACAGACCCCAGGATCTTTTTATTTGCTTACCTTTTTTAGTATTTTCCCTGGAGTCTGGACCTTGACTATACCTTGGTCAAAAAATCTGGACCTTGACCAAAAGCAATTGACTACCCCGCTGTAGACCTATCCAATCCCCTAGTCCAGGGGTAGGCAACCTATGGCACGCATGCCAAAGGTGGCACACGAGCTGATTTTCAGTGGCACTCACACTGCCCGGGTCCTGGCCGGGGGGCTCTGCATTTTATTTTAATTTTAAATGAAGCTTCTTAAACATTTAAAAAACCTTATTTACTTTACATACAACAATAGTTTAGTTATATATTATAGACTTATAGAAAGAGACCTTCTAAGAACGTGAAAATGTATTACTGGCACGCGAAACCTTAAATTAGAGTGAATAAATGAAGACTCGGCACACCACTTCTGAAAGGTTGCCGACCCCTGCCCTAGTCCATCTTGGGCGCTTCAGCACCAAGGACAGAGGTCCTGGCTTTCCTCCCCGGGCCCCTCCAGCCGCCCCAGCGCCCCTGGCTGGAGCAAGGCTGCTGCTCAGAACACGCTCGGGGTCAGTCCGGACCCAGGAGGGGTCGGATTCACACCTGCGTCGCAGGAGAGCGGAGTCACTCTCTCCACCGCCCGGGTTTGGCGCGGCGGAAAGCCCCTGAGACGAGCCAGCCTGCTTCGGATTCTGCCGGGATGCGTGTCCTGATGCGGTGAAGAGCTGCAAGCCTGGGGGCGGCCGGGGCCTCTGACCCAGGCCCACAGGGACACGTGAAAATACGGACCCTGGCTCATCGCAGCCCCCTTCTCCAGGGGAACCTTTGGCCCTGGAGCCAACACGGTCCTTCCAGCCCGAAAGGAGAGAGCGCCAGCCCCCTGCGATGCTCTCCCGGGGAGGAAATGGGCCCCCACAAGTCTAGCTCCCCCAGGGCTGCGCCGGGGACCCTCCAGGCCTTTCCGCCCAGGATAAAAGAGCCCGGGGAAGTTCGGGCCGCACGGGGTCGCAGCTCGCCTCTGCCCCCATCACTCCTGGGCTGTGGGTGCCTCTGACAGCCGGCTCCCATGTCGGGGGCAGGCAGCAGGGGCCGCTTCCTCTCCTCCGCTTCCCTGGGGGGGACACCGACCGACAGCCAGGCTCAGGAGGCAGCCGGAGCCCAGAAGGGAAGGATCGCGGAGCAAGGGGAGTCCGGCCTCTGCGAAACCTGCAGGTGGGTTCGGGAAGGGGGCGAGAGAAGCCAGGGCTGGTGGGGCAGGCAGGGGGCAGGACAAGGGAGGAGACGCCAGGGCTGGAAATCTAGGGGACGTGTGAGCTGAGGGTAGGACTGAAGCCCAGGGGCATTTGCCCGTGGGGGGCCGGAGGGTACCCCGGTGCCTGGGGGGAAATGGGGGGACTTCGCTTCACGGCAGCACAGGATGGGATACCCAGGTGCGTGGTTTCCTCTCCGAGCCCCGAAGTGCTCCGGCGGGACGGGGGAGAGAAATAGATGGATGAGTTTTAAACCACAGAATCCCGGGGCACTTTCTAATCTCCCCCCTGCCCCGGAAATTGGGTTTCCTCGCCGCTATAGCGAGGAGGGTCGCAGGAGCTCAGAGGTGACACATCGGGGGTGCCCCACATTTCCTGCACAGACGTTGCTTCTGGGCCCGCGAGTTTAGAACTTGGGGAGTCGCCGTTCGGCTGCGGGGTCGCGACCTCGGCGGTGCATTTGTTCGCGGGGTTCGCTTCACTTCCACTTTCTAAATAACGCCAACAACGAAGCGCAGCGCCTGACACCGAGGATCGCAACCCCACCGCGAGCTAATCCCCGGGGGAAGACGTGGGGCGGGGGGGGGGGGGAAAGCCCCCACCTTGTTGGAAGGGGGAGGAACGATTCTAAAGAACAGAAGTTAGGATAGGGCCTCCCGCTGTTGAGAAATGGCCGAAACCCGGGGCCCCGATCCTGTTGCAGCTGAGATACATGGCCAAATTCTCACTGGACTTTAATAGGACAAATCGACCCAGTTTTCCTACGGGCAGAGAATGGCTCTTGAAAGCGGGGGGAATCTTGGTCCGGTACAAGCCCTCGGCCGGGATAAGGGAGACCCGATTTGACAGAGTCTATTCGGGACACTCCCTTCTTGGGTGGAGGGAATTATTCCCACCGAGATCACCCAAGTCTTCGGATAAATAGCTAAACCTCAAGCTACCCGAGCTTAAATATTGTCTTTACCCTGCTTGATTTTATACGCAGTCTTAAAATACCGTGATCTTTAAATACGCAATAACCCCCATGCGATTAACAATCGGAATGATAAAGTGGGATATTTATTACGCATTTTAATTTATATTATTTTAATACGGAATCATTGGGTAAAAGAAGGCTCATATCAAAATCCGAAGATACTGTAAAATAAATGTGGACATAAGATTTGAATACAGTCCTTGGAAATATTTAAAAACGCTCAGGCCCGAGTTTAATATTCAGTACTGAATTTCTGCTCGAATAGCATGGCTGATTTAAGGTCTAGTTTGATGCTGTTGCTTTCACAGCGCTATGATAGCTGAGAGGAGTTAACCAGCATGTTAACCGAGGAAAACATTTAGCGACAATTCAAACTATTGCATCTTTGCAAACGCATCTTAATAAAACACAAACAAACCCATCACCTCTATCTTTGTGCTAATTTAAAAAAAATCTGTCTTCAATTACCAGTGTGGGCTGAAAAGCAGGAGGTATAAAGTCAAGTCAAGGTTTTATTTTTTTCCTCCTAACATGTATGGATAGTTTCAAAAGTAGTAAAACGATTGACTAAAGGGGGGGGGG